>SIJG01000059.1:0-50730 GCA_023374025.1 Heterodera schachtii | reverse complement strand
ACCTTCAAATTGGATTTTTTGTTTCAACAAAATATCGGAAATAAAGAAAAATCGAATTTATTTGTACAAAAAATTTTCATTCATTGAAAAAAAGATCTTATATGTGAACATTCATTTTCAGAAAAATAAAGTTTTACCGTTTTTTCATGTATAAAAACACGAGCAATTTTATATTTTCTTCTATGAATAAAAAAGAAAATACATTTTTGAGAATTAATAACTTTATTCTTTCATTGTTATTTTTATTTATTTTGGAGAAAAAATTTAATTCAAATTTTGAAAAAGAATGGAGGAAGAAGAAAATCATGAAAATAATGTGATAAAATGAAATTTTACTTCTCTATTCACTGTTTGTCCCTAATTAAAAAATTTTCTTGGAATCATTAATGGAATTAATTGAAAAGTGATTCTAAATATTATTTTTATAATACAGAAATTTTATCATTTTTTTAAATTATCAATTCACTACTTTTTCTTGCTTTTTTAAATTATTATGTTACATTTTTTCATATTATTTTTCGCACATTTTATTAATCTAATTTATTTATTTTTAAATCACATAAAAACATTGTTTCAATGTTAATTAACAATCAGAATTCATTTTTCAGGAACAAATTCTTTTAGGTGCCTATTTCGCGATTTTTTGTGCCTAAAAATCGCATCCCTACAGAGAGATGGCACATGGAAAAATGCCAAAATATGTATAAAATCAAATTATGGACATAGAATTGTGCCAAAATGTTAATTCTCTTAGAACTAAATAAAAATTTATCAATTTAGCGAGAGAGAGTATCTCAAAATTTCTGGATACAACTGTGGGTAAGATCGTCTGAACATCTAACATTGAGCAAGTAGCTGAAAGATTATAAAAAGAATAATGCTGGTATGGACGAAAACTTATTGTTGAATAAATTTATTATTTATTTAGAATTTTTTATGAAAATAATGAGCTTATTTTTTCTTCTATTTTAATGCTATTTTTTTAATTTTCAAAAATTTTGCTTAAAAATTGGTTGTTTATTTAATTTGATCGCATATTATCCCTGTAAAACACATTATTATTAACTAATTATACAATAAATATTTTTAAAAAATTATAATTAAAATAATAAAATAAAGTAATTCTACGTTTAATAAACCTTTTTATCTCTACTGATGGACCAAATTATGGACAAAAAATTTTATTCCTTTCTTTTATTACCATTCTGATTATGAGCAGAGAAGAAATAAAATTATTTAAATATTAATTTTAAAAAAGGAAAAATACAAAAGTATCTTTGTTTATTTAAAAATAATTAATGATTTATTCGTTTTTTTTTGGTTGCTTTAATTTTTTATATTCGTTAAATAAAATGAAAAGAATAATAAAAAATTATTAGAAAAGAAATGGGTATATCTTCATTTTCTTATAAATAAATTGGGTAGTAAAATATAAATTGGATGAAAAAAAATATTTTTGGGGTAAAATTTACGGTGCTGTGAATACGGAGATATATCAATATGTATTTATTAAAAATTTTTAAAATTTTTGGTCTATCAAAATCACTTTTACTTCTGCTGTTCTCTTAAAGCATTTCATCTCCAAATTGTTTCTTCCAATTATGAATATTATGATATGGAGTGTTCACAGTTTTAGCAATTTTCTGATCATTCATTTTTGGATTTTCCTTTTTTATTTTCCAATAAATTTTCATTTTCTCCATTTTTTCTTTCTCCGTTAATCTTTTACAGCGAATGTCAAATTGTTTCTTCCATTTGTTAATTATTCCATGGCTTACTCCAATTTTCTTACAAATTTCGGTATAATTTTGTTTCCATTCTTTTAGAATATTTTCTTTTTTGTTTAAATTCATTTATCATTTATTTCAATAAATTTCTTGACAATTTCAATTTTTTGTCATCAGTTTTTGATTTATAGTTTTTATTATTTTTTGATTTAGATCCAATTCGTTAATCCATTCATAAATTTTGACTTCGATTTGTCCCCAATTTTTTTGCTATTTTCATTTCAATTTTAACCCATTCTTTTGTTGAATATTTCTTTCCTTTCTCCTTTATTTTCTCTTTTATTTTATAATATTTTTCAATTATTTCTCTTTTTTTTCCATTTTACTTTTTCTTCCCATTTTTCTCCAAATATTTCATTAAATGATTTCTGTTGCATTTTTTATCCACTGATTCAACGTGATTAACGACGCTCAAAAAAACATTTTAGAATAATAATAAGCATAATTTCATTTCAAAGATGAAATATTTCTAAAAAAAATCAATTATTTCTCTTTTTTCTTCCAATTTTACTTTTTCTTCAATAAAGTAATTCTACGTTTAAATAAACCTTTTTATCCCTACTGATCAAAATTTTTTGTTATTCCCTACTTTATTCGCAATTTCAATTACAAGAGTAAAGTAGAAATTAATTATTTAATATTTTCTTATTTACAAATGCCTAATATTTATTTTGCCAATGTTAAATATTCCGAAGTAATAAAAGAAAATTTTTAATGAAAAATCGGATATTTTGCTGATAAGCTTGCAAAAATCATTTGTAATTACTGCTTATTATCTTGATAACTAATAGAAAAATACTGATTTGATTTAAAAAGATTGAAAATCCAATTTCAATTAGACATCCAATTCATTTTAATTCTAGGCTTTATCTTAATTGTACAGTTTGGTTAAATTTGGGCAAACAAAACTAAAAATTTTTGAAAAACAAAAATAAATGATTTGTGCCGAAGCGGATTATATAGACAGAAAATGCAAAATTAGAACAAAACACCAAAATATGGACCAATTATATGTAAAAACTAAAAATGGATCTCATAATATGGACGAAAACTTATTGTTGAATAATTTATTATTTATTAAGAATTTTTTATGAAAATAATGAGCTTATTTTTTCTTCTATTTTAATGCTATTTTTTTAATTTTCAAAAATTTTGCTTAAAAATTGGTTGTTTATTTAATTTGATCGCATATTATCCCTGTAAAACACATTATTATTAACTAATTATACAATAAATATTTTTAAAAAATTATAATTAAAATAATAAAATAAAGTAATTCTACGTTTAAATAAACCTTTTTATCCCTACTGATCAAAATTATTTTTTTCTTCCCTTTTTCATTGCAATTTTGATGAAAAAGTAGAGTAGAAATATAATTATTCAAAAATTATTCTTATTTACAAATGCCTAATATTTATTTTAAAATACTCAAATAATAAATCGCCAAGTAAAGAAGAAATTTTTTTATTAAAAAATCGGATAATTTCCTGATTATGCAAAAATCGTGCAAAAAATCTTATATCATTTTCTTTTAAAAAAGAAATAATGAAAAATTTTTTTTTATTAAATTTTGGATGATTTTTTCGCTAAATTTTAATTTTTCTTTTTACTTTTTATTTGTTGATTCAATTGGATTAATTAGGGTAATTAAAATTAAATTGAATAAAATAATCGAAATAATTTCATTTTGTTTGAAAATTCTCAAAAGAAATTGTATATTTTTTTTTCAAAAATATAATTTTAACATTAATATGCTTTTTATACATGACAAAAATAGCAATTCTACTGATTTCTTAGAAAGCAGAAAAATTACCCATCGGAAATATTTAATATTAAATAAATATTTAATTAAATTTTATCCTACTGAACAAATATTTACAAGAATAAAGAAAATAATTATTAAATTGGAAATATAATTTTCCTTTCAAAATAACAAATTAAATATTTGTACTAAAAAACGCCATTTTGGCCACATTTCTTTGAAATAGTTCTTTTGGCTCTAAAAAAACCTACTAAAATAGGCACTAAAAATGGAAAAATAGGCACTAAAAAGCTCAAATTTAGTGAGAGGGTGTAAAAGCGTAAAATTTATCCAAAACCAAAAAATTAAGCCAAATCAATATTGAACATATATAATATTTAAAAAAATTCTTGTTTTTCTTGTTCGATTGGACTCATAGAGTGCAATAGAGCCGTAGTGGCACCAAGAAATGCCTAAACAATGGGAACAAACCCAAATACATCTGTCATTTGACGAGACTTTTGGCCACTCAAACGAAATCGCTTCGGTGCCGAAGTTTTGGGAAAAATACACCCCTAATGAGGTGTATTTTTCACTTTGAAAACTCGATCTTTAGGGGTGTATTTTTCCCAAAACTTCGGGTAGATTATCCGAAGCCGAAGCTCGAAGTTCGAACCCAAAAACGCGAAGTTTTCGAAGCTCGAAGCACGAAGCTCGAAGACTATCTAATTATCCCCCAGTCTCTGAGAAGGTTGAAAAATAATCCCCCATGGGGTATAAAAAGAGCATATACGGTATTTGTGTCAAAATTCATTCATAAAGAAATTCAATAATTCTAATAATTTAAGAGAATGTGGAATAAATTATATTATTTTTAGAAAATTTTATTTAAATTTTTGCTTCATTTGAAAAATATTTTGATGATAAAATATATGCAATTTTTCTAAATGCTTTTTTTACTTTAATCTAATAATTTTATGAAAAATCATGTGCATATGCTTGATTTTTGCACTTTGCAATTTGCTCCGATTTATACTTTTTCGTGAATCGCGGGTATATTTGAATTATCAATGCTTTAAACGAGAATTTATTTTTAACTGATAAACATTTTTGCCGAACAACACCAATTTTTATGCTTTTTTTCCAAATTGTTGTGCTGATCTTGCCATTTTTGTGCTTTTTTTCATGCTTATTTTGGAAAATTTGGTGCTTTTTCAGTGCTTATTCGGTGATTTTTGTGCTGAAATATCAACACTCGACCCTGAAAAAATTTATTTGGTACAATGTATGGGAGGGCGCATCTTTTCGCTCCCCGGGGCCCATTCAAATCCCCCGGCCCTTCTCTCTCTTCTCAAATGAACCGCAAAATGTTCCGATAAAAAATGACTAGAAAATAATATTTAAACAATTCATTCTTCTTTTTCGGCTGTTCTCCGAAACATTTGTTCTCCAAATTGTTTTCTTCCATTTTGAAATGCTCCTTAGATGAATTTTCAATATTTTTGCAATTTCCTTATCACTCATTTTTGGATTTTCACGTTTTATTCTCCAATAAATTTTAATTTTTTCCATTTTATCTTCCTCCGTTATTTTACAGCAAATGCCAAATTGCATTTTCCATTTCATAATTGTTCCATGGCTTACTCCAATTTTCTTACAAATTTCGGCATAATTTTGGTTCCATTCTTTGCTTGTATATTTCCCTTTTTGTTTGTATTCATTTGCCATTTCAATTAATTTTTGTACGATTTCTATTTTTTCTTCATCAGTTTTTGATTTATAGTTTTTATTTATTTTTTGATTAAGCCCTAATTCTTTAATCCATTGATAAATTGTTGTTCGATTTGTCCCCAATTTTTTCGCTATTTTCTGTTCAATTTTATCCCATTCTTTTGTTGAATATTTTCTTCCTTTTCCCTTTATTTTATTTTTTATTTTATAATATTTTCCAATTATTTCTCTTTTTTTCTTCTCATTTCGTTGTTTTTCTTCCCATTTTTCTCCAAATATTTCATCAAATGATTTTTGTTGTAACATTTTCTTTTTTGGTTCAACATAATTAATATGAATTATGACGATCACAAATAAAAGAAAAGAAAAGATTAGGCATAATTTCATTTTAAAGATGAGATATTTCTAAAAACAAATTAAATTTAAATCATTAAAAAATGAATTAATTATTTAAATTAACAGTGATTATTCATGACAATTATATATTTAATTAATATATTTTCTTAATAATTATTTATTAATATTTTTAATAAGATTCTAAATAAAAATAAAATAAGTAATTCGACGATTAAATATACATTTTTATTCTACTGATGAAAAAATATAATTTTTATTCTCTATTTTCATTGCATTCTTGATAACAAAAGTAGAGTAGAATATAATTAACAAATTTATTCTTATTTAAAAATGCACTAATATTTATAATTTCCTGATTATGCAAAAATCGTGGCACTAAACCTTATATCATTTTCTTTAAAAAAGAAATAATTAAAAAATTTAATTAATTTTTGGATGATTTTTTCAATACATTTTAATTTTTCTTTTTACTTATAAAATAAAGTAAGAAACAAACAAATTAATTGTTAATTAAATCTTTGAATAAATTAATTTTATTTAGAATTTTTTTTATTGTGAAAAAGTGCCAAATTACTGTTTAAAATGACTAATATTTAATATTAAATATTTCATTAAATTTTATCCTACTGAACAAATATTGACAAGAATAAGAAAAATAATTATTAAATTGGAAATATAATTTTCCTTCCAAAATAACAAATTAAATATTTGTAATAAAAAACCGAACAGTCACCCGAAAGATAAGAAACAGAAAAATCTCGGCATTTTTTGCGTACGCAATTAGACAGCAAAGCCGTCTCGGACTTATTGAAGGCAAAAGCAGACGTAAATTTGTCTAATTTAGGCATTAATTAAATTTTAAATCTTTTTTTTGTTTTATTAAAAACTCAAATGTCGGGTCCCCAAAAGTCGTCTTGTCCTTAAATGTCGAGTCCCCAAAAGTCGTGTTCCCTAAGTGTTGGGTCCCCAAAGGTCGGGTCTCCAAATGTCGGGATCCCCAAATGTCGGGTCCTCAAATGTCGTGTTCCCTAAGTGTTGGGTCCCCAAAAGTCGGGTCCCCAAATGTCGGGATCCCCAAATGTCGAGTCCCCAAATGTCGTGTTCCCTATTGGGTCCCCAAAAGTCGGGTCTCCAAATGTCGGGTCCTCAAATGTCGTGTTCCCTAAGTGTTGAGTCCCCAAAAGTCGGGTCCCCAAATGTCGGGATCCCCAAATGTCGAGTCCCCAAATGTCGTGTTCCCTATTGGGTCCCCAAAAGTCGGGTCCCCAAATGTCGGGTCCTCAAATGTCGTGTTCCCTAAGTGTTGGGTCCCCAAAAGTCGGGTCCCCAAATGTCGGGATCCCCAAATGTCGAGTCCCCAAATGTCGTGTTCCCTATTGGGTCCCAAAAGTCGGGTCCCCAAATGTCGGGTCCTCAACTTGCAAATCCCCAAAGTCGGGTAGCCGCAATGCCCGCCCGTCCGCTGCCCAACAAAATTCGTTTTAAGCTAGGGCTACCAACTAAAATTTTCAAAATCAGCTTGGTGCTTTGAACTCATAAATATAGGAGAAACTAATTAGTTAATTAAGTAATAAAACGCATGAGCAATAAAATTTCTAAGTAATAAAAATGCACAAAACAAATATCGCCATAAATTTGAAAACGCAAAAAGCAGCAAAAATCAGCAAATCACCATCTCAAAAAAAACTCAGTTTTGACTCTTTGAAAAGCAGCAAAGTGCTGATAAATCAGCAGAGTTGGGAGCCCTAATTTAAGCGTCTTCCGAATAATAATTCAAATATATTATTAGTAGAGATCGACATTTTGAAAAAAGCCTGGACCTGGACCTGGACCTGGATTCCATGTTGGACCTGGACCTGGATTTCCTGGACAAAAATCCAGGAAAATCCAGGTCCAGGAAAAATCCAGGCTCCTCGAGGCCTGGATCCAGGCCTGGACCTGGATTTTTTGAAAATTGTTTTAAAAATCAAAAAATGTTGAAAAAATCAATTAATTGCTTAGGAAAACAAAGTATTGACAACAATGACATGTCCATTTAATCAATTAATGAAATTTGAAATAAAAATCTAATCGTTCAAAAAATTATCATCCAATAACATAAAGCTAATATTTGTAATTGATTTGTGGGAGAGACTTATTAAGGAAAATGAGCATTTCCGCAGTTTTCGGTTTCAATAACGATCGCCGGTAATCGAAAACATCACGTGCCGTTTTGAAAGTTCGTTCGCTTGGTACACTTGTGGCGGGAGTTGAAAGAAATTTGTTAGCCAGTTTAGCTAGTTTGAAAACTGAGATGACAATTTTCGCCAACATTCAATCGGGTTTGAGTTTGTTTCTTCGAGGCCGCTCTCCAAATATTCTTGGAATTCCAATTCAATATTTTCGTGTTGTTCAGTGGGCGTCCTTTGAAATTATTAGGGAATATATGAATGGAAGTTGTATTACCTCCTATCAATGTTGCTTTTGACAATGTTTTTTAATCGATCAAAAAAAGAGCCATTCAGTTTTGGTGGGGGAGAGAGAGACTGATCGGGTGGCATGGTAAAATGTTGATCATCAAAATCAAAAATTTCTGGTTGTAGCGGCTCAGACATCGCTTTGATCCAAGCAATTACGTTCGCTCTAAACACATTGCTTGTCATTTCTGCCAAAATAACGCGGTCCTTAAAACGTGGATCAAGGAATGTTGAAACTGCGTACACTCTTAAAGCAAAATTCATTTTCAAAAAAAATTGACTATTACTTTTGTTTTTGGAGTCCAAAAAATCGTTTTCTCAACGAATGGTACATAGTTGTTCGAACTTGGTCAACTTTTTTGAAAAAAGTTTTAATTCGTAAAGTTCATCATGCAGAACTCTCGCGTATGGAATTACCACAGAGATAGGCGAATTTGACAGTCCTTTGGTCATCACTTCCGCAGGTTTCAAAACTAAGGTGATTGTTTTTTGACTACATTTTCTTTAAAACAATACCGGCAATAAGCTCCTCCAAAATTGACCATTCTCCGCTTGTTAAAGTTAGACCAAAGTCACAGTTTTTGGTAGGCATATTCATTGATTGCCCTTTTTTTGCTTGTAAAGTCGTTCAATCATCATCAGACCAGAATTCCAACGTGTCGAAACTTCCTCAAAAACACCACTCATTAAGAAATAGCAATAATTTAATGACAGTATACATACCTGTAGCAAGGAATGTTCAGAATTTCAAGAAATTCCTGAATTTCGTGCAATTTTCCAAGTGCTTTGTTGCTTTTTTTGAAATGACCAACGATTTTTACGGCATTTCACGAAGAGCTTTTCAATATCAAGCAACTAAATTTAGTAAATGGGCGGCCACAATTTTCATTCAAAAAAGGGAGAATTGCACTGCCATTCTCATCAACTTCTTTAAAGGCCTTAATATTTTTATGTAGATAAAATTTTGTAGGTCAATTTTTACCCGACACATATTTTTTGCTGAGTCGGTGACATAAAATGTACATTTTCTCCTTCGAAACGCCATTGTTCCAAAACGCCACGAAGTTCATCGCAATTGCTAAACCGGTGTGCTCCCCTGGGAAATTTGTGACTGCCAAAATTCGCTCTTTGTAAAACCAATTTTTGTCGATGCCATGGGCTGTCAGGCTAAATAAAAATAGTTAAAATTAGAATAATAAAGGGAAAATGCCTAATAAAATTATCGGAAGTGCCGGCCCAACAATCACTTGTGAACGACAACACTGTGCACTGTTCCAAATCACTCCTAATTTTGGCCTGAACGCGTTCGTAAATTTTTGGCAAAACTTCTTTCCTTAATTAGGAAATGTTATTATTTATACCAATGGATTCGAAAACAAACCTATAATGTTTTTCACATTTAACCTCCTGTTGCATAAGAGCATGAAAAGTAGGGTGGTCAATTGATTTAAATGAAATGTTGTTACAGATAATGTAATGCATTATTTTTTTGTCGGCAATGGTAATCGTTCCTAATTAGTAATTACTGATACTGAATAAAATTAATGGATAATTTTACCGGAGGAAGTCATGTTCATCACGTTGGTAATTTTTGGCTGTTCCTTCTGTTGCTTCTGTTTGGCGTTTTTCAATTCTGTCTCAAGTTGTTGGAATTTTTTGTCATATTCCGATCCTCTGTGAAGAGACGAATTGAGGTGGACAATTAGGCTTTTCGTGGAGCTGTCGTTGATTGAGAATTCAGATTTTTGTCGGTTTTACTCCTTGCACACTAAGCAAATCCCAACTTTGCCATTTTTACTTTTTTCGAACAATCCTATATTCCAAATTAAAGAATTCATTTATGCCTAAAATAAAAAACAAAAAGAATTTTAATATAACACGTGAAAATTTTAAAAAAGAATTAAAATTTTTGAATTTATACCCATTTTAAATACATTACTCCATAAAAAGGGATGAAAAAATTTTTTTCATGCCTGGACCTGGACCTGGATTTCAAAATTGACCTGGACCTTGATTTCCTGGACAAAAATCCAGGAAAATCCAGGTCCAGGAAAAATCCACGTTGCCGAAAAATGGCCTGGACCTGGACCTGGATCCAGGAAAAATCCAGGCCTGGATCCAGGTCCAGGTCGATCTCTAATTATTAGCAATAAAATAATCCCTCTTTTAACAACATTTTGCTATTCTGATTTAGCATTTCTCCGTTCCAATTGACAAATTTTTGACAAAGGAAATAATTTGAGTTTGTATTCACCTTTCTCCTATAAAGCCAATAATGTCCTGCAAAATTTGGGTTTGTTTGGTTTAACAATTTTGATTGACTTTTTGAAAAAAGCCTGGACCTGTACCTTCTGATAATAGCACAGAAAAATATAGGCGCAGGAAAAATACAGGTCGCCAAAAATTTGAACTGTACATGTACGTTGGCCGAGGAAAAATATAGGCCTGGATCGAGGGCATAGGTCGATCACAACAAAAAAATTTTTGCCCATTTTTGTGCCAAACGACATCTGAAATTGATTGCTGATGGTAACCGATCGACATTTTTTGCAACATTCTGCCAACAATTTTCCTCGGTTTTTTACATTATTTCAATCTAATCTGATGAATTATACCCCCAATGAAAAGTGGCAAAATGCAACTGTTCGAAAAACGGTGAACGAATGGTGGGTTGCACTCTCCGAGAAAAGATGGACAGCCGAAACGATTTCATTGCAGAGATTAGCATTCATTATCCATCAATTAACATCGATCGACGAATGGATCAACTATATCAAAAAAGTGTGGCCAAAGTGTTGTCAATGACTGATGCAAAAAAAACTTATGACCAAAGAAAAAAGCAAATACTTACGAAAAGATTAATAAAAATGAATAATGGTTGAAAACTTTCCAATTTTTAGGCCTATTTTTGTAATAAAAAAAAGCTGAAAGATAATGTTTTATTTTGTTTTTACTGCGAGTTTTCTATAAATTAAATCTTTCAATATTTTTATTACAAATATTTAATTTGTTATTTATGAAGGAAATTATATTTAAATGTAATCATTATTTTATTTATTCTTGCCAATATTTGTTCAGTAGAATAAAATTTAACAAAATCATAAATTTATTATTTCCGATTATTAAGTTTTTTACATTTATAAGAAATTAATAGAATTAGGATTTTTGTCAGAATTAATGTTAAAAAAAAGCTCGAAACTTAATTTTCTTCTTTTTTTTATAGCAAATATTCTATAATTAAATGCCTACAATATTAATTTTATTAATATTTAAATTGACTTTTTAATAAATAAATCACTATTCCTTTCAATCAAATCACTCAAAAATTTGGGATTTTGACCAAGTGAATTTATTTAGCGATTTATTATTAAAATTCAAGTTAATAACAATCAAAAATTATGGAAAATTTCGAATGTTCATAAAAAAAAATCAGAGCACCGTTTGAGAAAAAATATATTTTGAAAAATAAAAATTCTAGAAAAGCCGTATAAAAATCAAAGCGGAAGTGATTAATTTGAAGTGAAAATGGTGGACTTAATAATAAAAAATTTAATTTTTATTTACAAATGCCAAATATTATTATTTTTTAAATGTTCCGATGTAAAGAAAATATTCAACAAAAAAAGATAACTTTTTAATTTTGAATACAGCCCTAGTGACTGTTTGCATCTGTACAGTGTCTGTCGCTGATCAGAGCTTTTATTTTTATATCTTTGATTTTTTCTGCTTAAATCTGGAATACATTTTATTTTTTAATTATTTAATTTGAAATATATAAATTATTTTTAAAATATTGATACAAATGTATAAATATAATGAAAATTGTTAGCAAATTGTTAATTTTCCTTGGTGACTTTTTTTGTAAATTTAAAATTTAAAATTCCTGGCCGTTTTACTAAAAATTTAGTTCAAGGATTTTTAATATTTTGAGTTCATATCTCAGGAAAAGCCTAAAATACTTTTTATTTTCAAAAAAATCAAAAAATAACGATTTGGACAGAAGCGGATTTATATATATAGAAAATTAAAATTAGAAAAAAAGCACCGAATTATGGGCAAAAAATAAAATAAATTAAAAATTGGATCACATAATAAAACGAAACGAAATAGAGAATATACGCCAAAAGATGGATAAAAAAAACAAATTATGCACAAAATGAGTTTTGGAGGTTAGCTAGCATTTCGTCACTGAGATATAATTTTAAAAAATATTTAACAAATTTATTGCTGAATGCATGATCCTAATATTTTTTTTAAAATTATTTCTTAGTGACGAAATGATCGGCCACCAGATGGCCCATTTAGGTAAATTCGAATCATTCTACGAAATTTTTTATATATAAATGTTAAAGAAAGTGTCCGGAATTTAAGAAATTCAAAATTCCAATAATTGTGAGAATTTTTGAACGAAAAACCCTCAAAAAGAAAAAAGCTCCAAAAAGAATATTTTAAATTGAAAATCACAATAAATCACTCATCTTCTTCTGCTGTTCTCTGAAGATTTCTTTCTCCAAATTGTTTCTTCCAATTTAAAATGCTATTTTGATGAATTTTCAATTTTTTAGAAATTTCTTTGTCATTCATTTTTGGATTTTCCCTTTTTATTTTCCAATAAATTTTAATTTTTTCCATTTTTTCACCCTCCGTTATTTTTTTCTTGCTAATGCCAAATTGTTTCTTCCATTTATCAATTGTTCCATTGCTAACTCCAATTTTCCTACAAATTTCGGCATAATTTTGGTACCATTCTTTTTTTGAATATTTTCTTTTTTGTTTATATTCATTTGTCATTTTAATGAATTTTTTCACAATTTCAATTTTTTCTTCATCAGTTTTTGATTTATAGTTTTTCTGTATTTGTTGGTTAAGCCCAAATTGTTTAATCCATTGATAAATTGTCGTTCGATTTGTCCCCAATTTTTTTGCTATTTTTCTTTCAATTTTATCCCATTCTTTTGTTGAGAATTTTCTTACTTTTTGCTTTATTTTTTCTTTTATTTTATAATATTTTTCAGTTATTTCTCTTTTTTTCTTCTCATTTCGTTTTTCTTTTTCTTTTTCTTCCCATTTTTCTCCAAATATCTCATCAAATGATTTTTGTTGCAACTTTTTCTTTTCTGATCCAACATAATTAATGTTAATTAGGACGATCAAAATTAAAATTAGGCATAATTTCATTTTAAAGATGAGATATTTCTAAAACAAATTAAATTGAAAACATTAAAAAATGAATTTATTATTTTAATTTGACAGCATTTTCATTGCAAATACATATATAATTTATATATTTTCTCAGAATAAAAATTTTAAGAAGATTATAAATAAACAGGGATTCCATTTTTATGTAAATACATATTTTTTTCCTGGATTCTCCATAGCCTAATTAGTGGGAAAAACACTTTCTTTTTTTGTGTTTGCGAACAAAAATCGGGACTTTTATTTACATATTTTTACATATTTCGGGGTTTTTTACATATACATATTTGGTGATTTTTGTACATATTTGATATATATTTTAGCATTTTTTATACATATTTTATTTACATATTTCGCGATTTTTCTTAAATAAAAATGGAATCCCTGTAAATAAATGAAAAGGCAAAATGCTTCCACGATTAAATAAACATTTTTATCCCTACTGCTCAAAAAATATTTGTTTTTTCCCTACTTTCATTGCAATTTTGATGTTCAGTAGAGAACAAAAAACAAATTTTTTTTTCCTATGGATGACCGGCATGCTACACACCTTTTGAACTCAAATTTTCAATTTCTATTCCGTTTGGTTTTTTGAGTAATTTATGGCTAAAAGAAAGGTATTAAATTGTCGTCTCCGGCATTTATGGATATTAGAGAACCCTCTGACTATCGAATAGATATCAGACAGATTAAATTTGGTTGATTCTGAGAAAAATGAATAGCAACAGCGAAAAAACAGGAAATCTAAATCTTGTAAACACGACAATTTTTGTACCACCAAAAACTCGGGAATTAAAAAGAATGGGGATTTTGGTTTTGGTTTTAAAATTGGTACAGAGGGTGTTCTTAGATGCTGAACACAAATTTGACATGATTTTTGACCAATCCCTAGTCTCTAACCCAGAACTCGAACAAAAATTCAAAACTCTTGGCTTTTTATTTTTTAAAGTTTATTTAAGCAAATATTGAATATATACAAATTTTGCAATTTTTGTGGGTTTTTAAAACCTTTTTTTTGCAGTTTTTATTCCATATTGGTCCATATTTGGCCGTTTTTGAGCGTTTTCGTCAATATTTCGTACTTTTTTAGTCCATATTTTATGTCCATATTTCGCGTTTTTGAGTCCATATAATTTACAACCTTAATGATAATTTGTTTTTTTAAATCCATATTTGGTGTTTTGTTCTAATTTTGCATTTTCTGTCTATATAAATCCGCTTCTGCCCAAATCATTTCTTTATGTTTTTTAAAAAATTTTTAAATTGGGTGTCTAATTAAAATTGGATTTTCAATCTTTTTCCTAACCCACGAAGTTGGCAATTTTTTTAATTTTCTTATTATATAATTAAGATTATTATGAAAATACTGTTCAAATATAATCATATTTATTGTATGAAAAAATAAATTCTTTTCTATTATTTATCAATTTAATAAGCAGTAATTACATTAAAATGATTTGCACAATTTTTGCATAATCAGGGAAAATATCCGATTTTTATTAAAATTTTCTTTTATTACTTGGCTATTTAACATTGGCAAAATAAATATTAGGCATTTGAAACAAGAAAATTACTTAAATAATTAATTTCTACTCTACTCTTATCATTAAAATTGTAATGAAAGTAGGGAATAACAAAAATATTTTTGATCAATAGGGATAAAAATGTTTATTTAATCGTGAAATTACTTTATTTTATTTCATTATATTTATCTAAAATTATTTATTAAAAATTAATGAGAAAATTTATTAATTATATATGTATTTGCCGTGAATAATTACTGTCAAATTAAAATAATAAATTCATTTTAATGCTTTAAATTTTTATTTTTAGAAATATTTCATCTTTGAAATGAAATTGTGTCTATTATTGTCTTTAAATATTTTTTTGATCGTCATAATTAATATTAATTATGTTGGATCAGTGGATAAAAAATTTCAACACAAATCATTTGATGAAATATTTGGAGACAAATGGCAAGAAAAAGAAGAAAAATTGAAAGAAAAAAGAGAAATAATTGAAAAATATTATAAAATAAAAGAGAAAATAAAGGAGAAAGGAAAGAAATATTCAACAAAAGAATGGGTTAAAATTGAAATGAAAATAGCAAAAAAATTGGGGACAAATCGAAGTAATATTTATAAATGGATTAAAGAATTTGGTCTTAATCAAAAAATAATGAAAAACTATAAATCAAAAACTGATGACAAAAAATTGAAATTGTCAAGAAATTTATTGAAATAAATGATAAATGAATTTAAACAAAAAAGAAAATATTCTAAAAGAATGGAAACAAAATTATAAAGAAATTTGTAAGAAAATTGGAGTAAGCCATGGAATAATTAACAAATGGAAGAAACAATTTGACATTCGCTGTAAAAGATTAACGGAGAAAGAAAAAATGGAGAAAATGAAAATTTATTGGCAAATAAAAAGAGAAAACCCAAAAATGAGTGACAAAGAAATTGCTAAAATTGTGAACAGTTCAAATCAGAATATTCATAATTGGAAGAAACAATTTGGGGAAGAAATGTTTGAGAATTGAAAACGGTTAATTTTTCATACCCATTTAATACATTAACAAACAAATTTCTTGATAAAAACAATCAAAAGATATTAATTGAACAAAAAATCACAACAAATGTTCGAAAAAGCCTTAACATTTAGCTAAAATATTCTCATCAAAAATTTACTCAAATTGCTTTATAATAAATTTATGAAAATAAGTGCAAAAAAAAAGGAGATTCGACCATTTAGGGCCTTTTTAGGGCAACTTGACTTTGATTCAGGGGCTTTAAAAAAGTTATCTTTAATAAAAAAAAGAGTAAACCTTAATGGTAGGAGGATTAAACGGTCGCTAATGATGAAGTTTTGTAGAAAAAAGTGAAATTTTGTATATAAAAAAATATTTAAAAAAGTACGGGTTTTCCGTACCCATGAAAATTCATTTTTTAGAAATTAATGAAATTATTCTTTCATTATTATTTTTATTTATTGTCAAAGGTTTTTTAAGCGGTTTTTCTGAATGTAAATGCGTCAAACCATCGTTTATCAGCTTTGAGCGTTTTCGATTCACATGGAATCGAGTTGTTAATGAATGAATGTTAATCCATAGTGAATTAATTTTATTTTTATTTAAAATATTTACGATTTTTCAAATGAGCACCAGTAGAATTGACATACCTATTAATTAATTAATATTTAATTTAATAATTACATTACCAATTCAAAATTTTTTTGCTAAGTTAAATAAAATTATTAATTAAAGGAAAGTGATTTTTATAAGCTAAAAAATCGAAATATGTAATAAAATATGTGCTAAAAACCCCCCAAAAATGCAAAATATGTGCTAAAATAGGCGCTCAAAATTAGAAAATTCGGTCTTTTTATGCTAAGAATGCCAGGAAATCTCATTTTTATCTTTTTCGCCCGTATAATTACAAATCAAATAAATTTCAAGGTGTTTAGGGGTAAAAATTTTTTTTCTAATAAAATTATTTTTATAAATTGAAAGATTTCCAGCAGAGAACTTCGAAATCCAATGACGAACGAATTAATGAATTAATAAAAAATAATTTTTAATTAAATTTATACTCTACTGACATCAAAATTGAAATGAAAGTAGGAAAAACAAAATATTTTTTGAGCAGTAGGGATAAAAATATTTATTTAATCGTGGAATCATTTTATTTTTTCATTTATTTACAAAATCTTCTTAAAATTATTTCTTCTGAAAAAATATATGAATTATATATGTATTTGCCATGAATAATATTCTGTGAAATTAAAATAATAAATTTTCATTTTGAAGAGAATAGAATAAGAATTAATATCTTTTTAAAAAAATTAATTAGTTAAATTTAAAAGAATTAAAATTAATTAAAAAATAACTAATTAAAAAAAATAATCTACCAAAAACCTATCACTTAAACTGAAAAAAGAATTTAGATATTCAGAAAATTGAATTAAAATAAAAAAAATCCAAGTATAATTAAAAAAAAACTGAAATTAAAGAAAAACCGTTAAATAAAAAGGTATAATGAGAAAAGGTAATAATTGGAGCTTTTCCTAAAATAAAAGGGAATTAAAAAAAGGTAAACCAAATGGGCTAATTTTTTCTAAACCTAAATGAGTCGTAAAAAACCTAAATCTATATTAGTAATCAAAATAAATCAAAAAAAAAACTAAAAAAATATATAATTTCACTATTATGCTTAATTTTAATTTGATCATCCTAATGAATATTAATTATGAACCAAAAAGAAAATATTGCAACAAAAAACATTTGATGAAATAATTGGTGAAAAATGGGAAGAAAGTGAAGAAGAAAAATTGGAAGAAAAAAGAGAAATCATTATAAAATTTCATAAAATAAAGAGAAAATAAAGCAAAAAGGAAGAAAATATTCAAAAAAAGAATGGAATAAAATAATTCAAAAATAGCAAAAAAATTGGGGACAAATCGAAACAAAATTCAAAAATGGATTATAAATTTGGTCTTCAAAAGCTCAAATCATACAAATCAACAGATGATGAAGAAAAATTAGAAATTGTTCTCATTGAAATGACAAATGAGTAGGGATGTCAATTTTATGTAAATACATATTTTTTCCGTTTTATACATATTTGGTACATATTTTGGACTTTTTTCTAACATTTTTCATTTTTTTTTTACATATTTGAGGATTTTTTATGGAAATTTTTGGAAAACCTCAAAAAAAATCCAAAATTTCGGCAAATTTTTCGTACATATTTTCATTTTTTAAAAATATTTTGAGAACTTTTTAAAATCTATAGAAATTTCTTGTAAAAAATAACTTAATTTTTTTTTTTTGAAAATGTACCCCTAAAAAATACCAACTATTAATTTTTAAAATAATAAAACATGATTATATGCCTAATTAGGTTACATTTTGTGCATATCTTACCCTCTACGATGAATTTTTTTCCAAAAATAACAATTTTAAACATTTTATTTACATATTTGGTACATATCTTGGGTTTTTCTTACATATTTCGGGATATTTTTTTAACATATTTATGTACATATTTTGCCCACTTTTTGTACATATTTTGACATCCCTACAAATGAGTATAAGCAAAAAGAAAATATACGAAAAAAGAATGGGAACAAAATTATGCCAAAATTTGTAAGAAAATTGGAGTTAACCATAGAACAAATGAAATATGGAAGAAACAAATTTTCATTACCTGTAAAATAACGGAGGAAGAAAAAATGGAGAAAATGAAAGAATATTGGAGAATAAAACGTGAAAATTCAAAAATGAGTGATAATGCAATTGCAAAAATTGTGAACACTTCTCAACAGAATATTTCCAATTGGAAGAAACAATTTGGAGAAGAAATGTTTCAGAGAACAGCAGCAGAAGAAGAAGAGTGATTTGTTTGGTTAGCCGACTTTTGCGCCGCGGACATTTGCGCCGCAGAGCGAAAATGGACATTTACGCCGCTCATTAAAAATTTACTTAATTTGTCCAACAATTTTCTAAACCAAAATAGGGGTAAAACGCCAAAATAGGTGCAAACTTATTTTATGGTCAATAATTTAAAAATAGGAATTTTTAGGGTCGAGCATCCAAAATCCAAAATTGGGATTAGGGACGATAAAACGAAGAATTTTTGTGCTAAAAATACTTTTCGTGCTTTTCTCATTGATTAACCGCAGGAAAAAAAGTAAAACTCTAAAAATCTGCAACTTACTGATCAAGCGACTAGTAATTTTTTGCAATTTTTCAATTAGTTATTTTTGTCGTTGGCTTATAGTTTTAGTAAAACTTATTGATAATAGTGTAATTGAAATAAAAATATTATTTTGACTGCGCGGCGCAAATGTCGCGGCGCAAATGTCGCGGCGCAAATGGAGCGGCGCAAATATCCAAGGCGCAACTGTCTGCGGCGCAAATGACGCGGCGCAAGTGTCGCATCACGATTTGTTTGTGCTTTTTCAATTAACTTATTATTTTTGGATCTTTTTCATTATTAATTATGCTAATTATATTTATTAATTTATTTCTGATTTTTCCCCAAAGTATTTTAAGTTAAAAATATGTAATTTTGAGTGTTTTTGGCAACAGGGCATCATTGCTAAGTATTAGAGACCGGACAACTGGGGTCGGAGGGATCCCGAGTCGGGATCCCGACTGAATCCCGATCCCGATCAATCCCGAACATTTCGTAAAAACGATCGGGACGGATCCCGACTCGGGATCCCGACCGAATCCCGATCCCGATCAATCCCGAAGATTTTTTTTCGGGATCCCGCGAGATTATCGGGATTTGCAAAAACTCAATTTTTTTTTATGTTTTTTGTCAAGTTTTGTGTCAAGTTTTGTTCAAATGCTTATCTAATATTTATAATAGAACAATTCGATTGAAGAAAAAAAAGTGATGTGAATTATATCCGATTTTTATAGAAATTTTTCAAAATTGGAATATCATGCCCAAAAAATCAGATTTTCAAAAATGAGAACATTTAACAACATAGCCTTAAATAATTTTTTTACAATTTTATAAATTAATATTAATTTTTGTATTTTCGCCTCAGATGATCATTTTTAATAATTTTGAGAAACGGAATCAAAAAATCAGATTTTTAAGATTTTTTTGCTGAAAATTTTTTCAAAAACTTTAGGGGAACCGGGGGGGGGGGGGAGGTCGGCGGTGCCGATAGGCGCCGCCGGGAAAATTTTGAAAATTTGAAATGTAATTTGTTAACAGAATTTATCCTAAAACTGTCCATATTTTGTGATTTTGAACTAATTTATAAGAAAATAATAGGTTCTTGGGTTTGGTGATAAATGGCCAACTTTTGCGTCAAATTTTGAAAATTTTAGTGGAATTTTGGAGACCTGTAAAATTTTTTGGGATTTTTAAGGGATTTTTTAAGAAAAATTAGCAAACGACAATATTTTTTAATTTAAAATTCAAGATCTTAATTTAAAAAATGGAGATTTTTTGAAAAATTATCGTGACTTCAATCCCGCGGGATCCCGCGGGATTGGTAAAATGGTCGGGAGGGATCCCGGATCGGGATCCCGATGAAATCCCGATCCCGATCAATCCCGATGAATTTAAAAAATCGCTCTTGACGGATCCCAAGGTCAGGATCCCGAATTTAATCCCGCGGGATCCCGAAGAAATCCCGCGGGATCCCGATCCCGTCCGGTCTCTAATATAAACTAACTGGAATAAAAAATGCAAATCTTGAGTACAAGCCCAGATGTATAAAATGCAAAAAAAAAATTTATTGATTATGTATACTCAAAACTTTACCATTTCCAAAGCTTGTGACATAAGTGTCTGAAGAAATTGTGGGGCAAATTAATTAGCAAAATTAAATTAATTAAATATTTTGCAAAATTCAAAACATTTTCGATTAAACATATTAAAAAATGATACGAATTTTCCAAATGTGTCCTGTTTTTTCACATTTGTCCTTGGGTAATAATTTGATAACCGTTTTTTTGTTATGAAAATTAATGTAAAATATTTTGGTTTTTGATGAAACATTCATTCTTTTTTTATTCTCCTGATTTTTTATGTTTGTCCTTGTTTTTATTTAAATTTTCATTTTCTTCATTTAGCAAATAATTTTCATAACTAAAAATTTCCTTACTTTTCATTGTTAATTAACTATTATTTGTTGCCAATTAAAAATGAAATTATTCCTATTATTATTTTTATGTTTGATCACCTTAATTGATCAAAAAAAGTTACAATAAAAGTCATTTGATGAAATATTTGGAAAAAATGGGAAGAAAAGGAAGAACAAAATTTAGAAGAACACCGAGAAATAATTCAAAAATTCAGTAAAATAAAAGAGAAAATCAAGCAAAAAGAAAGAAAACACTCAACAAAAAATTGCAATAAATTGAGTAAAAATAGCAAAAAAATTGGGGACAAATCGAACCAAAATTTATAAATGGATTAAAAATTTGACCTTCAAAAAATAATTCTTAAAACCCAAAAGTGATGAAGAAAAAGTCGACATTGTTCAAAAATTCATTGAAAATTTAAATGAATATAAGCAAACAAGAAAATATTCGCACAATGAATGGAAACAAAATTATGTCAAAATTGGCGAGAAAATCGGAATTAGCTGTGGAAGAATATCCAAAAATGAAGTAACAAAGAAATTGCTAACATTTTGAATATTTCAAAACAAAATATTTTCAATTGGAAGAAAAAAAATTGGAGAAGAATTGTTCAAAGAATAGAATAAGCAATTTTTTTGAAGTTTTCCGATTTGAGAAATTGAATATTATTTTAAATTAACGATGTTTCATTTGTCATTCCAATAAATTTTTACACAATTTCAAATTTTTGTTTATCACTTTTGGATTTATTATAATTCTTTTGTTGGAGACCAAATTCTTTAATCCACTTATAAGAAAAATATATCATCGATTAAAAATTAATAAAAAATAATAAAATTATGAATTCTTTGACTAATTTTGTTTGACCAAAATTTCAATGTTATTCGAATTAAAATTTAAATTAAAAGAAATATTTTTCAAAGAAAATAAGAATTAAAGACAAACAAAAAAATAGAAAAAAAAAATATTAACCTTACTATGTGATTTATGAAACTTAGAGGATGCAAACCAATCGTGGAACTCCCTCACTAAAGAAAATTTGAAAATATTATTAAATTCAAAATTTAAACTAATTTTATATATTTTATAAATCGTTAAAATAAAATATCCACACCATACCAAATTTATTCAGTTGGACTGAAGATAATACAAAGATCTCGCAGTGATCACCTACAAGTTGTCAAAAATAAATCAAAGAAAAATTATAATTATAAATTATGTCATTTTTAATAAATATTTAAATTAAAAATGAGAATGATTTTATATTAAACAAAAAATAATAATTATAAAAATCTAAAAACAAATTTTAATTTCGTTTAAATCATCAACATAAAATATTTATTAATAAAAAATTAGTTCATATGCTTGAAAAATATTTGAAGGAAATTTGAGCATTAAAAAAGCATTTTCATAATATATAAACAAATTAAA
Organism: Heterodera schachtii; assembly: GCA_023374025.1. Lineage (NCBI taxonomy): Eukaryota > Metazoa > Nematoda > Chromadorea > Rhabditida > Heteroderidae > Heterodera > Heterodera schachtii. The sequence continues at coordinate 28,416 of SIJG01000059.1, read as the reverse complement.
GAGTTAATATGGTATAATAAATGTAAAAATATGATCCAATTAATAATAGCCAAAGGTATTATTACTTAAAGTGAAGTTGCTTTCTAACTCAACAATCAGTCAAATTTACCGCATGTAAAAAGTTTAAAATAATAGAAAATAATATTTAAAATTAAAAAAAAAATTGTTTTTATATTATTTTGTCACGCTAAAATGAACAAATGTTGCGAATCAAAGTGTGGGAGAAGTATTACAAGCGACATGGAATTTATTAAAAAATCTTTTGTTTAAAAATTTAATAAATTTAAAAGAGAAACAAATTAAATACAATGTCTAATTAATTAGCCACCAACATAATTATAGCCGTAAAATAGCTTGATTAAATACGAAAAAAGTTATAATAAGTGACATTAATGAAACCTAATTCCATTAAAAATGTTAGCGTATTTTTAAATTAGTTCATTAAATAAACAAAAAAAAAATTAATTGCAATTGCATACATAATATTTATTTGATTTGTCAATAATAATGAAAAAGAGCAATAATTGTTTGTTCTATAGTAAAACAATACATATTAAGTTAAAAAATAATTATTCTTTTTAAAATAATATATAAAATCAAATAAAAAAATGAATTTTAAAATAACGTTTAATCTAAAACAAGAAAATTATTTAAAAAGTATGCTTAAATAAAATAATTAGTTAAACAATTTAATGAATAAATTAATAACAACAAAAATTATTAATTATTCGAAATCATTAACATCATTTTAAAACAATTGGTTAATAATAAAATATTTACAAGCAAAAATTTATAACAAATAAAAAAATGGGTTAAATAATTTATTAATTTAAATTATAATTAATATATTATTTATTTATTTGTTTATTCAAAAGAAATAAAATATATAACGAAGGGGTGACAATTAATATCAAGTCCAAGGAGCTCTTGAAAAAGTAATGAAATTAGCAAAATTTTTTAAAACTTATAAAGCTATAAAATAAAACCATACATTAAAAAATGGCAATAATTTTAAAATAATAAATTATATGAATAAAAAGATAAATTTAACATTACGTTTTAATTATTATTTTTTTTTTGTTGTAATTTAAATGTAAAATGATTTTATTTTAATTAAATAATAGTAATGTTTTATGATTTTGTTATATTTAAAATAATAGTAATGTTTTATGATTTTGTTATATTTAAAATAATAGTAATGTTTTATGATTTTGTTATATTTAAACTTTAAAATTTGTTCAAAATTATATTTAAAGAAATTAAATGGGTTGTTTTTTTCTTGCAATCAGTCCAGGATGGTTTTTAACAAAACATATGTTTTTTTTGTTTTTTTATTGGTCGTTAAATAGATAAATAATTTGGTGCCAAACAGTACCGAAAGGCACCGTCGAAATTTTTTTTTTGATTGTTTTTATTAACAAATAAATTGTAAAAAGGAATATTTTATTTGAAGTTCAATATATTCGTAAATATAAAGATGCGAAATACATAAAAAAATTAAAATCCGAAATATATAACAAATATACAAACCCTAACATGTGTACCAAAATATCTAAATTAATAATTTTTTTTATTCTTACAAAAATATTTTAGATTCGATTGTTAAACATTTTAAAATAGACGACATTTGCGACGCAAGGCAGGAAATAATGAGAAAGCACAGTTGGTCATGAATAATATAACAAAAACAGGCGGTAAGAACAAAGGCAAGAAAGCTGTCAAAAATACAAAAATTATTAAAAGAAATCAAAAACAAAAGAAATAATGAAAGAAATAAAAAGTTGAAGAAGAAAGAAACAAATAGTCCAGAAAAGCCTGAAATGAAATGGGACTGTAAAACTGTGGGTAAAAAACAAAGAAGTTGCTTACAAAAATGTTTGAAGCGAAGATAATCCGTATATCAAAACAAATCCATACTAAGGATATGGGATTTATAAATAAAAATAGATTTATTAACTTCGACAGATTATATTTTATAAAATTAATATTTAAATCTCCACAAAGAAATTCTTTGCAATAAAATGGCGATTTTTTATAATAATTTTTGTCTTATTTATGATTAAATTTATTTTTAAATATTAATGTTGTCGAGAAAAGAGTATCTCGAATGAGCTTATGCAAATAAATTTAGAAAATAATTAAATTAAAATTTGAAAAGAAAGGCGTATTATTCACATATCATTACAAAATTTGGGATGTATAAATAAAAATAAATTTATAAACTTCGACAGATTATATTTTAATAAAAGTATCATTTAAATCTTCAACAAAGGAAAAATGGATACGAGGGAGAGCATAAGAGAATAGATATAATAATGAATATTTTAATATTATATATAATAAGAAAAAGAAAATTTATATAAAAACGAAAATATAAATTGCTAACATTTTTAAAAAAGATTTCGAAATTTAAATTGAACATTTATAAACTTATTTAAAAAATATATTTATCGGTTTTTATTTATATGAATTCATGTTCGAAAAAAAAATTGGCTATTTTTGACTCCCTAAGAAGATATAAGATACAAACAAACCATTCTAAGACATAATGTGACAGAAATAATAATTTCATGAAAAAAAAATATTTTACGTAACATCAAATAAAAGCATTGGCGATAATTTAATATGGGAATCAATTTAAATACCTAAAAAATACAATTATAAATGTCAAGAAAATCCAACCAAGAAATAATAATAAAAAAGAATGCAAAGCAATAAAACTACAATTACTTAGAATGTTAACAATTGATACAAAATTATATTTTATAAGGCAAAGAATAAAATTAACAATAAATAAAAGAAAGTTTTATAATAAACAATAATTATCATAACGAAGTGAGAAAAAACAAAAATATTCCAATTAATTAACTAGTTCTAAATTAATAAAATAATAGATTTTCAAACAAATTTGCATTAAAATATAATTTTGTTTTGAACAATTACTAAAAGTGCCAAAGTTGTTAGTTTAGGTTCTAAAACCCCAAAAAATACGTGCTAAAAATAGCAAATAGTTGCTAAAAAACTTTCAAATTTGGGGGGGGGAGGGGGATAAATGAAAAATTTATTCAAAAAAATTTTTTAAATTAAGCCAAATCGGTATTGAGATAAACAACTTTTAAAATTAAAATCCTTGTCAATAAAAATAAATAAATAAATTTTGGAGATGAATTTTTGAGAAAATTTTACATTTCGTAGGGGTGTATTTATTGAAAAATAGGGTTGTTCATATTTTTCGTTTTTATTATATATTTTTTAATAATTTTGGGCAAAACGCCAAAGTAGGTAAAATAAGTTTTTATTTTTTTAGTTTTTTAGGTTATAAATAAAAAACCTATAAACTAGGTGCTAATAACAAAAAAAAAAAGCTTAACACTATCAAAAAAACCTGTATTTCGAGCGTTTCATGTCACTGGAAGCGCAGGACAAAAACAGGTAAAAACCTAAAAATTGCATCCCTAGTCATGTCCATTGAACAAAAAGACGCTAAATACAAAAATACCTCTCAAAAAAGTAACTAAGACAATTAATAAAAGAATTTTTAGTACATTTGACAATTCAAAGATGCAATTAATAAAGATATAAGTCAAAAAGATATAATAAATTTAGTCGATTGAGTTTACATAATTTAATTAAATATTCAATAAAATGATAAAAGAAAATAATGTTAAACCATAAAATATAAAATAAATATTATTTTTAAATAATCATTTATACCTTTATATTATTAATAAAAAAGGATTAAAAACGAATGTATATATAAAACCTAAAAGGTAGAAATAAAATTATTCATGTTTTTATGTATTTCAAAATTATTAATTAGAAATCATTAAAAACAATTTTAAAATGGCGGCTACGTGAATCAACGCTACGAACATTATTCGGATTCCGACATGAAAATATTTGATTTAGCAGGTTTTAGAGATAAATCATATTTAATAAAAAATTATATTAAAGCTAAGCACTAAAAATAGTTTTAAAATAATTATGATTGTTATAAATAATAGAGAAGAAATTTTTTAATAGCAAAAAAAATAAATAATTTTCAATATATTTTTTAGTAGCGAATACATAATTAATTTAACAAAGAGTAATTTATCGACCCCTAAATTTATTAAACAAAAAATTGGAATAAGGATGCTTGAGAAGCAATAAAATCATTATTAAAAATGTCTGGAGGCGAAATTTTAACATACTGCACGAAAGATGACAATTAATTAAATTTAAATCATTAAAGTCAAATTAAAAATTCAAGATTCATAATTTAAATGGTAAAAACATAAAAGAGAAAAAAGATAATAAAACTACTTTATAATTAATTAAATAAAAGAAATGATAATTCTAATTAGTACAGATTATAAATGCATTCATAATTTCTATCGAATTTGACAATTATTTTTTTAAATTTTAATTAAACAAAGTATTAACCAGGCCTTTCAAAATGAATATTATGCAGCATTAATGAAGAATAAAAATGTAATTTCAATAAAAAATTAAAGCGTAAATTAAAAATTAATTCTTAAGAAGTTTCGTAAATAAAAATGAATGATTCACTAAAGAATGTAAGTACATTTATTACAAAATATTATTGTTAAATTGAAATATTAACGATAGTTATTTATTTCATGTCTCGTGAATGGAATTCAGCTTGGACAACAAAACGGACAGAAGAAATCCGTAAATATGGTTTTTTTGAAGATAAATTAAATTCAGACATCTATTTTCAATGATATATAAAATAATAATTTTTTATTTTATTTCAAGCACTGGTAAGAATGGTGGTCTGAATGAAAAATTAGTGATGAAAAATCAATCCCTGTACAGAAATTAAAATTTTGAATTTTTTTTTATACTTATGGGTTTCCTATCGTCAAATTTATTTCAAATTTTAAAATATCCACCGGCTGCAAAAACAAAAAATTAATTATTTAATATGTTCACTTGAATTATACTAAAAATTTTAATTTTTTTAATTTTTTGATTTTTTTTCAATTTTTCATACATATAAAAAAAATTTAATTATTTCATTTACGCTAAAGTCTTAAAACATATAATACAAATTCGAATTTTTAAAAACATCGAAATCATTGAACAAATCCAATTATTGTATTCGAATTAATTATCAGGAAATAAAGAAATAGAAAAAACATTTATTGATACAAATCGCCCAGCACAGTGACTGTATTGATGATAAAAACGAAGTATATCTAAAGATAAATAAATGATTGGTGGCTTTATTGCAATTTAATTTTGTGAAATTTATCGATTCATAGTAGTTAGTGCAGTAAATTTGTCCGGATTACGGTAGTGACGTCACCTAAGCCAAAAGGTATTGGGCTGATCCCAAACCTATTGCAAGGGTGCAGGCCAACTGAGCGCCAGATGTTGGCAGCTTGCCAGAGACATCTGAGCGCCAGGCCAACTGAGGCCAAGAGCCCAAACCTATTGCAGGGGTGCGCTACTTTTTTCTGCAAACCTAAACCTATTGCAGGGGCGCGCGACTTTCTTTTTTTGTAAATTTTTCTTTAAATTATTATTTTTATTTAAAATAATAATTTCTTATTTTTTTATTCGGAAAATTCTGCCACAGGCAATAGGACTCGAACTTTTGGTCTGCCACCAACCCAACACACTACCACTCTGCTGAAATTTGAAGAAAATGTGAAAAAACCAAAAAATTTTGAAAATTTTGTAAAAAATTTACCCATTTTATGTTTTCTTTGGTTGTTTTGTGCTTCTTCCTCGTGGTTCATTTCTCGAAATACTTATTCTTTTTTGTTTTTTTTCCAAAATTTACTCTGATTTGGTCCAAAAGCTGCTCATTCTGCTTACGAGGAGCCATTTTCGAGTAATAAGGTAATATTTTGTACGTTCATATGAAAATGAGAAGGGAAAAGTGTGGGGGTACTGTGTTGTAGAGGGGGTGTCACGTGGAAATAGGCCACGCCCACTCAAGTGTCAGCACGCTGGGACCTCTAGACGGGAGGATTTCGAAATCATCCACAGTACGCCCTCCTAGGCCACGTCCCTTATCATTTACTTCCCTATCAGTCATTTAAATGCCCCCACTGACAACAGCCTTATCCAAGCTGCTGAACTGTAAAGCTGAGAATTTGGCCGAGTACCTGAATAACCCGGAAGCTGTGAACAAGGCGAGTGCATACTTGCGAGGATTGAAGCTCAAGACAACTTACTAGAACAAGGGCAGTACTACAAAGGAGGTCGAGTTTGGTAACTTCTCGCTAAAGTCAGCATCGGAGACCTACGCCTTCGAGGGATTCCTTGGCAAGTGTCCTTTTTGCACGCATTCCCTCACTTTGGAAAGCTCAGAGGTCAAAGTTCACCAGTACTTCTACATAAAGCACCGGATCCGCCTGCTGTACCCCCAGCTGAAGTGCATCGTTGAGTACCACAGCAAGGGTCATTGCATATACTATCCGTTGGGTAGGCGTTCGGCTGCGATGAATTTCCATAAAACACCAAAACTAATTTTTTAGAAAAATAAGAATAAATAAACAACAAAATAAAAAACAAAGCAACCAGTAAACGCTATAATAATTCAAATTTTGCTATTTTTTATATAATAAAAAGGTATAAATATATTATGGCTCTTGTGCTCGCCACTATCGATTGGCTGAAATGGAGCTAAAACTAAAATAGTTATATTGCTTTAATAAAATGATAGTAATATAATGCGTAAAAACTCAAAAAGTTTGATTGTTTTTAAAAAATGACAAATTAATCTAAAAACAGCAAAAATAAGAATAAAAATCGAAGACACTTTTTGTAACTTAAATCATATAGTTAAAAAACGACTACCGACCGCCTTAATAATCTGATGGGCGCAGCGACTAGATTATATAATGAAAAAAAAGAAAAATTAGCAATATTCGACCATAAAATACTAAACTTAAAAATTAAATTCATTAGTATTTGTCAGAAAGACAAAAAAGTGCTAAAGTCTATTTATTTAGCCTAAATTAAACAATTAAAGAACATATTAACAAAAATTAGTCATTAGAAATACTAACAATAAAGAATAAAAGCAAGATTTTAAAAAGCTGTTAATTTTAAATGATTAAAATAAATATCCTATAATAATTTAAAAAATGAAAATTGATAAAAAAATAACTAAAAAAGAATTTCTGGGTCCATCGATGATTACGAATATGGCATTCATTATGGCCTCTTTCGGACTCCGGACCCGAATTCAAACCAAAAGTCGAAAATTCAGTTTTCAAACAAATTCACATTTTGTACACAAAACCGCTTCAAAATTTTTTAAACAATGTTATAAATCGGGCTGGGGTAAATTGGTAGAAATGAATGTCAAAAAGTCTAAACGACCCCGAAAACCTCTTAAAACGTTTTGGTGCAACAAACGTGAATTTTGGTGTAAAATAATTTTTGATTTTATTCGAGTCCGGAGCAATAAGAAGTATTTCTAAAATTTTTGTTCTATTACCAGAAAATAGGTTTATGGCATTTAAAAACTCAAAAAGTGGTAATACTTTTTGAGTCAAAAAAACCTTTTACCGATTAGAGTGTACCTTCAAGCAATTATTATAATTCTAATAAAATTGAGAAATAATTAATTCGTAAAAATTGGAAAACAAAAAAAGCAAAGAATTAAAATATAAATCAACGTGGGAGCCTACAAAAAATTTTTTTTAATATCAAAAGCAAAACTCTTTAACAATAATTTTTATTATTCTTGAATAAAACTCATCACTTACAATTGTAATCATTTCAAAATAAACTATGTATTCAGTTAAAAAATGATACCCTGATAGCGAAAATGACGATCCTTTGAGAAAGACATGAGATAAAAATTGTAAAACCAAAAACAGTTAAAAATTATTCTTTTAAAATAAAAAAATAATTTACCAATTTAAAAAAAACATAAATAATACTTTATATTTAATAAATAGAATGAACAAATAAATGATTCGTAAAATACTCTGATTAGTTATAATAATTAATTAATAGTTGAAGAACGAAATAAAGTACACCCCTAAAGATTGGGTTTTTAAAATAAACAAATGCACTTTCGTGGGAGAAAAAGCAAAAAATTAACACAAAGTTTTTACCAAATTTTTATGAAATAAAGTAAAATTTGCTTTTTTTTTATTTATCTGTAGTCTGGTTTAGTGGTTAGTGCAGCAACCTTGGCATTATTTTCTGTCAAGAGTTCTATGCCGCTTGACGGTTTCTTTGTTAATTTAATTTTTTTTTAATTTTAAAATTCGCCTGGCGCTACCTATCGGCATCGCCGGGCCCATAAATAGTAATTATTCAAAAAAAATTCTCTCAAAATTGCAAAATTCTATCATTTTTTGGACAAATCTGTTAACAGATCCATCCAAATTTTCAAAATTTTTCCCGGCTGCGCCGCCCACACCCCTTGTTTCCGAAAATGTTTTTGAAAAGCGCACCGCTAAAATTGTAAATTTTTTGAGTCTCGATTTTCAAAAAATGAAATATGCGTTTTATAAATTTCTATACAAAAATCTACGATAAAAAAGAAATAAAAATAAAAGCAAATAAACAGAATAGTTAAGCACAATAAAAGGTGAATTTTTAGTCTTTTAAATTCATCTAATTGTTGGAAAAGTTCGCCTTTTCGCCTTTCGCCTTTTCGCTTTTTTTAGGCATTTCGCTTTCGCATTTTCGCTTTCGCTTTTTATTTTGGTTTCGTTTTTTTCGCTTTTCGCCTTTCGCTTTTTATTTTTCCCTTTGCAACAGCCCTGCTACACGCACTTCTACATGAGTTTTTTTAAAAAAAATTCAAATTTGATTTTTATATAGAACTGATAGAAAATAAATAAAATACAAAATAATATATAATAAATGTTTTAAAAATATTAAAATAAAATTTGAAAAAAAGTTAAGAAAACCAATTCTTACGTGTAAAAATTTTGAATATATTTAATAAAATGATGAATTTTCTTATTATTTAATCCTAACGAATATTAAATTTATAAATTTTAGTTATTTTCTTTAAATTTTATGAATTTAATTTTTTAGATTACAATTTATTTTAGCTAAAAATTAGTAGTTTTAATTAACAGTTAATGAACATATTGACATATTTCTACCTACACATAACACAATATTTTTTCTAATAAACTTTGCGGAATTTTCTAATCGAGCCAATTAATTATTTAATATGTTGCAAAAAATCTAATCAATATTTTTTTATTAATATAATATAAAAGAAAATAAATAACATATTCTTCTTTTTTAATAACTATTAAACGATAGCCTAAAAACATCACATGAAAAAAAAAATAAAATTTAAAGAAAAAAATGAATATTAATAATTATTGCCAATAATTTAATGCATAATAACTATTTTACTGCAAAATACATAAAAGTAGAAATGCAAATTAATATTAACTAAATAGCAACAACAGCATCGTAGCTTTTATTGGCCAAGATCAAAAGAAAATATAAATTAACTTATATATTCAATTTAAACAACAAAAGATAAGAATTACAAAAATGGGAAATATTATTAATAGCCAAACTTATAGATTTATTTTCTTCAAAAAAATTAACCAAAAAAAAATATTATGCAAAATAATGAATAACTTAGCCAAAAGAAATAAGAAACAACATAAATATATATTATAAAAAACATTGATTTGAAATAATAATTTAATAAGATAAGCAAATTAAAATTTTTTTTATAAATAAAATAATTTACAGCAATTAATAATTTCTTTATATTAGTTATTAAAAGCAATTTTAAAAAACTTATAAAATTAACCGACTTATTCAGATAAACTAAACTAAAGAATAAAAATTTTAGAAAATTATAATTTTCTCTGAGAACTTTTTTTTTTAATTTTTTTCACATTTTAGTAAAATTTATTTTAAACAAAATTTTTGAAAATTAAAATTAAATGTTCGTGGGGTTGCATCATATGTAAACATAATTTTTAATTACTATGCGATTATAAAATGAAATTATACAGATAATTAAAACAGGGATTAATTTATCAATTATTTTCTAATAATAAATCAAAATTATAAAAGATTTAATAGAAAAACAATGCATAAATGTTGCTTATAATTAGGGTTATAAATTATATGGATTAACATATTTTTTCTGCGCATATGCTATGAAGAAAGGGGCTCAAAAATAGCATTTCTGCATTAAAATTTTTTGATTTGGTGAAGGTTTTTAGTCCATATAAATCCATATTTTGGGGGTTTTCGGGAATAAATCCATATTTTGCCATTTTGCGTTTTTAGTCCATATTTTGGCCATTTTTGGCAAATTTTCACAAGAAAAATGCAAAAAAAAAAAGCGAAAAATACACCCCTAGAAATCGACTTTTTTGGAAATTTTTAAAAATACACCCCTAAAAATCGACTTTTTTGTAAATTTTTAAAAATACACTCCTAAAAAGAGAATTTTTCGAAATTTCGGAAATTTTTCGCTAAAAACAGATGAGATTGTTACAAACATTTTGAGATGTATTTGATTTGCAATTGTGAAGCTAGAATTTAATAAAAATTGGCATTTATTAAATGTTAAATCCATTTTTTGGCAGTTTTTGGTCCATATTTTGGTCCATATTTGGCCATTTTTGAGGTTTTTAGTCCATATTTCGGGCTTTTTTAGTCCATATTTTATGTCCATATTTGGCGTTTTTTAGTCCATATAATTTATAACCCTACTTATAATATATGATGGCCCTAGAATTTGCATATAAATAAAAATATTAATATAATTCAATCAACAACAAAGAAAAAATAATTATTTAATGAAAATTTTAAAATTATTCATATACTCTTAATTATTCATAATTTTAAATAAAAATAATAAAATAAATAATTAATTGTTTTTTAATATTTATTTAAGTGTGAATTAAACCAATATGGTAATAAAATTAATTCATACATTTAATAATAGAAATTTAATTGAATGTTCGGTTTCATTTAAAATAATATTGTTTTAAATTATAATTAGCATATAATACAAAATTATGAAAAATTTTTTACTTAAAATCAAAGTGCTGGTTTTTTTTTTTATCACATGTCATGTAAGTCTTTTACGATACTTGCTTAATAAATTATATTTTTTGACTCAAGTTTTTTAAATTCAAAAATTATTAAAAAAGAAATAATTTATTTTATATTTAATTTTTTCCATGTTTCGAGTAATATCGGTAATATATTAATAACTTAAATATGATTTCTCATTAATGTTTTATAACTTATTTTCTCTTAAGATAAAATAAAAAAATGAATTAACTAACTTTAAAAGTATTTCATATATTCGTTAGGATTAAATAATAAGAAAATTCATCATTTTATTAAATATATTCAAAATTTTTACGCCATTTTAATAAACGAATTTTTATTATTTCGGTTAAATAACAAGTTTAATAATTTTATAATCATTTTCTTGCTCTCAACCGTCAATTTTTGGCCGCTCCTCGTTTTGAGTGTTTTTCAAATTATTTTCAGAATTAGATAATTAAAATTTTTCTTATATAAAATTGATATTGATTTTTACTTTTTTATTGGTTTTATTCTTTTTTAAAGGATGATTATGTTTGATTTTTTTGATAATTTTTTATTTTAATTTCAGTACTTAATTTTAAATTAACATTTTTTATTAAGTTTCACATTTTATTTAAAAAAAAAAGATTATCACCAAAAAATAAAATGAGGAGAATACGGTTCACTTTATTTTCTTCAACTATCAGATTGTGGCCATTGTTCTAGCCTTTAAGGATAATATTATTTTTTATTATTCATTAAATCATTTTATTATTATTTATTTTCTATTAAATTTTTGGAAATATTGTTCTTTATTGTTGCTAAAACAATTCAATTTAATAATAATTTACATTTATTTCTTATAAGCGTAACATTTAACCTCATTTATTTATTCATTATTTTTTGTGGAGAACAATTTTTGCTTTTATTTATCAGCCTACGATCATATTCTAATAAAATATATTTTTTGACGGCACTCTCAAGTTTTTTTTAAATTTAATATTCGTTAGGATTAAATAATAAGAAAATTCATCATTTTATTAAATATATTCAAAATTTTTACACGTAAGAATTGGTTTTCTTAACTTTTTTTCAAATTTTATTTTAATATTTTTAAAACATTTATTATATATTATTTTGTATTTTTTTATTTTCTATCAGTTCTATATAAAAATCAAATTTGAATTTTTTTTTAAAAAACTCATGTAGAAGTGCGTGTAGCAGGGCTGTTGCAAAGGGAAAAATAAAAAGCGAAAGGCGAAAAGCGAAATTGAAAAATTCTCTTTTTAGGAGTGTATTTTTAAAAATTTACAAAAAAGTCGATTTTTAGGGGTGTATTTTTAAAAATTTCCAAAAAAGTCGATTTCTAGGGGTGTATTTTTCGCTTTTTTTTTTTGCATTTTTCTTGTGAAAATTTGCCAAAAATGGCCAAAATATGGACTAAAAACGCAAAATGGCAAAATATGGATTTATTCCCGAAAACCCCCAAAATATGGATTTATATGGACTAAAAACCTTCACCAAATCAAAAAATTTTAATGCAGAAATGCTATTTTTGAGCCCCTTTCTTCATAGCATATGCGCAGAAAAAATATGTTAATCCATATAATTTATAACCCTAATTATAAGCAACATTTATGCATTGTTTTTCTATTAAATCTTTTATAATTTTGATTTATTATTAGAAAATAATTGATAAATTAATCCCTGTTTTAATTATCTGTATAATTTCATTTTATAATCGCATAGTAATTAAAAATTATGTTTACATATGATGCAACCCCACGAACATTTAATTTTAATTTTCAAAAATTTTGTTTAAAATAAATTTTAATAAAATGTGAAAAAAATTAAAAAAAAAAGTTCTCAGAGAAAATTATAATTTTCTAAAATTTTTATTCTTTAGTTTAGTTTATCTGAATAAGTCGGTTAATTTTATAAGTTTTTTAAAATTGCTTTTAATAACTAATATAAAGAAATTATTAATTGCTGTAAATTATTTTATTTATAAAAAAAATTTTAATTTGCTTATCTTATTAAATTATTATTTCAAATCAATGTTTTTTATAATATATATTTATGTTGTTTCTTATTTCTTTTGGCTAAGTTATTCATTATTTTGCATAATATTTTTTTTTGGTTAATTTTTTTGAAGAAAATAAATCTATAAGTTTGGCTATTAATAATATTTCCCATTTTTGTAATTCTTATCTTTTGTTGTTTAAATTGAATATATAAGTTAATTTATATTTTCTTTTGATCTTGGCCAATAAAAGCTACGATGCTGTTGTTGCTATTTAGTTAATATTAATTTGCATTTCTACTTTTATGTATTTTGCAGTAAAATAGTTATTATGCATTAAATTATTGGCAATAATTATTAATATTCATTTTTTTCTTTAAATTTTATTTTTTTTCATGTGATGTTTTTAGGCTATCGTTTAATAGTTATTAAAAAAGAAGAATATGTTATTTATTTTCTTTTATATTATATTAATAAAAAAATATTGATTAGATTTTTTGCAACATATTAAATAATTAATTGGCTCGATTAGAAAATTCCGCAAAGTTTATTAGAAAAAATATTGTGTTATGTGTTGGTAGAAATATGTCAATATGTTCATTAACTGTTAATTAAAACTACTAATTTTTAGCTAAAATAAATTGTAATCTAAAAAATTAAATTCATAAAATTTAAAGAAAATAACTAAAATTTATTTTTTAGATTCATTCATTTAAAATTTATTATGCAAAATATAGAAAGAAATGTTATCATTGTAATTTTTTTTTCATAATTTAAAATAAATTTCTTTATTTCACTTTTAATTATCTGCTATATGCATATTCGAAATTAATTGTTTTTAATTACGAGAATCAACACTAGGCACATAAACAGGTAACTTAGTTTAAGAATTTTAAAGTTCAATTGATGCGATGTACGAGAGAAATTTATAAAAAAATATAACATTAATTCGGTGTGAAATTTTGTATTTCATTAGATGAAAATAAATAGTCTCTTATTCATTTTAAATAGATTGAATAATAATAAAATTTAAGAAATATCTTTTTCAATGCTATACTGAATGTTCAAGTTGATAGCGAAAAATGTACTATTCTATAATATATTCTTTATATTACATAATAAATTATTATTTTAATTAGTATTTTAAATTATTCTTAAAATAAGATGAAAAATTGTTCTTTTGTGAATCTGTTAAACGCATGATTAATAATTATGTTATTAGTAAAAGTTTAATCGATATAATTTGCGTAAAATCAAGAAAAAGAACAGGCAGTTTAATAAAAATTCAAGTTAAATATTTGAAACTCAAGAAATTTGAATAACTAATATATATTTTTAAAAAATAATAAAATAAAATTAAGTTAAAAAAATAAAAATATTATATAATAATAATATATTAATTATTTTTGGTGACATTATCGGCATAGAAAGTGCTTGATCTCCCAAGTTTATTGGATATTTAATTTTAAATTTTTTTTATATTGCGTATCAATAGTAAATAATTCGATATATTTTTTTAAATAAATTCTTTTATTTAAACTCATATTATATCAAAAGCAGTAGTAATAAATTATTTTTTATGCTTTTATTAGTAATTAAAGTGCAATATATAAATATAATGATACTTAGTTATTTTTATATTATAATTTTTGAATTATTTTTTTTTCAAAATTTTATGACAATTTGTGGAAATGGTCAAATTCATTTAAATACAATTACATATATTAAATGTACGAAGCAACACACAAGAGGCTGATTAGAAAATTTACTCGTGTCATAGACTTGAGATAAAAGAAAAAATTTTAAAAAAATGGATAAATATACATTTATTCCCAAAAAATCAAATATGGATTTATAAGGACTAAAAACCAAATTTATGTAAATCCACAAAAAACCAAAATAAAAATAACCAAAAAGGATTCAATTCCAACAAAAAAGCAAAAAAATTTGTTTTTTTTTTTGCTGATTATTTACAAATTTTTCCATAAAAAGAAGATTCAAAAAATCTTTGACGCAATATATTCTAAAATAAATACAATTTACAAAATATATTTTTTTGAAAATAATCAAGTATTAAAGCAAAATAAAACTCTAAATAAATTTAAATTTTTTACAGTATGGTCATAAAAACAAGTTTAAGAAACATAAAATTGAAATGTTTTACTTTAACACATGCAGATCTCCTATTAGCTAATCAAATATTTATAATTCATATTCATTTAAATAACATCATTAATAACAGAACTTAAGATACGGAAATATTTATAAATAAAAAATAAATTAAATTTATTAAATAATAGGTAATAAATAGGGATTCTTTTTTAGGCACAAAAAATCGCGAAATAGGCACCTAAAAAGGCAGAAAAAAATCGCAAAATAGGCACCAAATAGGCACAAAAACCCTCAAATAGGCACTAAAATAGGCTAATAAAATTTTGTTTAACACTTTTTAGGATGCAAATCACATAAAAACTTAATTAAAACACTTAATTTTGCTTATATTTCAATTGTTTTAAAGTTTTTTCGAATAAAGACAATTTTTAAATCAAAAATTTTTACTAAGAAAAAATAATTATATTTTGGGGATTAATATTTGCGAATTTTTTTTTGAATCTTAGGGGGTGTATTTTCTGAAATTTTTCGGTTCGTTTCTTAGGGGTATATTTTTCATTTTTATTGCATTTTTGTTAAGGATTTTTCTCAAAATCCTGAAAAAGGCGCCAAAAATGGCGAAATAGGCATAAAAATAGGCATTTAGGCATTAAGCACAAAAAGTCCAAAATAGGCAAAGTTAGGCATTATAAAAGTCATCATAGACACCCCAAACAAAGCGGAAAACACGTTTTTCGTGCTTATCTGAGCGTATTAAGTGCGCAGAAAGTTTTAGGCATTTGCCTAAAAAAAAGAATCCCTAGTAATAAATATAATAATAAAATATTAAATAGCTACGAAATCAAAGAACACATGATTTACCAAGTCTCAAGTTACAAATGGCAGTTCAATTAAATGATAACCAAAATATTAACTCTAATTTATAAATCAAAAAATCAAATAATACAATTTTACATTACTAATATTTTTTGTACAAAAAATATTTTTATTTGAAATGGTTGCAAATTTTTACTTTTTGTTACAACCATTTTTGGAGTTTAGGCTTTATCTGACTTTAATTCACGCATCTTTTTGACCAACTTAAGGGAAATAAATTTTACAATTTATAAAATGAAAAACGAATTTGATTAAAATAATAAAAGATAACTTTGATCTTCAATTAGCAAAAAATTTTATTAGTTTATAGAATTGAAAATTAGGAAATTTAGCTTTTAAATATTTGCTAAATGAAGAAAATTGCGTATATGAATAATAAAAAAAGAATATATGTCTAAATTGGCAAAATATTAACATTTAATTTGTAAAAAAGTTCTAAATTGAAATTTTTTGCCAATAATTCTTTGAAAAGTATTAAACACAAACAAAATCCACAGAAAGATCTAAAATTTGGCTAATATAATAACATTATTACTTCATTCAAATCATAAACAATTAAAAAATGACAATTATTTATTGAAATGGACTTTTATTGTGATTAATATTTTAGGCTTTTAATCTAAATTATTAAAATTAATGAGTTCATTAAAATTTTTAAGATAACAATTTAATAAAATTTATTGATGTAAATTATGTGAAAATATACTTTGTGAAAATTTATAAATAATAAATATTAAATTATAAGATTTCTTTATTAAAAAAATGTAAACTTCTTTTTTTATTTTTATGAGGGAACCAACGAAATGTATAAAAACAAACAGTAAGTCAAGTGAGTAAAAATAAATCATTTTTAAATCTCCTAATAATTAATCAATAAATAAAATAATTAAAATTATTATATCATTATTATAATATTATTTGAACAATAAATCCATATAAATTTATTATTAAAAATTTTTCAAAAGATTATTTAAATGAACATTTTTGAGTAAAAAAAAGTTTGATTGCTAAAGCATGTGCCATGATGAATTTCCGGGTCAGTACTTGTATAAAAGAAATTAAATTAATATTTCAATATTTTCATCTTCTTAATAATTTACACGCAACTCACTTTAAATGTTGCCATTTTTGTCCACTTTAATGAACGGCAAAAATAATCAAAATAAAACTTTAGTAAATTTAGTAAAGATAAATAAATATAATTTAATTGAATAAAACAATATCAGGAGAAATCAATTTTCAACGGTCAAAAATAGAACAAAATTTTTCCACCCTTATTTGTTAGAACAAGATCAATTCAATTTATTGCAAGTTTGTAAAACATAAATGTAAATGTGGCAACAAATGAAAATATAAAACGGTAAATTTGTGCCGTCTTCGGTGCAAAACAATTCCAACACCAAACAGACCAGGCTTTTTTGAAAAAAAGATATTGCTACCGCCCTGCGGTTCAGATTTGAAGCGGCAAAGGATTGACTAATAACATAATCAAACAAATATTTAACGAAATTATTTATATGATTTTGACGTATTTGCATATAAAAAAGAAAACTTAATTTTATTTTTTACTACTATTTTAATTATTAAAATAATCGTATAAATGCGGAATATTTAAGAAACAGATTAAAATATGCAAAAAAATTTTAATTAATAAATTTCACGAACGAATAGAAAATAATTATAACCAATCATTTAAATTATTGAAAACCTTTTTCTTATTTGTTAAAGAAATAAAAATATTCTTTGTTTTGCAAATAATTAGCTTATATATTAATTTAAAAATATTTATTTAAAATTTTTCTAATATTTTTTTGAAAATTGAACATTACAATTTATGTTCAATTCAATAAATTGTAAATTATTTTTTAAATATTATTTTGTTTTCGTTGTAATTTGTCTTATTTAGATTTATATTTATATTTGCTATTTTACCAATTCCGTTCTTACAATCTTAATTTTTTAAAAGTAAAAATTTTCTGGTTTTATATTCTTATCGATAATTTCTCATCTTTTCTATGTTTGCATTTTGATTCTATTTTTCATTTACTTTTCTGTATAAAAGGTTTTTTTAATCTTTAGAGATACTTTTGAGATCTTATATTTTGTTTTCTATAAGTATATGAATATTATGAGTGAAAACATTTAAAAATTAATATTTACAATTTTTTCCCATGATTTTTGTGTTCTATCAAAATAACACCATTCCGATAATGATTTTTTGTATATTTTGTCACTGTAAGAATTTGCTTGGTCTTTCTTTCTATATGCAATTTTAACAAATTTTTATAATTTTTCTTTAAACTAAAAAGATTTTGATATTTATTAATTTTTATTTATATGAATAGTAGAGAGATGTATTATTTTTTCTCTTACTTTTTTTCAAGTATTTTAAATATTATTTAAAATTGGTAGAACAAACAAATATGATTAAACTCTTTTTCATTTAGTAAGTAGTTATTAAATATGGTGTCAAATTTTATTTGTAGTGATTCGATTCACATTAAGAAAATAATATTTTTATTTGTTTTTCAATTAAATAAATTTTGGTATTTTCATGCAATAATACAAATTTAATTACTAAAAGACAATTGGAATTATAGTTTTTTATTATTAAAATAATAAATCAAATGGTATCTTGGCTTAAATTTTTCAATAAAATTCCATTTTATTCTTTCCATTAACTCAAAAATTATTTAGGTTTATATTAATAATTTAATTTTTTTTAAATTTTTACAAATATATTTAATTATTATTTTTTTGTTATATAACTAGATTTATGATTCTAATTGATTATTTAAATTTTATTAATTGGTTAACTATTTATTGTGTCCCTTTAAATATATTTGTATCTATAGGATTTAATATATTATTAATTTAAATTTCTCATACATATTATGGCTAAAAAATGTTCTTAGATTTTTTTGAAAGTTTTATATAATTTTTATCATTAATTAGTTTTTTTTGATTTTTTATAATTTTTTCTATTTTGTTACTTGTTTTAAATTAATAAATTAGATTTGATGATTTTATATTTAACCAAAATTACATAATGTTTATTTCTTTATTATTGGACTGTTTTTCAGCAAGGAAGGGTTAGATAGTTAAATGCAAATTTATTTTTACCTTATAATTTATTTTTACATAATTTCGTTCATCAATATTAATTCTTTTTTTTTTAGTCCAAATGAAATTATACCCATTTGATATGCGCTGACTATCATATTCAAAAACATACTTTGTTTTTAGATTTATGATTTTTAAAATATTCCTTTTAGTATCCTTAATTATTTTATTGATATTATTTAAAGAATATTATCATTGTTGCAATATTTTTATTACAATATATTTAATTAATTAATTTCCATATTTATTTTTTAAAAAAATTAATTTTATACGTCGCATTATATTGTTTTTTCTTTTTCTGTATCCAACTGCATAATAACATAGACTGATGCTTTTCAGGGAATATACAATTTAATTTAGACATGAGTTTTGAATTAATAAAATTTTCTTTATTTTTTCTTTTATTATTTGGATACTTAATAAAGTTTAATTTAATAAATAAAAATAAAATTTTAATGGTTTCCATAAAGTTTCATATCAGATTTTCAAATGCAAGCTTTTTTACATTGAATAATTGTTAAATTTATTTAAATGGAAAATAATTTACCACTTTTTTCGATGATAATCTGGGTTCTACTAAGTAACAATTAATTATTTTTATTTTTTCTTTATTATTATTTTTATTAATTTTATATGTAATTTCTCTTTTAAAAAATTTGCTTAAGCAATTCGATTTTCATGATAGGTTCGTTAGCGCGTTTGACGTGCTTCGTTTTTGCCATTTAAATTGTTTTCATTTATTTATAAAGATTTTTTTTCATTTGTAAAATTTATAATAAAATTTTAAGTTTGGTAAATAAGATTAATAAGCATCAAATCTGAACACTTGGCAAATATTAAATATTCAATTAATATTTTCTTTTACTAATATATTTTTATTTTTTAATAATTTAATAAAATTATATTTAATTATTTTCTTTTTCTCATACTCCTCTTTAAATTTAATGTTTTTTATAAGAATTAGTTGTATAACCATTGTTTGGAAATTAAATAATAGAGCCAACTGTCAGTAAATTAAATGTTAATCAAAAGTTAAAAAATAAAATAATTGTAATAGGAAAAGATGTTTTTTAAAAATACAGGCAAAATCTCGAAATATATAAAGAATTAAAAATTTAAATAACTTTTTCAAAGTTTTTCTTCATAGTTTTTTTAATTAAATTATGAATTTAAACGAAAATATTAGATTTTGTGTATTGGTACTTAAGAAGATTATTATCACATAATTTTAATAATACTTTAAAAATATTTTAATGAAACTTAAATTTCCAAAATATTTTTTTAATTACATTTTTACATAAAACATATTTTTAATAAATTTTTCTAAATATATTTTTAATTAAAATTCAAAATATTTTTTTGTTAAATAAAAAATAATAAAATAAATAAACATATATTTACATTAATAAGGCATTTGAACACAATAAAAATATTTATAATTATATAATATTTGCAGTAAGCTAATAAAGAGCCTGAGCATCAAGATTCAAATAGCAAAAAGAGACAAAAAATAAGCCATATTTTATATTAAATAAATGAAAACACACTATAAAGCAAAAATTTGATGAAGATAAAATAAATATTAGTTTAAATAAATTATAACAGTTTTATTCAAAATAATAAAAATAATCAATGAAAATATCCCAATTTTCAGAAGAGCATCGTTAATATAAAGCAAAATATTGTATAATTGCATGAAAAAAACAATACAATTTAATTCATAAATACTCAAATTAAATTAAATATTTTCTTATTTATTTAATGAAAACAATAACTTAAAATTTATAAAAATATAAATAAATCAATAATGATAAAAAACAAAATTAATCCTTAATTAATAAAAAATTAAAAAAAATTCACATCACAAATTGTATAATCTGAATAAAAATTATAATTAATTTATACAATGAAAAAAAAATTTTCTTGTCCAATAAATTACCAATGCGAGATTGTAAAATACTATTTTGAAATAAAAAAGTATAAGAAAGTAAAAATAAATTAAAACTGTTTAAAGTTCGAGGCTAGAATTTTATTTATGAGATTCGATATGATTATTTTACTTTAAAATATTTTAATTTTTCATTTATTCATCCCTTCTCTTGATCATGCGTGCTCGATCTGGTGCTTGTGACGCTGGTTGATATTTATTAATTTATTTGCATAATTTAATTTTTAATTTATTATTTTATGTTTATTTAAGAATTTTCATAATAATATGTATAAATTAAATAAAACAATTCAAACAATTTTTTTTTTACAATTTGTTATTTGAGTTTACATGTTTTGCACAACGTCTTGCTTTACTTATTTAATTATTCTCTTCACATAACTTGTTCAGAAAAGTTGCTTTTTTTGTTTTGATGTCGCTGTAATGAATTCTTGGTCTTTGATTTAATTAATATATATTGCACAACAAAATATTATTTTAAATCTTTTTTTAATTATTCAAATAATCAATTGATTTTGATTTATTTTTTGATTTATAAATCTTTTTGTTATGTATATCTTTGAGGGAACAGACAGATACGACATGATCCAAGAAGAAATAGTTTGGTTAAATTTATAAAAAATATAATTTTAAAATACAAAATTCAATATGCATAAAATAATAAATTACCAAATTTAATTATTCAATAATTTAATAAAATAATCTAAGCAAAAGAAAAGTAATTTTTTATTTACACTAATTTAGGTGCTAATTTGCTTTATGGATGAAGAAGAATAAAATTAAGCAATTTTCTAAATTATTGATAATCTGTCTAACAAATTTATTGTACTAATAAAAGGAAAGCTTAATTAAATTAATTTTTTTTTTTGCATTATTAATTTAAAATGTAAATAAATTAATAAAAATTTATATGATTATCAGCAGTTGCCATGCAGAAAAAACAGAAATTAAATAAAAAAATTTTTATGAGATGTCTACTTTAAAAATTATTAAAAACATTTTAAAAAATAAAAAATATTTAAAAAGAATATATGCAAGTGCCGAAATGAAATTGAAAACTAAAAAAAATTCCCTAATTTTTCGAAACAAATAAATTAATATGAATTCTAAATCATAAATTTAACACTAATAATAATATAAATATTCCTAATAATGCTATAAAGAACATTTCATTTATGTAGTAAAATAAAAAATTATTATATATTCAACTACACGATCTAAAAATATTCATTTTATTTACTTAATCCTGCAATAAAATCTTAATATATACATTAAAACCCCAAAATAATAAAATAAGAAGAGAGTTAGATTTTTTAAAAACAAAGTAAACAAATAAACTGAACCATCCAGAGAATGCTCAAATTTAAATTTAAAAATAAAAAAGCAAAATTATAATCAAAATAAAAAATAGTAATAAAATAAGAAATATTTTCTAACTTTTACGTTCTTAATGAAAAGTAAGAATATATAGGTCTTCTTCAGATAAACCACAAAAAGAGACTTTGAACGACAAGGGAATTATAATTTATAAACGGATAAAATAATTTATTAACATTTAAAGTCAAGAAGCAAATTAAATTTTGAAATACTATTTGAGTACAAAGAAAAAATAAAAACAACTAAGAAAATGACTTAAAAACCAGAATTAATAATAGATTTTTATTACAATAAAAAATAAATTAATGTTTTATTATTTGTTCAAAAGATCGAACAAATAATTGCTTCAATGTAAATGTAACCAAATCGTTAATGTTGTTGAATACAAAGGTAAAACAAAAAAATAAAGCAAATAATTATTAATTTAAAAATGGTTTATGAAAGCCATCAATCAAATATTCAAAAAATGATTCTTAATCTTTTATGTTAAGATTATACGAGGTTTACAACATTTTTATTATTATATAAAAACTGATTAATATAAAATAATTCTCAAAAATAAACTTTAAAAAATTCTTTATAAGTTTTTAAAAACGATGAAACTTCTGTATATTTAACAGGAAGAATGTCAGAAAATAAAAAGGAATTTAAAAACTAAAAAAATAAAAGCAGATCTTTAATAAATACATAAAAAACATAAAAGAATAAAGATGAAGATACTATTAAATGATAAAATATCAAGAAAACAACGTTTTAATTAAATATAAACAAAATTATTTAATTATTTTTAAATGGATTTTTTTTAATAAAATTCAAAGATTAGTTATCATTTTAAATAAGAAAATACAATTTAAAAAATTAAAAACATGAATTAATACATATTAATTTAAGTCATGTAAAATACAATTCTATTCTTTGCGATAAATGATAAAGAGCGGGTGTAATTAATTATTTAAAATTAAGAAATTAATTTTTTTGAAGAAAATCAAATAGAAATTTTAATTAACATTTTATCTATTCACAATTTCCATTTCGTTATTATAAATATTTTGCATAATTAATAAATTTATTTATTCATAACAATTTTCCGTTTAATTGTGTATGAATTTTTGAAAATTTTTAATTAATATTTTAAACTGCCTATTATTGATGAAAATATACTTACTTTTATATTTTTTAACAATTCATTCTAAATAAATTTTATAATAAGCATTAAATCGAAATAACAAGTTCCATTAAAATAAAGTATTAAAAAAGAAAAATAAAATTTTGAAATATTAAAAATATTATAAAAAAAAGAAACATAAATAAAACACAAAAGGAATTGAAATCGGTTATTTTTGGACAAAAAATTAATAAAATTTAATTAAAATTACATGCCAAAATGCCAGGTTATAGTTTTTAAGGAAAAATATGCTTTAAAATTTGTAATTTTAAAGAAGGAAAGTTTACAAAAGGTTTTTTTAATATAATAATTTCAAAATGAAGAACTTATAAAACAATTAAAAATGGCCTGATTAGGTGAAAGTTAAATAAATTCTTCTTTTGGGTGAATAAAAATAAAAGATAAATTGCATTAATCATTAGTTTAATTCAATATTTATTGTATCTTATTATTAGTAATTGTTATAAATTTAGAATATAAACTTTTTAAATCAAAAAATTGTTTAGAAAACAAATTTTTATCATTCATAAGCAAATCAAGTGGAAAACAAAGAGGCAATTTATTAAATTTATAAAAAAAACAAAAAATTTAACATAAATTATTTCACGAAAGATCCAAATGATTTAGAAAAATTTTTCACAGATTTTTTGAATTATATTATTGTCTGGCTTCTAAAAATTAATTAATTAATAATAAAAAGAAATATATTTTTAATTATATATTTACAATTTTAAAACATTTTTTAAACAGAATATTCTACATTAATATTTTTATTACTACAGACAGTTATATAAAGTGAATAAAATTTATCTTTTTTTAATAATGAACAGAGAATTACTGTTGTAAATAAATAATTTTCTTCAGTGACAAATATTATGTGAAAATATTTTTCTTTTATTTCAAAAATAAAAAAAATTCTTAATTAAATTTAGTTATTAAAAAATTCAAAATTATTTAAATAACAATAAATAAAAATTTATATTTTTAAAAATAAATTACAATTTCCAATTTATTTTTGATTTGTGAACATTCCGTTTTTCAGTGCCAAGAATGGAATTATCAACAGATTTGAATTTTGTATTAATAATTATCAAATTTATTTAATCTAAAC
This sequence comes from Heterodera schachtii, assembly GCA_023374025.1. Lineage (NCBI taxonomy): Eukaryota > Metazoa > Nematoda > Chromadorea > Rhabditida > Heteroderidae > Heterodera > Heterodera schachtii. The sequence continues at coordinate 3,668 of SIJG01000059.1, read as the reverse complement.
TAATAATAAATATATATATATTTTTTAATTATATATAAAGTTATAAATTTGTGAAAGTTTTTCCGAAACAAATAACATTGGAAAGAAAATAATAATTAGATACTTTGCTTACTTATAAATATGAACATTTAAAAATGAGAATACACAAAAATTTATTTTAAGATAAACGGAAATAATGATAAAAAATAATTAAGCTAATTTTAAATGGGTCATATTCAATTAATTAACTACGCCATGAGAATTCGAAAATTGAATTTGTAATTAAAATACAATACAAATAATTAAAATAGAAAATAGTGCCGTGGAATATTTTCCACTGCCCCTTTGAGCAAAAAAATTCGATTTTTTGGAATTTTTGCCCAAGTGTAAATACAAATCAGTTTTTTCAAACTAAGGCGTTCATAATGAAAAATTAAAAAATTTTAAATAAAAAAATACAAAATAAATAGATCTTGGACTACATGAGTCAATCTTGGAGACCCAGCGGCGAGTGGTATCATTGACTTGGTGAACAAAAATTAAATGGATACAATTAAAATAGGCAATATTTATAAACCCTTAAAGAAAAAAAGCTAATAAATCTTAAAAATTTGATATATATTTTTTAAAATAATTCTGAGAACAAATTTTTTCTATGAAAATAATATCTATAATAAAGAATAAAATTAAAAAATTATATTATTACGAAAATATATTAACCTAAATTTAAATAAACAAGACATGAAAATAGATTTAAACAAAAACAAATTTAATTTATTCAATAAAATAGTAATTCATAATTTATAAATTAATAATTGTATTGGATAAAAAAACAACATTTATTCAATCTATTTAACTATGTAATATTATTATTGAATAGTATTCGTTTATTCATGAGAATGATCTGGTTCCGAGAATTTTGACTAACAATTATCCATATATAAGAACTTTAAAAAATATTGTAAAAATCTAATAAAAACTGATAGAATTTAATCATTTTTTGTTTTTTAATATTTAAAAACTCGAACCTTGCATATTGTACACACGAATTTATAAATAAATGTGATAGATTTAAAGAGAAAAAAAACATTAAATTTTTTATAATAATTTAATTTAAAAAATCCAAAATTTTTAAGTAAATAAAATTTTTAATTTTATAATCTTATTGTAGTAAAAATCATCTGTAAAAGCTATTGCATTTTTCAATATCCTGACAAGATTTTAATTAAAATGGTAAAATCTAAAAATACCAAAAAAAGTTTTTTATTTATTTATTTTTATTAAATACCGCAATTATGTTCTGTGTCCGTCCTAAATTCTCCTTGGCATTTTTTACATTTTTGATATAAAGAACATATTTTGTTTTTCTGATGCTCAAAGCAATTCTCATTAAAAAAAGTCCAGTTATACTTCTCGCAGTTATTTTTACGACAAGAAATTCAAATTAGTTTTAATAAAAGCGTTGAATATTTAGACAACAATCAAATTAATGCCATTTTGACTCTATTTTTAAGTTATTTGAAAACATAGTTCAACGTTAATACATAATTTTAATGGTTCAATTTTTTTAAGTAAAATTATATTTGAAAATTATATACTGTCTTTGTAATTGACTCTTTATTATAATAATTTTTGTCTTTACATAAATAACAATTTTTTAAAAATAAAAACCTTGTTGAATATTTTTTTCTATTTATAGCTTATTTGAAGAAGTCATTTAATTTTTTCATTTTTTTTTCTAATGATAAAAATTTTTATATTTTCAATTGGTATTTTATTTTTTCCTGTTCAAATTTTTTATCGCTTTTTAATTTTACTATTTAATCTCATGTCCGAGTCTAGTAAAAGTTTTTCACTCCTGCTCCTATTTATAAGTTTCCTATGAATTTATTATTAAAAAATTATTTATTAGTTAATTTAAAGAGTAGGGAAAGAATTATATTTGTAGTTGATAGAATAATTCAAAATTATTAATAATAGGTTTAATTATTTACATTTCAAAAATCATTATTAAATATTTCTATTTACTTTTATTTAAAATCATTTTGCAACCTCGGAATATTATCAATGTAAGTAATAATTTTATATAATTAATCCTACTTTATTCAGTGATATGTGCATGAAATTCGATTTAAAATGATTTTTATTTATTTTATTATATTATAAAATGTATTGCTATAGATATAAGTAAAAAATTTAAGTTAAAACTTTATATTATTGCTTTTATTTAATATAAATTCTCAAATTCTCGATTTGGGCGATTCATTTCGTTGCATACAAGAATTTGACACATTCAATGAGTTGCTACTCTAATTGTTTATAATTTTTTTTAGGTTTATAAGAACATTATCCAATTTATTTATTGTATATCAACGTAATAATTTATCAAAAATTTTTTTTCAAAAATTTAAATTATTTTATTTATTTATTTTGTGTTTTATGATATCTCTTATTTCTAAAAGTGATTTGCTATAAATTGTTCTGCGGACCAGAATAATTTAATTTAATTCATTAATAGTTTAATAAAAATTAAATTTATTCTTTTGCCGGTTCATTAGTTTAGAAAATGAAGTTTATTAAATTTCTCATTTTATTTTTTTCTATTTTATTTCTTATTTGATTAGCTTTAATTTAAAACTTTAATCTTCCGATCGCTATATTGCAAGCTTTTTTATGTTTTTTTCAAAAATGAATTTATTAATAATAATAATTTTATCTGTTAATATTTTATTATTCAATTTTTTCCCCATTTTTATAATTTTTCAGTGTATGCCTTTTTTTAGTCTTTCCATTATATTTTCAGCATAACATATATATGTTTATTTATTTATGAATAATAATTAACATGGGTGTATAATAAATTTATATTGCAAAAAATGAATTTAAATTTTCTGAAAATTAATTAAATTATCTCAATTCATTCCAGTAGCATAAGAAAAATTTTAAAAAAATGACATTTCGTGAAAGCTATTTAACCATTACCATTAAATTTATCTTGTCATCCCAATATATTTGTAATTCGTGTGGGTGATCAATGTCCATAAAAAATGTCTTTATTTGCAAAGTTTTGTTAAAATTAACAAACCTAAAAAACCATTTTGTTTAATTTCTTTTAATAATTTTTTTCTTTTTTTTGTAAATCCTAAAGGATTACTTTGCATTAATTAATGTTTTTTCATTGTTTTATTAATAATTTAAAATTATAACTAATTATGATACTTTAAACGAACGATGCCAAACTTTTTAATTAAATTTGAAAATTAAAAATAACAAAATTATCACAATCTCATTTATTACATAGTATTTATGTTGTTTATTCATTTAAAAGATTGTATCTTCAAATTATATTTAATTGCTGCTTCGGAGTGAATTTTTTGTTGTACTCGACTGACAATTTTTTCTTGCGTACGCCTTGACGGTTTAATATTTTAAAAGAAATATAAAATATAATTCGTTGCTCATTGTGTAATTTGTGTATATAAATTTTTTATTGTATATTAAAAGTTTCTTATTTTAGAATATCAAAATTTGTTGTTTTTAGTAATTTCAGTTATCCGGGAGCGATCGGAAATTCGTAAAAATGCTGCTCCCGTAAAAAGTCCCGCTGGGTCAAAAATATAAAATTGTGACGGAACTCCTGCAAAATTCCACGGGAATCCTAATCCCGCAGGGTTCTCGTTATTTTTTCA
>SIJG01000058.1:717541-990182 GCA_023374025.1 Heterodera schachtii | reverse complement strand
ACTGATCTTGATCAACTGAATTCAATCGATGCTGGTTGTCTGTTACCCGATGGAATTGCTGACGATGGGCCAAATGCAACTGCTGCCCAGGCGTTGTTCAGATGGTTGCACACGCCGAGCAAAAATGGACAACCGAAGGAATTGTATCGCAATAATTATTTTGGTCAACCAGATTTTGAATGGGTCAACAACTTCAAAGAGGTGTACCGCCATATTTTCGTTAATTGTTTTTACCAATTTTTGTTTAGACATTTCTCCGTGCCACCACTTCTGTCAGTTACACAATTCAACTTTATTTTTGTGTGGACACAATGCCAATTGAACCATTTGAATTGGTGAACGAAATGACGAAAGAAAAGCTGACACTGAAAGTGAGCGAAGAATACAATGGATCAGTGTATAATAATTGGCTGATGCAACGGTGCCCAATTTGGGAGACGGCGACGGCGCCAATCAAGTGGAAAAACCGCGAAAATTCGGGTGCTAATTTTAACTATATTTCAGATTTGAGCTGCGATATGACAATAATTCGGGTGCCAAATTGAACAGAATACTATTTGATTTGTGTGATGAAAATCATTGCATTGGGTGAGCAGCAACAGCAATTTTTGATTGTCGTAAATAAAAATGGAAATTATTTTAGGCCATTGTCACCACCAGCGGAAGAAGAAAAAGAAGAAGATGAAGCGGATCAAAGCAACAAAAAACTCGTCTGAAGTGTACGAAAATGAATTAATTAATTATATTTGAGAAATGATCGATCTAATTTGTTGTGCTTATTTATCATTTGAAAAACAAAAAAGGTGATCAGAAATTTTTGGGCATTTTTTGAATAAAATGCACTATTTTTATTTGGGGCCGGCGCCGGAGGAAAAATTTAAATTTTTGACTATTTTTACAGATTTTCACTGAAAATTGGCCATTTTAAAAGCTTTATGTGTTTTTAATTAATTCTATACAAAAATAAAAAATAAATAAAAAAGCACATAAAATTATTAATGAATAATAAAAAAATTTAAGCAAAAATAATATAAAGTTTTTTGACTATATGGCATAAGGCAAAAATTGAAAAACCCAGACCCCGAACATTTGTCAACCCCGACCCCCGACACTTCAAACCCCGACAACCCCGAATTTTCAAACCCCGACGTCGGGGACGCAACCCTACAAAAAATATATCATTATTTTTTTCTTGATAGTACATACAGTCATGGTCATATCTTTATTTTACAGCCCTAAATATATTCACATAATATAAACAATATAACGACACACACAAACAACAATTTCACTAAACGAGTAACATTTGTACATGAAATACAGTGGCAAAAATACATATACGAAATGTAGTACAATAGAGGTTATAAGGCATCGCATGGAAATGGGTCAATGTCAACACAAATTGCTGGGCAATGTTCAGCCGTGGCACATCACTTAAATTCCGCCGGAGAAGACGCCCATCAGCCATAATACACCAGATTATTCTTCTTCAAGCCTTGCACCTGAAAATTTGGGCTTTTTTCTCCAAAATTTCTCAAATTGTTACAATTACCTCCAAAATTCCGTCCATGAAATCCTCATGGAGAATTTTGGTGGAGTCACGACGAAGAGCAACCATTCCCTGTAAAAAAAGAGATAAGCTGATGCATATCCTCAAAAAATGTTTATCCGCTCACCGCTTCCACACAAACTGCTCGACATTGTGCTCCGTTGAAGTCCTCAATGCAGCGCGACAGCTCAACAAAGTTGACATTTTTGCTGAAAATGAGGAATAATTAGACTATTTCCTAATTCTGTCACCAACTCGACGTTCATCCGGCGCGAATGAATGCGAAGAATTTGTTCCCTGCCCTTCTCATTTGGTGCTGGGAATTCGATTTTGCGGTCAAAACGTCCGGAGCTTTTGTTTGTTTGCTCTCACTTTCTTCATCTGTTTGTTGTTCTCCTTCGTCTTCGTCCCCAGTGTTTTGATGTTGTACGCGATTTTGCGCATTTCGTCTCTCATGGTGCGAATTTCTTCGTCGAGCTGTTGTACGCGTTCGTCAATTTGGGCGGAAGACATCTCCAACACTTCAGCGTCTGTCTGAAAATTGAAAAAATGAAATGACATCGAAACGGAAGAAAATGAAAAGCACCAATCGCTCACCACATCTCCGGCAGGGTGCGCCATCTTCTCGTTGTGTTACGTCCCGTTAGTAAAAATGTGAGAAAAATGTATCATAACAGCGCCTTTTATACACAATTTTGGGTGGTTTTTTTTTTGTATTGTGTGCAGTTGCGTTGCAGTGCGCCAAAATATGCGAGATTTTCCCATTTTGAATATATTTTTTAAAATTCTGCCCAAAATTTGGCATGAGGTTGAATCTATTAATGACTTGGATATCTAACATTATTATTAGAAAATCCCTACTGCTCATTAATGATCAAACCAAAATTCTAAAACATCGTTCAAATACAAAGTTTGTAAAAGATATATTCGTCCTCTTTTGGAATATGCGATGAAAATTCTATTTATTATTTAATTTCGAAACAAATTACATTTTTTGTGAGAGAAATACAGTGCCCCAAAAAGTCTTGACTCAAATCTGAAAAAGTATCTTATAGTTCATTTAAAAACTTGAAATAATTCATGCTTGCATAACTTTTGTTGCTGATCACAAAAGTCTCTTACACCAACTTGATCAGATCACTCCTTCCTAGTGACCGGGACACCCAAAATACACTGAAAATTAGGGAAATTTTCGAAATCCCTAGGGGGCTGTGAAATTTTTTCTAGAGAAAATGGGCAAGCCCACTGGAAAGAGCACAAAATTTGCTACCGAATTGGGTTTGGGATGGTGGTTCTACGATTTGTATATAGAAAGTTATACTTGATTGAATAATTGATCACCACAAAAATGATCAATTTTTGATCAGTGCCATAACTTTTCGTCATTCCCGGACCGTCCGCTGCCCATCAAAATTCGATTTAAGAACCTTCGGATTAGGTAAATGATTTTAAAACAAAGCGTATATTAAAACTTTTATATATTTCTTCAATTACATTGACCATTCTGTGCTCGCATTTTTCCGTTCCAACAAGCAAATTTGGGACAGAAGGCACCAAGTTGGGTTTTAATGTGTGGTCACATGAAAACGTTATCCTGTCGACTTGGGATGTCATTGTCCGTGAAATCCGGCCCATTTTTACGACGACAAACTTTCACAATTGGTCTTTTTCCGTTGATTCTCATTTGGACGCTTTGTTTCATCTCACATCGCCAACAATTCTCTCCGATCTGAACATCAATTCAATCAATTCCGGTCTTGTGTACCCCGGCCTAATTGATGTCATTAGTGATTTTGATGGGCAGCCAAATGCAACTTGTTCTGCTGGCCAAGCGTTGTCCAAATGGCTTCACACGCCGAGAAAAGACGGGCAAACGAAGCGATTGCGTTGTTTTATCATTTTTATCCAACAAATCTCGAATGGGTCAACAATTTCAAGAAGGTGGCCGGCCATAATTCGTTAATCGACTATTAATTGATTGATTGCCTTTGATTTGAATCGACTAATTGATTGATTGCCTTGATTTACACCTATTTTTTGTTTAGATATTTACCCATGCCAACGCTTCGGTCAGTTACACCGTTCAATTTAAACTGTTCACATACGCCGAGCCATTTGAATTGGTGAACGAACGAACAAATGAGAAGCTGACGCTGGAGGAAATGTCACTTTATGGTGGTGATAGTGATTGGCTGTTGAAGCGATGTCCAATAATTGTTGGTGAGACAGAAGCGACGCGACGGCTCGGTGGGAAATCGACGAAAATTCGGATGACAATTTGAACACTGTCAAATTTAATTTGTGGCGTGGCATTAATTGCATTGGGTGAGACTCCGAAACGGCATTCATTTTGATTTTGTCGAAAAATTAAAAAAAAAATTATTTAGGCCATTGTCGCCACCAGCAGCGGAAGAAGAAAAAGCGGATGAAAGCAACGAAAATTAATTATATTTGAGAAATGGTCGGTCTCACAGCATTTGGAATTTGATAAATAAAAGAGGTAATTTCTTTACAGCCACATGGACTGCAACCGCTACCGGGACGTCATCTGCGCCGAGCAGGGCCGCGTGCGACTCGACAACGGACGATACATCCACGCCAACTGGATCACGGCCCTTGGCGAACAGCGCTTCATCTGCACACAAGGCCCGCTCGAGACGACCTGCGCCGACTTCTGGACAATGGTCGTGCAGGAGAACATCGAAAGCATTGTGATGCTCTGCGACACCGTCGAACAAAACAAGACCAAGTGCCACCAGTACTGGCCGACACCGGACAAAAAGGTGGGTTTTTACATTTTTTTACCCTTAAATTTCTAATCATTTCCCTCCCCCTCTTTTCCCCTTTCAGCAATTGCACTTCGCCAACAAGATGATCACCGTGCAATTCATCGAAGAGACTGCGCTGGAGCCGGACCTCTACAGGACAAAGCTGGCGGTGCTCTCTCGCAACGGCACCGTGTACGTCCACCACTTCCACTGGCGCCGGTGGCCCGACCGCGGTGTGCCCCAGAACGACTTGGCGCCTCTTCGTTTGCTGTTCCACGTGCAGCAGTTTCGGCGCTCGGTGGTCCACTGTTCAGCGGGTGAGTTTGTGTCAAGTTGGAAAGTAAAAATGCAAAAAATTTCCCATTTTCAGGAATCGGACGGACTGGAACACTGGTGGCGCTGCACATTGCCTACGATACTCTGCAGCGTGGACAGCGGCTCAACATCCTCGCGTTGGCGCGCAACCTCCGTCAGCATCGGGCCCAAAGTGTGCAGACCCTGGACCAATACCTCTACATATACTTCGTGATTTTGCGGTGGGTTTTCTGATTAAGTTTGTGTGTCTAATTAATCATCCCCTCCCCCATTTAGCTATGCTCAAAACAAGGCGGCGAAGCTCAACATTGACGAACGCGCACTGACGACATTCCTGCGGGAGATGGACGAGAGAATGACGCGAAGCTGATCTTCTGTGTATTCATGATCGTATTTGTGATCTGTATTTTTATGTATTGTCATGTATTCATCTCGCTGTTGTCATTTCATTCACTTGTATATTTTAAATTAATATAAACAATTTTCATTATTGTATTGGTATTGAAGCGTACTGTTCCTATAGTCAGGTCAAAAGTATTACATTTTGGAAAATCTCAAAAATGAATGAGTGAAAAAGGTCCGTCTAATTTAAAATCGAAATTCTCACTTCACTTCTAAATCCGATTAAAGCAAGCCAAATTTAGTCGCAAACCATTGCAACACCAAAAAATGGATGCGAACATTAGTGATTTTTGAATTTTCGACTTTTTGTTCTTCTAGGATTCGGAATTAGTCGTTTTCGGGATTCACATTTGCATAATTATGATCATTTTGTGGAACGAAGTTATCATAATTTTGGTAAAAATTCATTTTGAAAACTTAATATAGTCGACATATTAAGTTTAGAAATCCACAAAAAAACAAAATAAGCCATAAGCGGTCCTAACTGAAATTTGATTTCTGATTCGTGATCACTGATCAGTATAGTTGGTAGTTATATTTATTTGATCAGTAAAAAAAAATATGCGCCAAATTTGACGGGCAAAAACATCCCAAAGGGGGTGGACATCCTTCGTTTTGAATGCCAATCATTCAAATGCAAAAGGGTTTTTCGGATTTAGTAATACTCACCGGGTCATATACCATGGCAATATTAGCCAATATGAAAAGCAAAGCCTATTTGCTCGGATGTTCATTATCCCATCCTTCGTTCTTTACGTGTACCAGAGTATATAAAGCCGACAAAATCCCCTTCCAGTCATTTCCTTCAGCCCATTCATTCCATCCCCATTTATTTGATACTTTTTTCAGTTCACTTCTTTGGGAATATTGTCTAATTACCAGCAAAAAAAATGTCGCATAATCCGAAAGAAGCGGAGAGAGAAATGGAAAAAGCGATGTAATATTAAAATTTGATTTTTCTATGCTAATCATTTTGCTTTTCCGTTTTCAGCTTCATCTCTGCTGATTGTTGGCTCGAAGTGTTCGATTTGCTTCCGCCATCTCAGCTTGGTCTTGGCATTGCGATGATCAGTCACCGATTTGACTTCTACGTGGACGAACATTTCAAGACACGCAAATGGACATTGGGCAAAATGGAAATTCGAAGCAAAATACGACGATGGAGATGGGGCTTCTTGGAAATGCGAGGCAAAATCGGCGGAGAGAATGGCGCAATTGAAATGGAAATTGTCAATTCCGATGGGAAAGAATTGCCAATTCCGCAAAATCCGTTGCCAAAAAAAGTCATCGGATTCCGAAGCATTTCGATCAAGTGAAAAATGAAATTGCATTTGTACATGATTATACATTCACTGATTTTCAGCTTCATCGACCAAAATGTGCTCAATTTTATCGGCCATTTTCACCGTCTTTTCTCCGTTTGTTCAGCAAAATTGACCATTCACACTTCAAGTGTTCGCATTTTGGAGTTCGTTGAGTTCACCATTCGGCCAATGTTCAAGGACAGCATTCGTCTGTTGTGTTTGAGCGCCTTTGTGTTTCGTCAAATCCGTCAATTGGCCCCGTCTTTTCTCTGCAATTGGCCCTCTCTCCAAGTTGTCAATCTTTTTTGCGACTTTTTGCCCGAATTGCCGCCTGATGACAGTGCCAACGCGTCAGAGGGCCAAGCAGTGACCAAATGGCTGTTCTCGCCTCATCCCGACAATTTGCCAAAGCTGTTTTATGTCCAAATTTGGGAAGATATGGGGCAACAATGGGCGGCAATAGTGGAACAAATCAAAGCGGTAATTTGTTCAATTTATTTGTTTTTTAAATTTTTTTTGCTTTTTTTTAGGAATTTTCCATCGCTTCTTCTCCCGTTTCTTCCAACATTACTGTTGCCTTTATGCCGTTTCATTCGCTTCCTGTTGTTGTGCCATTTGAAATGACCAACGAATTGACTGGGGAGCAATTGAAATTGAAAACATCAATTGGAACTGAGGACGATGAAGAAATTTTTGAGCTCATCCGTTGTTCAATTGGCCAAGGAAGTGAGCAACAAATGGAAAAGGCATTGAATGAATTGATCGATGGACGAGAGAACAACAACAACAAAATTGAGATTTCCATCAACCACGGCGGAGTTGACGATGGGTGAACAAATTTTTAAAAATCAAAAATGCTAATTTTGTTGTTGTTGTTTTTAAGGCTTCTCGACGATTTGCCGTCCGGGCCGAGTGGTGATCAGCAGAAAAAGCAAGCAGAAGAAATGAATTGATTGATTGATTTAAGCGATTATTTGAACAGAAATGTTGATCGTTGTTATCATCAATATTTAGGTAGGTAAATGTTGATCGTTGTTGTATTTGATTTTTGCTCATTCACAAATCAATAAATAGGGTCTTAAAATTAGCAATACATACAGTATTTTCATAAATGAAAAAAAATGGGTGGTGTCAGCGGCCAATTTTGCCAAGGGGTCCGTCCGGTCATTTAATTCGACGCTCGGATTTGGTTGCCCGGGAAGCATTAAAGTTATTCACATACCGTATATGCTCTAATTATCCCCCTGTCTCCATTAATCCCACTGTCTCCATTAATCCCCCCCTTTCTGAGGAGGTTGAACAATAATCCCCCCGTCTCCTTTTATCCCCCCGGGGGGATAAATGGAATTTTTATTCTTTCGAAAAAATTTAATAAAAATTTATTAATCAAATCGAACTCATTTAAATGTTTAATAAACTTGAAAAAATAATAAAGAAAAATCACTTACTTCACCGTGATCCGAACTGACACCCCCCCCCCTTCCCTTCTTTTACCGATTTAATTATTAAATCTGCTATGAAATTGCACTCAAATGTTCAAAAATTTTCCCTGCGACGCCTATCGGCGCCGCCGGACACACCTCCCATTCATCAACTTTAAAAAAAATACACCGCAAAAAATTGTTAAAAATCTGTTTTTCAACCCAATTTCACCGAATGTCGATTTGATAATTTCTTCCCCAAAAATTGTTAAAACCCATAATGGGATGTGAAAAACAATATTTGATACAATTTTTATCGAAAAATTGTAAAATAAATGATTCGAACCAAATCTGCAAGATTGTCTTTTTTGACCCTAAATCTTTTTTTTGTCATTGATGCTTTTATTTTTTATTTTTCGGTCACACCCCTATCCTAGAGCCACATCCGCTTTTCCAACATTGTCCAACCCTGAAGCGATGAATTTCCAAAAATTAGCGTAATTCCACTGGCTTATAAATGAAAAATTTTCAAAATTTAAGAACAAATTCCAAATTTCTGAAGGGTTTTCTCAATGGTTTGTTTACATTTTTGGAATTTTTCAAATTTTTCACGCAAAATTCAGAAATTTTTTACAAAAATGCAAAGAAAAATGCTTTTTTTTTTTTTTGACGCGATTACATTTTTTGGCGAACTATTCAAAAAAAATTGAAAAAAATTTTCACTAATAGAATCAGTCGAAAAATAATCCCCCCGTCTCCATTTATCCCCCCGTATCTAATAATCCCCCCCTTTCTGAGGAGGTTGAACAATAATCCCCCCGGGGGGATAATTAGAGCATATACGGTAATTATTTTTCCCTTCCTCCCATGTCCCTCATTTTTTTTACCTATAAATTGGCTAATTTTCAGTAAAAACTTGTTTATAAATTATCAAAATTTCCAATTCTCTAACTTTTTTATTTTTATGTTTATTTATAAAATTTACGAAATTAAATTTAACAATCATTTTAGCAAGATTTTTGATCATTAGTCAAAAAATTTTTGACGAATTATCTATTGGGGGATTTTCCGGACCCCAAACGAAGGCCTTCCCTGGAAAAAATATTCATCCAATTAGTCAAATTGCGCTTAATTAGGCCGCTGTCTCCGCCAGGTCAAAGCGACGAAAAAATGTCCCCAACTCTCGCCGGGCCCAGTGACCAGCGGAATGAGTGATCATTTGAGGAAATGAGTGATCACTGATCATTTTTTAATTTTTCCAAAAAACCTCTAATAGAACGGCCCCCAACAGATAATTGGCCTTTTTGTCCTCAAAAACCGGAAAACTTTCCCAAAAAAAAAAAATCATTTCTTCTAAAAAAAATTTTCGAGAAAATGAAAGTCAATTAAAAAGTTTATTTTGTAATTTTGTAGCATTTTTTATGGTTTATTCCGCTTAAACTAAATATTTTGTGGGCCAAAAATTCTGAAAAAATTCCTGCTAATTGTAAGCTATCTTTTGATGCTGATCAAAACAGTCTTTTACGGCAACATTGATCAGATCACTCCTTCGTGGTGATCTGAAAAGCCAAAAATGGCTTGAAATTGGGAAATTTTCGAAAAAAAATTCCTAGGCGGTTATGAAATTTTTTCTGGAAATTTTGAGTATGCCCATTCGAAAGGGGACAAAATTTGCTACAATATGCAAAAGACCGCAATTCCTTTACGATTGCCGAAGTACCCATATCTCAGCGGATGTAAGTCATCATAGACTCACCATTCAAAAGGCAATTGATAGCAAATTTTGTCCCCTTTCCAATGGGCATACTCAAAATTTCCAGAAAAAATTTCCTAACCCCCCTAGTCACACTTTTCGGATAATTATTTGAGAATAAATTCTTACAAAAACTTTACATCAATCAAAAATTTATCTACAAATATAATGGAACATACAATACAATAGAATACAGCAGTTTATAGTTTGAAATAGATAATCTGATTTATCGTATATGAATGTGTACATATATATATATATATATATCATCCTTAACATCATCGTTTCATCACATTGATTATGTTTTGTTGGCATCAGCATCGTTCCCGATTCGTCTCTCTGCTTAAGTTCAGTCGATGGCACATTCCGTGGCAAAATAATCATCATCATCGTAGTCGTCGACGGTTGAAGCATAAGCACACACGGGGCACTTCTTTTTCAGCGGCGAATTCATGAAGAAAAGCTCGAAGACGGATGAACACGCCAAGACGATGCTGATCACCTAAAAGTTGAAAAAAATGCCACAAAACCAAATGGCAAAAAGTGGCACAAATTTTCACCAAAGTGGCCAACGGCACAATTGTGTAATCCGCGCGGAAGTTGTAGCAAGACCAGAAGTTTGTCCAATTGAGCAGCAAATTGGATGAGAGCGCAGCAGAGATACACCAGCCAATGACAGCAGGGAAGGCATACCAAAAGACGTAAAACTAAAAACAAAACGAATTAAGCGACGCAATAATCGGAAATGCTTTTTGACACTTAGCGACTTAGCGAACACAAAAACTCAAAGCGACAAAAAACCAGCAAATGAATTTCAATTTGATCAAAAAAATCCATGGGATTTCGACTGAAAAGCAATTTTTTGGACGCGATTTTGTCAGGGTTGAATTTCTGTGTGGCCACGCGTTACGCTCACTCACTTCATAAAAGCCCACAGAGCAAAGCATTGTCTTGATGACAAGGCCAAGGAGGACAAGCGAGAACAATGCGATGCCGAATTGGAGGGAAACAGGAAGCAAAATGTCATTGTTGAGGAGATTTGTGTCCATGCCAATGTCGTCAGAAAAGAAGTCAAAAGGCGAAATCTGAAAAAAAAACAAAATTTTATAAATTTTGGTGATTTTGCTGGTTCACCGTGATCGGAATGCAAAAGCGTCCAGCGGGTGGCAATTTGACGGCCAATTCGTCCATGAATTGGTGGTGTTGCTGTTCTTCCATTGGTTGATCATTGGTGCTGCTGCTCGCAAAGAATTGGTCGTGCCATTTGTCCTGGTCGAACACAGCGCCGAATTCACCGCTTTTTGAGTCCTTTCCGATAAGTGTAAAGCTTTTGCAATGGGCCACAGTGATGTCCTGGAGGAAGGCCTGAAAAAGCACATCATTATGGCTCATTAGTGAAATCAAATGCAATTGACTTTTGGGTCGGCAAATGTGCCGCAGAATTCGTGAAGTGACATGAGTTGCCAAATGATGGCCAAAGTGAGCACAATTTGCATCAGCTTGAAGTTGACGATTTTCTTCTCCATGATGCCGCCACGTGTGACGACTTCTTCCGTTTGCTGTGATATGTAGATGAAGGAGCAGCAGAACGATGCTTTGACGCAATTGGCAAATAGAAGAATTAAAACCAGACAGGCGCACAATTTGGGAATTTTTTGTCCGTGAAATTTGGCCAATTTTTGCGACGAACATTCGCCACTTGAGCTTTGACGATGGCGATCATTTGGACAATTTGCGTCGCCGCATTTCACCAACAATTCTCACTGATTTTGACCAATTGAATGCAATTGTTCTGGTCGTCGGTTACCCAATGGAATTGCTGACGATCGGCCCTGGCCAAATGCAACTGCTGGCCAAGCAGTGATCAAATGGTTGCACACACCGAGCAAAGATGGACAACCGAAGCGATTGTATCGTGATGGTTCTTTTGGTCAACCAAATCCCGAATGGGTCGACAACTTCAAGCAGGTGTCTCGCCATATTTTCGTCAATTTGTTTTGTTTTTACCAATTTTTAGACATTTCACCGTGCCACCACTTCTGTCAGTTACACAATTCAACTTTGTTTTTACGCGACAACAATGCCAATTGAACAATTTGAATTGGTGAACAAACGGACCAAAGAAAAGCTGACACTGAAACAGAAGACCGAAGCATCCAACGAAATAATTTATAATTGGCTGTTGCAACGGTGCCCAATTGGGGAAACGGCGACGGTGCCAGAAGTTAAATGGCAAGACAGCGTAAATCCGAGTGCCAATTTGAACAATATCATTTTTGATCTGTGGAGTTTCAATAAATCCATTGGGTGAGCAGCAAAACAGCAATTTTTGATTGTCAAATTAATTAATTTTAGGCCATTGTCGCCAGCAGCGGAATAAGAAAAAGAAGAAGAAGCGGATCAAAGCAACGGAAATGTTGTCTGATTAAGTGTACGGAAATGAATGAATTGATTAATTATATATTTGAGAAATGATCGGTCTCAATTTGTTGCTTAGGTATTTTCTCTCAGAAATGCTTTTGTTAATTTTTTCGTTCCAATTATATAAAATATTTATTTTATTGGCTTTTTTGTTGTTACTTTTTTTATTATTAATGAAACGATTGTCTAACGAATTTGGAAATATAGTAGTTAAGGTGTTTCCCCTCTCCCGCTTAGAAAAAATTAAAAATTCTCTAGGGTAATTAGAAGGGTTGCGCTTTTTAGTGATGAAAAATGTCGAGAGTTTTTCTAAATTTCTCGCATGAGAGTCAATTTCAAGTACGTACTTGCCATTCAAGTACGAATCCGAGCTAAGCAAGCAATATTTAACCTGAGCATCCGTTGCCAAACAAAACCGCTTTAAGTACCTTAATATTCAGTAATTTATCTTTTGTTTTATATTAAAGCATTTTTTGTATTCTTTAGGTACATTGATCACTTTGTGCTCGAATTTCTCCGTACCAACAAGCAAATTTTGACAGAAATGGCACCAATTTTGAATTGTCTATTGGAAATGACCAGCGAATTTGGGATGTTTTGGCCCGTGAAATTTGGCCAATTTTAGCGCCAAACATTCGCCATTTCACTTTCAAAGATGGCGATCATTTGGACAATTTGCTTCGTTTGGTTTCACCGACAATTCTCACTGATTGTGACCAATTGAACTCCATCGATCCCGGTTATCTGTGTCCCGATGGAATTGCTGATCATTTTGATGGGCCAAATGCAATTTCTGCTGGCCAAGCGTTGGCCAAATGGTTGCACACTCCGACAAAAAATGGACAACCGAAGGAATTGCGTTGGAATTATTTTTCAAATTCCGAATGGATCACCAATTTCAGAGAAGTGATCGGCCATATTTATAATTAATTGATGCCTTTGTTTTGTTTAGACATTTCGCCCTGCCACCACTTCTGTCAGCTACAAAATTTGTTTTAAAGATTCTTTGTCGCTAATTTAGCCATTTGATTTTGTGAACGAACGGACTAACGAGAAGCTGACACTGATGAATTGTGGAGATGACTTGTTGCAATTATTTAGTAATGATTGGCTGCTGAAACGGTGCCCAATTGGGGAGACGGCGCCAGTTAAGTGGAAAACCCGCGAAAATTCGAGTGCCAATTTGAACAGTGTCCGGTTTGATTTGGGTGGAAAGCACTGCATCGGGTGAGCAGCAACAGCAATTTTTGATTGTCGTTAAATAAAAATGAAAATTATTTTAGGCCATTGTCACCACCAGCGGAAGAAGAAAAAGCGGATAAAAGCAACGGAAATGTCGTCTGAAATGTACGGAAATTAATTAATTATATTTGAGAAATGATCAATCTCAATTTGTTCTGCTTATTTTCTCTCTGAAATGCTTTCGTTCCAATTATATAAAACATTTATTTTATTGGCTTTTTTTGTTGAGCAACTGTAAAAAAGTTATTAAGAAAAAACTCAGGAAATTTCGACTTTTTCGCTTCTAAACATGTTAAGCTTTCGAATGATACCAAGAATGTTAGATTTGGTTTACAAAGAAAAAATTTATAGTCCAATAACTTGGGCTGGCGCCGAAACGCAGTGGACCCCACTAATCGTGCGGTTTGGATGCGCCTCATTAAGAAAGTACTTACTTTAGTTGAACAGCTTTTGATGGATGGGTTCGAGATGTTCTCACTGGGACTCAATCTGCAGAAATACTTAACCAATTCTTCTGCATTATTTTTATTGGAACTTAAATCTTAAAATCTCGCCAAATCATTGACATTTTCATTTTCACCACCGGTACTCAAACATACGCAATGTTTTAATATAAAAGATAAAACTGCCCTTTTTTCCAATTTGACGACCTACCTTTTTTTTTTTGCTTTTCAAAACCCATTTTTTTCGCGGCGCGGTTTTTTTAAGAAAATTTCGCGAACAGGGGGGCCGGCGGTGCCGGTAGGCGCCGCCGGGGAAAATTTTTGAAAATTCGAGTGCAATTTTTTAACAAATTTTCACCAAAAACTGCCAATTTTTGCGATTTTTAAACAAGTGGACGACTTTTTTTTGTTTATAAAAAAACGTTTTTTTTGAGGCGCGGTTTATTAAAAAAACTTTTGGGGACCAGAGGGTTCGGCGGTGCCGATAGGCGCCGCCGGAAAATTTTTTTTGTAATTTTAATGCTATTTGTAAGCAGATTTTGTCTAAAAAATGACCAAATTTTGAGATTTTTGGCTAATTTTAAGGAAAAAATAAGATTTTTTGGGGCTGGCGGTGCCGATAGGCGCCGCCGGGTGAAATTTTAAGAATTTTTAATGAATTTTGTTAAGAAAATAGCCAAAATTTTCAGAAATTTCCCTCTTTTCCCCTTCGGCGGCGACCCCCCCCCCCCCCCCTCTTTTACACCTCCCCCCCCCCCCCCCTCGGCACGAAATGGTCCGACATTTTGGGCCCTTTGCGGGCGAAATGGGGGGGGGGGGGTCGACACCCCCCCCCCCCTTTTTCATGTATGATAATATATATAGCTCACCCCCACTGAATTAGAGCCCCCCCTCCCTCAAATAAAGCCTCCACCCCCGTAAGAATTCCATCCTTCTCCTTGTTATAATATGTTTTTGTATTCGTTTTACTCTCTCATTTTTCCTAATTGTTCTCTATGTTTTAAGTTAGGTAATACAGTTATATTTGCCCTTTGCGACACACAAATTAATTGGAAAAGCGTCCAAAGTGTGCTAATTGAACCACAAAATGAACCGACGGTCAGCAAATATTTTGAAAATTAAAATTTTCGTTTACCCCAATTTTTTCATGGTTTTCAGTTGGATTTGTGGCGACGTGTGGATGGACATTCTGCCATCTTTTGACCGTGCTCAACTCGGACTCAAAATGGCATTGCTTTCGCCACGTTTTGATGCGTTGGTGGACGCGCATTTCAATGGCAAAACGACGGAATTGACGCTTTGGAGAAAAATCAAAATTTGCAAGGACATTGAAATGCCAAAATTGTTTGTCGAAGGCAAATCTGAGGGATTTCCGATGCCGGACCGTCCGCTGCCTAACAAAATCCGCTTTAAGCACATTCGGATTAAGTAATTCAAACATTTCTATACAAATCCCAATACATTTTAATAGAAGTGATTGTATTCCTTCAATTTTCCCCCTTTTTCAAGGTACATTGATCACTCTGTCATCGAATTTCTCCGTTGCAACCAGCAAATTTGGGACAGAAGTGGCACCAAATTGGATTTGACTGTGAATTCTTCATATGATGAACATAACAAGCCCATTGACGTCCAGCAAATTTGGGATGTTTTGGCCAGCAAAATTTGGCCAATTTTTGCGACAAATATTCGCCATTTGGGCTGTCCTAATGACGATCATTTGGACAATTTGCGCCGTCGCACTTCACCGACAATTCTCACCGATCTCAACATTAATGCAATCAATTCTGGTCTTCTGTTTCCCGATGGAATTGCTGACGATGGGCCAAATGCAACTGCCTGCGAAGCGTTGGCCAAATGGTTACACGTGCCGAGCAAAGATGGCCAACCGAAGCGATTGCGTTGCTCTGAATTTAGGGCATTCACAAACTTTGAATGGGTCAACAAGTTCAAGGAGGTCGCGCGCCAAACATTTTCATAAATTTTTTTTCTCTTGGCATTACATTTTGATTTTGCTTAGGTTTTTGCTTGTGCCCGCACTTCTGTCAGTTACACCATTGACTTAATTTTTCACGAGTCAACGCAAATTGTGCCATTTGAATTGGAGAATGAGCGGACCAAAGAAAGGCTGACATTGAAGGAAAAATTCGTTGCTATCTCATTACGTTGGTGGATAATGGAGCGATGCCCAATTATTGACAAGACGGCGGCGGTTCAACAGAAGCAGCAGAAACAGGCGGACAATTGGAATATTTTCTTTTTTGATTTGCATGGCTTCCAAAATTGCATTGGGTGAGTAAATGCCATAGAAAATGGACGGCGATGGGGGGCGGGAGGTGACGGTGCACCCCAATTTTTATAAAGAAACTTTCTTTCTAAGTAAGTAAATTTTTTGGAATTTTTCGGCGCTTTTTGGCATGACGACGTTTTGTCCTGCTTGCTCCGCGGAGGGGGAGGGTAAGTTTTCGTCAAAAACCAAAAAAGCAGTGGATAACAACGGGAAAAAAAATCCAAAAATTTACGAAATTAAAATCATTACCAAATAGGATTTTGTTTCGTGAAAATAATTCGAATTGAATTTTTAGGCCTTTGTCTCCACCACCAACCAACAGCAAAAACGGGTCAGAAGAGCAGTGAAAAGGGCGCCTGATTATGTGTTAAATAATGACAAATGGTCGATCATTTGAATGAAAATTGTTGTTGTTGTTGTTTGATACTTTTTCTTATCTTTATACTGTAACATCCACCATTTTTTGGTCGAAAATTTTTTTGTGTCTCGCCGCACCTTTTTTTTTGGGGTTATTACAGTTCCATATTCTCGTCTTAAAATGCAAATTTTTTTATTATTACCCGAAGAATTCCTAATTAACACATAGTAAGTGGCTATACAGTCAGGTACAAAACTATAGACTCAAAATTTTTGATATGATCACCTTCATTCCCACTGATCAGTTTGGTAATTGAGCGTTTTATATTTGTCTGATCGCTGCTGTGTTGGAGAAACAGATGCAAATCAAAATTTTTAGGTCGGATAAGTTCTGCTGGAAAAAAAGGGATTTGTTTAATCCCGTAAGCCGTTCCGGGGTCAAAATTCTCTTATCCTTTCCGGAATTTTTTAAAACTCTTTTATTTAACATAAAGAGAAAACATAAGCATAAATTCATACAATATTTAAATACACAAATAAATTCGATTTCAATTAGCAAATCCAAAAGGATCGATCAATAATTTCTCAAATAATATTTCCATCATTCATTCATTGCGCTGTTCACTGCTTGGCCCCGCGGCACTCGAGCACACATTTTCGTCACTTTTATCTGTTGGTGGAGACAATGGCCTAAATTAAATGCAATTTAATTGGGTGAAAAAGGAATTTGGCAAATGCCATTCATGACTCGACTCAATGCTTTTGCTTACACTTACCCAATGTAATTTTGGAAGCCATGCAAATCAAAATAGACACTGTTCAAATTGGCATCCGAATTTTCATCATTTTCCCATTGAATCGCCGCCGTCTTCGCACTAATTGAGCATCGCTTCATCGTCCAATTAATCTTTGATTCTTTGCTCAGTTCCAACTTTTCCTTGGTTTGTTTGTTCATCAATTCAAATGGCTCAATTGGTGTTCCGTAAACTCCAAAACGAATTTTGTAGCTGACAGAAACGGTGGCACGAGAAAATGTCTAAAACAAATGGTAAACGCAAATCAAAGGCAATCAATGTCAATTAGTAAGTTATTTAATGAAAATGTGTGCCGTCTGCCACCTCTTTGAAATTGGTGATCCATTCGAGATTTGGATGATACGAATTATTCCAGCAATGCAATCGCTTCGGTTGTCCATTGGTGGTCGGAGTGTGTAACCATTTGGACAGCGCTTGGCCGGCAGAAAGAGTTGCATTTGGCCCATCAAAATCATCACCAATCGCATCGGGGAACAGAACATCAGTATCGATTGAATTCAATTGGTCAAGATCAGTGAGAATTGTCGGTGAAATGCGGCTACGCAAATTGTCCAAATCATCGCCATCATCAAAGCTCAAATGGCGAATGTTTGTCGCAAAAATTGGCCAAATTCGACTGACAAAAACATCCCAAATTGGCTGGACATTTCTAAGAAACAATTCCAGTTTGGTACCACTTCTGTCCCAAATTTGCTGATTGGAACGGAGAAATTCGATGACAGAATGGTCAATGTACCTGAAAAAAAGATCAAAATAGTATGTAAAAAATGCTTAATTATATTTTACTCAATCCGAAGGTCCATAAAGCGGATTTTGTTGGGCAACGGATGATCCGGCATCAGAAATCCCATCCAATACACCATTAGTTTTGCCTTCCGTTCAATGTCTTCGCGAATTGTAATGGCATTCCAAATGGTCAATTCTTTTTTTCCATCAAAATGTTTGTCGACCAAAACATCAAAACGGTCGGAAAGCAATGCCATTTTGAGTCCGAGTTGAAGACGGTCAAAAGTTGGTAAAATGTCCATCCACACGTCGCTACAAAGCCAACTGAAGCATAAGAAAAGTGGGTAAATGAAACTTTTGTAATTACAAAAAAAATCCTTACCGTCGGTTCATTCTTGCTGCAATAATTAGCAGAGTTTGCCGTTTTAGAATTTTAGCCAATCACACTTACAATTAATTAGTCGTAAATTATGATTGCAAAAAAATGACATTAACTGTCAATTTTTTCTGCCTTTTATACTAGGTACTTATGGTTTTTCCTCAAAATCTGCATTTTTTTTTCCTTTTTAAATATTTATGCTATTAGCGGTTTCATTATTATGGGTCAACTCCACTGTGCAGAGAAAAGCCTAGTACTACTATTGGACATTTAGAATCAATCAAAAAATGATTAATTTTCGAATTTTGGTGAAAACAGCAGTTTAGGGCTTGAGTTATAACCTGATAAAAATTTGAAACTCTTATAACTTTTTTCTGAGATGTCAAATTGCTTAGCATTCGCTTAGAAAAAAATTCTCCTTTTCAAAAACTTATTTTTTGATACTAAATTTGTTCGGTTTAGTTAGAAATAAAGCGAGATATGGCTGATCAAATTGTCCAAAAAAGACACTTTTCAGTGTGATTTTTGAATTAGCGCGCAAAAAATTGCGCCAATTACGCTTTTTGGCGTGTTTCGAGCAAGTTTGTCTAACACTTGGCTTGACCCATAGTGCGGTTTGGATGCGTCTCATTAAGAAAGTACGTCTTTAGTTGAACAGCTTTTGATGGATGGGTTCGAGATGTTCTCACTGGGACTCAATCTGCAGAAATACCTAACCAATTCTTCTGCATTATTTTTAATTCGAACTTAATGTAAATCTCACCAAATCATTGGCACTTTCATTTTCATGTTCACCACCGGTACTCAAACATACGCTAATGTTTTAATATAAAACTGCGGTAGGGGACGGTCTACGTCAGTTGGGCCCTCACGATTGGGCCCCCACGTTTGGGCCCTCACGTTTGGGCCCACACGTTTGGGCCCCAGCATATTTTTCCGATATAACTTTCTATAACTTTTTTATTTGTCATCCAAATCCAATAAACTTGGTATCATTCGAAAGCTTAACATGTTTAAAGCTTTTTCTAAGCTATTGCTTCGCGATTAGACAATTACCGAAAAAGTTACACACGAAAATTGCGAAAAACTCGAAATTTTGAAGTTTTTTCATATTAAAAATTTTTCCAGGCTTTAAAACCTATCCGCTTTTTGTAAGGCTAATAGAGTATGTGAAGAGCTTTCGAATGATACCAACAATGTTGAATTTGGATGCCAAAGAAAAAAGCTATCATGGAAAAGCATGCTGGGGCCCAAACGTGTGGGGCCCAAACGTGAGGGCCCAAACGTGGGGGCCCAATCGTGAGGGCCCAACTGACGGGTTCCGGTAGGGGACGATTCGGTGCCGCCGTTTCGGTGCCAGCCGTTTCATTGCCAGTATATATTTTACTTTTTTCTATTTTTCTTGTAGGTTTGTTACAAATTGTTTTCTATAATATTGCTATTGTAATTTTTTTTCACTTCAATGAATTAATTACCAAAATCATTGGTTTTGTCTATGATTTTTCATCAAGTAGTTGATTTTTTTTGAAAATTTTTGTTTTCTAAAATTTTGTTTTAGGTAAATTCCATATTCTGAATAGTGTTGAATGCATAAATAGTTTTAGAATAAGCCGTTAAATGTATAGAAAAGCCAAAAATTTAGAAAACTAAAATTTTTTGTGTCGGAACACCAATTCCGAATCACCACTTGCGTTTCCTTTTTCGAACAGATACAGAAAACTTTCATGCAATCATTTTTTTCTTCCACGCTTTATTGGGATAAAGCCTCCACCCCCGTAAGAATTCCATCCTTCTCCTTGCTCTATTATGTTTTTGTATTCTTTTTACTCTCTCATTTTTTCAAATTGTTCTCTGTGTTTACGTTAACACAGTTTTATTTGCCCTTTGTGACACACAAATTAATTGGAAAACCGTCCAAATTGTGCTAATTGAGCCACCAAAATGAACCGACGGCAAGGAATTTTTTAAAAATTAAAATTCATCTAATCAATTTTTTTCATGTTTCAGTTGGATTTGTGGCGACGTGTGGATGGACATTCTGCCATCTTTTGACCGTGCTCAACTCGGACTCAAAATGGCATTGCTTTCGCCACGTTTTGATGCGTTGGTGGACGCGCATTTCAATGGCAAAACGACGGAATTGACGCTTTGGAGAAAAATCAAAATTTGCAAGGACAGTGAAATGCCAAAACTTTTTGTTGAAGGCAAATCTGAGGGATTTCCGATGCCGGACCGTCCGCTGCCTAACAAAATCCGCTTTAAGCACATTCGGATTAAGTAATTCGAAATTTCTATACAAATCCCAATACATTTTAATAGAAGCGATTGTATTCCTTCAATTTCCCCCTTTTCAAGGTACATTGATCACTCGGTCATCGAATTTCTCCGTTCCAACCAGCAAATTTGGGACAGAAGTGGCACCAAATTGGATTTGTTTGTGCCAACTTCATACAACCCAACTGATGTCCAGCCGATTTGGAATGCTTTTGTCCCTGAAATTTGGCCCATTTTTTCGGCAAACATTCGCCATTTGAACTTTCCCAATGCCGTACATTTGGACAATTTGCGTCGTCTCATTTCACCGACAGTTCTCACTGATCTTGACCAATTGACTTCGATCGATTCTGGTACTCTGCGCCCCGATACAATTGCTGCTGATGACGGACTGAATGCAACTGTTTCTACCGGCCAAGCATTGGCCAAATGGTTGCACATGCCGACAAAAAATGGCCAACCGAAGAGATTGCGTTGCTGGTATTATTCGTATCGACCAAATCTCGAATGGATCATCAATTTCAAAGAGGTGGCAGCACATATTTTTATTAAGCAACTTTAGGTCATAGCCAGCGGGCGGGTGGCTAAGGGGGGCTAAAGCCTCCCCCCCCCCCCCCCTGGTAGCACACCTGGTAATAGTTTACATGGTAGCACATCTTTTTTGACAAAATTTTTTATAATTTTTAAATGTCGTAAACACATTTCTAGAGGGTTTTAGGGGATACATGCTGATCCCGAAAATGACACCCATTTTGACCAGTTCCGAACCCCGGACTCGGATTCGAAGAAAAAATTGAAAAACTCAAAATTTTCAAAATACATTTTTTTTTTGTTTCGTCCGAGTACAGATGACCATTTTTTGATATTTCAATGGTCTTCGACTAGATTTCTCTGGTTTTAATCGGTTTTAGAACAGAAGTTAGAATTTCGAAAATTTTGCTTTTTTGTTTAGAAATTTGTCCGTGCTACCACTTCTTTTGCCAGCTACAAAATTAATTTTGGAGTTTACGGGCCAACACAAATTGAGCCATTTGAATTGGTGAACGAACAAACCAAGAAAAGTTGACACTTAGCAAAGAATCGAATGCTAATTGGCTGATGAAGCGATGCCCAATTATTATTGGGGAGACGGCGGCGATTCAATGGGAAAATGATGAAAATTCGGATGACAATTTGAACAGTGTCTTTTTTGATTTGCCTGGCTTCCCAAATTACATTGGGTAAGTGTAAGCATTGTTTAGTCATCAATGGCATTTGCCATTGCTAAATTCCTTTTTTACCGAATTAAATTGCATTTAATTTAGGCCATTGTCTCCACCAACAGATAAAAGTGACGAAAATGTGTGCTCGAGTGCCGCGGGGCCAAGCAGTGATCAGCGCAATGAATGAATGATGGATTATTATTTGAGAAATGATTGATCAATCCTTTTGTGGATTCATAATTGAAATAGGATTTTATTTATGTATTTATATTTATGTGAAATGAAAGATTTGGACTTTTTTTCAGTTAACGAGAATGAGAGCTCGGGTTTTTGGAAAATTCCGGAAAGGATAAAATAATTTTGACCCGGACTGATTTTCTGGATTAAGCAAATCCTTTTTTCACGTGTGATCCTTGGCCGGCAGAAGCAGTTAGCCCATCAAAATCATCACCAATTACACCGGGGAACAGAAAATAAATAGTGATTGAATTCAATTGATCAGGATCATTGAGAATTGTTGGCGAAATGTGACGGCGCAAATTGTCCAAATGATCGGCATTGGGAAAGCCCAAATGGCGAATGTTTGCCGAAAAAATGGGCCAAATTTCAGGGACAAAAGCATTTCAAATCGGCTGGACTTCAGTTGGTTCGTCTGAACGCACAAACAATTTCAATTCGGTGCCAATTCTGTCCCAAATTTGCTGGTTGGAACGAAGAAATGAGAGGACGGAATGGTCAATGTACCTGAAAACAGGGCCAATCTACATAAAATGCTTTAATAATGCGCGCAAAAGTGCCGAATTACTTAATCTTAAGATGTCGGAAGCGAATTTTGTTGGGAAGCGGATGGTCCGGCATCGGAAATCCCTCAGATTTGCCATTTATTCGTAAATTATAATTACAGAAAATGACTTTTACTGTCAGTTTTCTCTTCCTTTTATATGATTTTTTTCCTCATCGGTACTCAAATGTACGCTAATATTTTAGTATAAAAATGCCCTTTTTTCTTCGTTTCCTCCTCATTCCATTCATTCATTCGTCCATTTCCGGTCACTTTGTTGTTGTAAAAATGCCTTCAGCAATTCGGTACGTTTATTGTTTCTTTTTTTTGACTTTTCGCATTTTTTGCTCAGTTTTTGACCAGAATTGGGATTTCAAAATCAATTTTGAAGGTTTTTAGCTTAATCAAATTGCTAAAATTTCATTTTTTGATCCCCTCGCTTTCATTGCTTTTCCCTCCCTTTCGTTCATTCATTTGCCCAAATCATTTTTCAGTTTTTGTGCCGTGACTTTTCTGTTGGCCGCCAGTGGCAGCATTCTTTGGTTCTTTTTTGTTGAACATGTCAAAAAACGACGACGCCCTCGCAAAAAAGAAATGTAAAACAAAAATTTGACGAATTTCGAAAAGTTCTTCATTTTTCAGCTTTATCTGCGGCGATTGTTGGCTCGAAGTGTTCCATTTTCTTTCGCCTTCCCAACTTGGCCTCAAAATTGCACTGATCAGCCGTCGATTTGACTTCTACGTGGACGAACACTTCAAGACACGCAAATGGATATTGGAAAAGCAATTTATAATCCAATGGGACATTCAAGAAAATGGGACGAAGAAAATGCAAATTGTCAATTCCGCTGGAAATCCATTGCCAATCCCGCAAAATCCATTGCCGAACAAAGTCATCGGATTCAAACGCATTCAGATCCTGTAAACTAATTAATTAGATTGGATTTGATTTATGACTATCACATTTTCAGCTACCTCGATCAAAATGTCGTCGAATTTCTCCGCCGTTTTCGCCGTATTTTCGCCATTTGTGCAATCGATTTGGACATTTTCACTGAAAATGTTCGAGTTTTGGACTTTGTTTTGTTCAAAATTTGGCCAATGTTCCGGGACGCCATTCATTTGATTGATTTGAACGCCATCGCTTTTCGTCGTTTGCGTCAATTGGCCCCGGCACTGCTCAGCGATTGTCCATCACTTCGCTATATCTCCTGCGATGATGCCATTTTTCTCGCTTTTCCGCCTGAAGACAGTGCCAATGCCTCGGATGGCCAAGCGATGGCAATGGTTGTTGACGCCCCGTCCGGATGGTATTCCGAAGTGGCTGAGTTGCTCTGTTAATTCACCTGATCAATGGTCTTCAACGATTGAACAGCTAAAAACGGTGGATCATTTCCCCTCTATTTAATTGGTTTTTTGTCTAATCTTTTAGGCATTTTCCAATGCTTCTTCTCCAATTACTTTCCGCATTTTATTGACGCATTCGTCCACTTTAATTGGCTCCGTTGTGCCATTTGATCTGATCAACGAAGTGACTGGGGAGAAATTGACATTGGAACAATATGGAAATGATCATTGGCTGAGCCGTTGTCCAATTGCATGGGACGGGAGGAAATGGACAAATGTGGGGGATAAAGTGTTGAATGATGATCCACCGAATTATATTCAATTTTTGATCAGAGACGGCGCATTTGACGAACGGTGAATAATTTTAAAATTTCATTATGAATTGACTTTTTTTGAATGTGCTTTAACTGTAATTTAATCATCATTTTCAGTCTTCTCGACGCCGCTTATCCTGGGCCGAGTGATCAGTGAGTGATCAACAGCAGAAATGAATGAATTGATTGGTACGATTATAATGACTCAAATGATATATTGGCACTGTGCCATTTTAATATTTTGTATAATTGTTTGTGTATATATGACCTTTAATTGCTCACAAATTCACCCATTTCCATTGTATTTTATGTGTCAGTAAATAATTCATTGTGATATAATGATTGTAAAAAATGACTGGTGATAAAACGGATTTGATTACAGAATTTTATAATAAAAAAAAATTGGGATACCTACACTGGTGGAAAAAAGTCTTTTACCAAACCCCCAAAATTTGTTCAGTAGTGATTTTTAAAATAGTATAGAGTCCGATATATACAATTGTAAGACCTTTTTTGTAGCAATACCTTTGTTCTATTGGTATGCAAAATTTTATTAAATTTTGTTCACAAAAATTGCAATATTGTGACCGGAACAGGAACTGATCACTTTTGGGAGGGGAAAAAAGTCTTTTACCAAACTTGAAAAACTATTTCAAAATGCTCATAAAAATCTGAAATAATTCATGCAGGCTTATCTTTTGGTGCTGAACAAAAAACTCTTTTACACCAACTTGATCAGACCACTCCTTCATAGTGATCGGGACACCCTAAAATACACTGAAAATTGGGAAAATTTTCAAAAAAATTTACTAGGGGGTTGGGAAAATTTTTTCGAAAATTTTGAATAGCTCATTGAATAGAGCATATATTTGGCTATCAAATTGCTTTTGGAATAGTGGGACTATGACCTGTACTTAAAAAGTTATACTTGGTTCAAAACTGATTTTCTTAAAAATGATCAATTTTTGGTCATTTTCCCTTGAAATACGGTAGAAAATAATGATTTTTTATAATAATCAAAATTCAACCAAGTATAACCTTTTATGCACAAATCATAATCCAACCATCCAAAAGGTAATTCGGTAGAGAATTTTGTGCTCTATTCAATGAGCTATTCAAAATTTTCCAAAAAGTTTTCCCAACCCCCTAGTAAATTTTTTTGAAAATTTCCCAATTTTCAGTGTATTTTGGGTGTCCCGATCACTATGAAGGAGTGGTCTGATCAAGTTGGTGTAAAAGAGTTTTTTGTTCAGCACCAAAAGATAAGCCTGCATGAATTATTTCAGATTTTTATGAGCATTTTGAAATAGTTTTTCAAGTTTGGTAAAAGACTTTTTTCCCCCTCCCAAAAGTGATCAGTTCCTGTTCCGGTCACAATATTGCAATTGTTTGTGAACAAAATTTAATAAAATTTTGCATACCAATAGAACAAAGGTATTGCTACAAAAAATCTTACAACTATTTATATTGGACAACTTATTAATTACAAAAATAGCCACTGAACAAATTTCGGGGGTTTGGTAAAAGACTTTTTTCCACCAGTGTATTTACGAAACAACTTTTATAGCTTCCAAATTTCTAACTGAAAAATTACACAAAAATTGACCCTTTTTGATGCATAAATGTGAATTTTGTCGAAAATTCAATGTTCAATTCTTGTTTGAGTCCCAGAAAGATTCGTGGTTCGAATGGGTGTCAGAATCTGTGTCTAACCCCGAAAACATTTTTGTATCACATGAAAACAAGTTGATATAGGTATATAATTCATTTTCAATTAAGAATTCAAAAAACAAACAATTACATATTGTCACAGATCACAATTCAAATCGGACATTGTTCAAATTGGCATCCGAATTTCCATCGTTCTTCCCCTCAATAATTTGGCATCGCTTCAAAAGCCATTCACCACCACCATAACGTGACATTTTCTTCAATGTCATCTTTTCTTTGGTCCGCTCATTCTCCAAATCAAAATACGGTACTAATACAGTTTGACCAACATAAATTTTTGTTTTGTTTTTAATGATAAAAATGTGTTTCCAGGGGTTTTCGGGGCCGCTAAAAGAGACGTAAAATGGCATTTTAACTCTGAAACTTTTTTTGTTTTAATTACATCTTTTATATCAAATTTTCTCATCCCTTTTAGAATTGGTGAAGAAATTTGTAGAGCAACAAATGACCGGAATTGGAAAAAAAATCTTTTTAAGGCTCTTAAACACTCCTTTTTCGGGTGGTCATATGTTTATAATAAAAATTTTAATGTGCTTTAATTCAATATTTTGTGGACCAAAAATTCTGAATCAGCATTAAAAGTTAGGTTAGCAGGAATTTTTTCAGAATTTTTGGTCCACAAAATATTGAGTTAAAACAATTAAAATTTTTATTATAAACATATGACCACCCGAAAAAGGAGTATGTCAGACAAAGTCAAATGTAATTCGGGCATGAGCCGGTATTGTTGAAGACATTGCAGCAACAAAATGACCGGAATTGAAAAAAAAAGATCTTTTTAAGGCTTTTATTTACCGTTAAAATTTAAAAAATAATATTTTTTATCTATCGAATTTTTGAATCTTTTTTATCTTTTTTTCCAAATTTGTCAGAGAATTACCTTTTTTCGTTTCCGTCTTCTACCTCTGTAGGTAGGGAACTTTTGTGACTTTAATTAGCCTCATTTTGGGCTTTTTTGGTTGGCCGATGAGGTGAAATTTAAGGCATTTTGAGTTTTTTGGGGAAAAAACAATTTTATTTAATAATTTTTTGATCAAAATCGTTAAAATTGAATAAATTCAAATTTTCTTGAATTTGCGCGTTTTTATTGTTGCTTTTTTTAAATTTTAGTTTGATATGTACTACCTTAAAACAGGGAAAGTACCTCAAATTCCTCATCCTTTTTGCGTCTCGAATATCCCCAGCTTTTCCCGTTTTATCATTAGCCATTTTATCAATGATTACTCACAATTAATGAATTAATTACATGCACATAAAATACAATGGAAATGGGCGCATTTGCGAGCAAGGAAAGGTCAAATACAAACAATTAGACAATATTGAAATGGCAAGTGCCAACATCATTTTCGCTCATTTATCGCATCGATCAATTGAATTCATTCATTTCTTCTGCTGTTGATCAGTGATCACTTGGCCCGGGAGAAGCGCTGCCGAGAAGACTGAAAAAACTATGATTATTCCATTGCAAATTATAAGCCAATTCAATTCTTATAAGTTCAGTGGCATTTTATGAGTCCAACCAACTAAAATGCTTTTTTTGTACCACATTCTGTCCATTAACCGTACATTTTGGGGTAATACTGCCGATGGTACTCCCCCCCCCCCCCTTTTTTTGAAAAAAAACTTTTGTTTTCAAAAGACATGAAAGCATGTTTCCTAGGGGTTTCGGAGTTTCAGATCCGAGGTTCGAAATTGGTCGAAACAGATGCCAGATTCGTGATAAGCGACCCCGAAAACTCTAGGAAACATGCTTTCATGTCTTTTGAAAACAAAACTAAAAATTTCAAAAAAAAGGGGGGGGGGAGAAGTACCATCGACAGTATCACCCATTTTGGTACCATTTGAAAGCATAAAGTCTATGAATTGTCGAATGGACTCATAAAACATAAAAAAAAGAAATCATTAAGCATTTTATATTTTATTCACCCGTCGTCGAATCCGCCGTCTTCGATCCCAATGTTAATTGGGTTCGTCCGATCAATCATTTCTTTCCACACATTTTTCCATTTTCTCCCACCCCATCCAATTGGCATACGGAAGAGGCAACAATCATGTGTATTATCTTGTAGAAGATACAATTTCTCCCCAGTCACTTCGTTGATCCGATCAAATGGCACAATGGAGTCAGGTGGAGAAGAGGTCCAAAAGTGAATGCAAAAAGTAACCGGAGAAGAAGCATTGGAAAATGCCTAAAAATGGGACAAAAAATCATAGAAAATCCAATTAAATAGGGATAATCACACCGTTTTAATCAGTTCCATCGTTGACGACCATCGATCCGGTGAATTAACAGAGTAATAAAGCACCTTCGGCAGACCATCCGGACGAGGCGTGAACAACCATTTGGTCATCGCTTGGCCATCCGACGCATTGGCACTTTCATCGGGCGGAAAAGCCGGGAAAATAGCGTCATCGAAAGAGACAAAGCGAACGGATGGACAATCGTTGAGAAATGACGGGGCCAATTGGAGCAAACGGCGAAAAGCGATGGAATTCAAAAGCATCAGATCAATGGAGTTGCGGAACATTGGCAAAATGTTGAGCATAACAAATTCCAAAATGCGAACATCTTCAGTGATAATGTCCAAGTATATTGAACAAAAGGCGAAAATACGGCGAAAACGGCGGAGAAATGCGACGGCATTTTGATCGATGTAACTTGAAAAGCAGAAAATGTAGACGAAAAATTCCAAATTAATCAAATTTTTACGCAATCGTAATGCGTTTGAATCCGATGACTTTGTTGGGCAACGGATTTTGAGGGATTGGCAATGGATTTCCATCGGAATTGACAATTTGCATTTTCTTCGTGCCATTGTCTCCAATTTCGTGGCAAATTCGCATTTCGCCCAATTTCCATTTGCGTGTTTTGAAGTGTTCGTCGACGATGCAGTTAAAACGGCGGTTGATCAGTGCAATTTCGAGGCCAAGCTGAGAAGGCGCAAGAAAATCAAACACCAAAAGCCAACAATCGCCGCAGATAAAGCTGAAAATTGAAAATTTTATGAAATTCCAAATTTATTTACATTTCTTTTTTGTGAGGGCGTCGTCGTTTTTTGACATGGCCAAAAAAGATCCAAAGAATGGTGGCACAGACAACCAACACAAAAGTCACGGCACAGAAACTGAAATTAATTTGGGAAAATGAATGAATGGAAGGAAAAGCAATGAAAGAATCTAAGGTTAATGTCAAGGAAGTAATATGTGAAGTTTTAGCCTCCTAAAGACTAATCTTTCAAAAGTGACTTTGAAATTTCAATCTCACAATTCATGCCAAAATTTTAGCAAAAGAAATACGAAAAATCAGAAAAAAAGGAAATATAATAAACGTACAGAATTTCTGAAGACATTTACAGCAAAAAAATGACAGGAAATACAGGGAGAATAATGAGAGAATGGAATGAGGCGGAGGAGAAGAAAAAAGGGTATTTTATACTAAAACATTTAGCGTAGCAATTCGGGGTGTGGGAAAAGTCGGAGTCGGCGTTTGTCGCCCCGTCGGGATGCACCAAATCCGTCGGGTTTCGGGGTTTTATAATTATCCGTTCATTATCGCAATAAAATAGCTTGAATGAATTTGATATCATTCGATAGCCCTAAGTGTTTCTATTTCCAGTGCAAAATTTTTAAAATTTCGTTTAAATTTCAAAAAAAAGTTACAAACGAATGTACATAGGTATGTATGGAAATACATTTTTTGATATGTTTTATAGGCCATATTTAACGTTTTTTTGAAATTTTGCAAAGAAATAGGAGAACACTTAAGGCTATCGAACAAAATCAAACTCGTCCGATACACTTAAGGCAGAGCTGCGATATCTGAGGATTTTTCCTCATTTTGTGGTCTTTTACAGGGTCAACGAGGATTTTTTTGAAAATGAGGATTTGCGGATTTTTGTGGTCTTTTGATAAAAAAGTGACAAAAACACATGATTTTTTGAAAAATTAGGTATATTTGGCAAAATGTTCAAACTTTTTCTTCAAATCTTAAACATTTTTTCGAAAAATCCTCAGTCAAAATCATTTTTTTGACAAAATTTGTTAACAGGTCGCACTCAAAATTCAAATTTTTCCGGCAGCGCCTATCGGCAGTGCCGGCCGGACCCCCTCCCCCAATGTTCCCAAAAAATTTTCTAGAAAACCGCGCCACAAAAAGAGCAATTTAAAAGCAAAAAACTTAAGAGATGTCAATTTATTAAAACAATAGAAATCGAATTTTTTTATTTTTTTGGAGGTTTTAAATAAGATTAGTTATATATTTTTACTAAAAATTGCCAATTTTTGATCCAATTTTGCTATTCTGGGCCAATTTTTAAGAAAAAAATAGGAATTATTGGGGTCCGGTGGTGTTGATAGGCGCCGTGTTTGTTTTCAAACGGAAAATATGAGATTTAATTGATTTTGTTTGCATTTTTTATGCTTTTAAAAAATGAGGATTTTTCATTCCAAATGAGGATTTTTTTTGAGGTATTTTAATGGCAAATGAGGATTTTTTACGGCTGAAATGAGGATTTTCAAAATTTTGAGATCACAGCTCTGGCCTAAATGCGGTTTTTTTTTTTTGGTTTTCAACAAAATCAAATTCCTTTAATGTAAGAATCAACAAAGCATTTCGGAGAGAAAATAAATGAGCATCAAATCAAATTGAATATAATTAATTCACTTCCGCGCACTCAGACGACATTTTGGTTGCTATGGTCCGCTTTTTCTTTCGTTGATGGAGACAATGGCCTGAAATTAATTTTTGTTTTTTCCAACAAAATCAAATTCCGTTGGTTGTTGCTGCTCACCCAATGCTATAATTGCCGCCCCACAAATTAAATTGGACATTGTTCAAATTGTCCTCCCAATTTTTGTCATTTTCCCACTGAACCGTCGCCGTAATTGGACATCGCTTCAACAGCCAATGAACAACATCATAACGTGACACTTTCTTCAAAGTCAGCTTTTCTTTGGTCCATTCATTCACCAATTCAAATGGCTCAGCATTTGGCATTGTTTTCACATGATCAATTCGAATAATGTAACTGACGGAAGAATTGGTGGCACGGAGAAATGCCTAAACAAAAAGAAAATGCAAATCAAAGGCAATCAATCAGTAAGTTAGTAGTCTAACGAAGATATGGCCGGCCACCTCTTTCAAATTGTTGACCCATTCGAGATCCAGTCGACCACAGTAATCATGGCAATGCAATCAATCGCTTAGGTTGGCCATTTTTGCTCGGCGTGTGAAGCCATTTGGACAACACTTGGCCAGCAGTTGCATTCGGTCCATCATCAGCAATTACGTCGGGCAACAGAGCAATGGATTCGATTGAATCCAATTGATCAAGATCAGTGAGAATTGTCGGTGAAGTGCGGCGACGCAAATTGTCCAAATGGTCGACATCGGCAAATCGCAAATGGCGAATATTCGGCACAAAAATGGGCCAAATTTGACAGGCCAAAACATCCCAAATTCGCTGTCCATCCTCGGTTTTGCGTAAATATACATTGAACTCCAATTTGGTGCCACTTTTGTCCCAAATTTGCTTGTTGGCACGGAGAAATTCAATGACGCAATGGTCAATGTACCTGAAGAAACATACAAATGCTTTAATATACAAAAAAGTTTGAAATTACTCAATCTGAAGGTCCTTAAAGCAAATTCTTTTGGGCAACGGACGATCCGGCATCGGAAATGCCACAAATGTGCAAACAGATAATTTCGCTTCTGGTTCTCAAATAAAAAAACAGACTTCGGAGAAAAAACTGGAAAATTTTGTTAAATTTCTTTTGTTTCAAATCTTTTATTTTAACAATTTTTCAATCAAAATTAATAAAACATTTTTAAATTTTTCGCCTCTTAATATCGATAATAATAACTTTTTTTGTGCCGCGTTTTTCAATTTGAATCAACTGTTAATCCAAATCAATAACATATTTTTTATAAACTGTAAAAAAAGAATAAAAAATTGACTGTCCTAAAACGATTTTAAAATTTTTATAAAATTATTACTAAAAAAAACTAGAAGAATCAGTTAATATTTATTACAAAACAAACATTCTCTAACTTTTTCATCTTTATCAAAATGAAAAAAATAGAAAATAAGTAAAAGTACCAAGAAATCTCTTTTATTACTTTTTCGTCATTAAATTTATTAGTTTTTGGTTTAAATAAAAATTACATAAAATGAAGCCGAAAGCTGAAAAAAACTTTTTAACGGAAATGTAGTCTACGACGAGATTGCTGAATGAAAATAAATGAAAATTTTTATTTATTAAAAGAATAAATTTGTTTGAATAAATATATTAAAATTAATAAATACAGTAACAAAATTAAAATAATGATTTATGTTGAAAATAAAATATCATTTCAGAAAATTAAAAGGAATTAATTATAATTATAATAAATTCACAAAAAAAACTGAATACGAATAAAAAAATGTTGTTATTTGTTTTCGTAAAAGGCCGAGTCAATAACATATAAGAGAATAAGGTAATAATGAACTTAAAATCAAAAATAATAAATAGCAAACATATTTATTGCCATGAGTAAGTAACAAATTCTCATGAGCTTTGCATATATTTGAAACAACGATGCCAATACTCGAAATATTTTTAATTAAATTTAATACTTTTGGATTGAAAAATAATTACCAAATAATTCTTTATAAGCTTTGAATATTTAAAACAGAAGCATTCGGAGCAGTGAATGGATCCATTGAGTAACTAAATCCCATGGGTGTTGTAAACATCAATAAAAGAACCAAAAAAAGATGCTAATAATAGTATTAAAAATTAATTCTATAATGAATGCAGAAAAAATTATGGCAAATAAAAATTTATGAAAAAAACATAAATAATAAAAAACTAAAAAATTATTTTAAAAATCTTAATGCAATAAAAAACCCGATAAATGTAAACTTTAAAAAACTCATTATTTTATGCATTTCGCAATCACAAATCATAATGATAAAAATCTAAGAGAATGCATAATGATTTTTTAGAGAAAAGCTTAAATCAATTAAAATATTTATTTGGTTAGAAAAAATACTAAAATTATTTATTCGGCAGATAAAATATTAAATATTATTGTGACATGCGGAAGCACTAGCCCATTCAATTTTAAACCACCGTAACTCAGGAAGCGCAAAACAAAAACATCGCTACCAGAGGAACTGTGAAAGAATGCTTATGAGTCTTCAGCACGGCTGCATACATTATTATCTCATAATTAAAACAAAACAAAAACAGACTATTTAATAACACAAATAAGCGAGATATTAACAAAATTAGTTTTATACTCTATGAAAAATAAACTTAAACCCGAAGAAGGATACATTGCAAACATGGAATCCTTGAGAGCACATGCGAATTTAAAAGTATTTTACTAATATAAATTTATGAATTATTTTAATCGCTGTAATAAAAACCTTTGTAAACCCAAACATTAAAATATACAATGAAAAGAAAAAGCATTAATTTACAAATATATTCGTATTAAATGAATATATTAAATTATTACTATTATTTGACTAGTCAAAAAAGATTAATTTCGAATATTAATATATAATTTGTGGCAAAGAAAAGTATAAAAAATACGTTTCAATTAAATGGTAAAAGAAATATACAAAAGTGTATTTAAATAAATTTCATTAAATCAATTAGATATAACATTTAAAAGTATAACAAATAATTAAACAATAAAGTTGAAAATTATACAGAAAAGTCACACAAGAAAGAGTAAACCCAATTCTTTAAAAAACAATAAACATACTCAATGTTTCTTTTAATGTTTAAAAATTGAAAATAAAATATTAATCATGTTCGTTTTATAATTGTGGGAAATGTTAAAATTAAATAAAAATTCGAAAATTATGTTTGTGATATGAAAATTATAAAAACATTTGTCTTGTCTATAATTTAAGTTATAAAGAATATTTAATTTACTTTAATTAAAAATAAACAATTACATGTTCGACAGTCCTTTAAAATTAAATATGAATTGAATTAAAATATAAGAGCATAAACATTGAATGAGTTTCTTAAATAAATGTATAAAATTCTAATTTTCTTAATTAGAGATTGTTTTAGTAATTTTTACTCAAAAAGGAATACGTAATATTTTCTGACGCAAACACAATGGCGAAAAATTACATGTCCTTGATGCCTAGATGAGTAAAGAATATAATTTAATGATTTTAATGAAAATAATTGAAGTTGCCTCACTTGGTTCCACCAGTACCCATGATATATTCAAACAAAAGCTAATTAAAAAATTGACTTATTCTTACTTGCTAAATGCCTTCAATTGTCATTTGAAAATTTATTGGAATGAAAAATAATTTAATAGACATCAAATACTTGCTTATTTTACATTTGCAATTTTTAGAAAATAATAAAAAATAAAGTTTTTCATTCTTGATAATTATTATTTACAACATAATTTATTGAAATTTTAGAAATGGATAAGCAAACAAAAAAAATGAATTGTTTAACTGCCATTATCTGGAATTGATGAAAACCAATGAAAATAAACTAGTTATTCATGCTAAATATTAAAAAATAAAATGAACGCAAGAATTATTAAATAATAAAAAAAATACAAAAATGAAAAAATTGAAAATTTTAATAAAATGTATTGAAAAATCTTTAATATATGAGATTATTCGGAAATTTTACAATAATTAGAACCTATAGTAAACCTGATCATAAAGTATTTAAATATTAATAGGAACAAAAATTTCTCAAATGTTAATTCATTTGATACAACAGTAAATAATTTATTTCGATATCAAACACCATGTTCACAGCCTTTTGGTCAAGAAACCATATAAGTGAGCTTGAATTTTCTAAACTTAATTATCACATATATTGTATATAGTTAATTACAAACAAAAACTACATATTTATATTTACTAAAAATATATTTGTTGATTTAAAAATTGACAATTAGAAAATCATACTTTAGTAAAATATTAATTTGAATTTTTATTTTTAAAATAAAATTATTCCTTAGCTAAAGAAATATAGCCAACAATATTTACCAAATAGAAAAAAATTAGTAAATAAATATATGCATTTCTCAATAATTTTCATTATTTAACCATTTCGCTTAATTAATTAGACAGAATTTTTTTATTTTTCAACAAATGAAAACAAAATTTAATTTTATCTACAATAATTCACGAAATTAAAAAAAAATATATATATATAAAAAAGCAATTAGCTTTCAATGGGCAATCAAAACTACAAAAACGAATTTATGCCGCCATTCTTGGTGTGTACCGAAGCGCCAACCATACGATTATGGTCATTCAGTGGCGCGGAAATTTTTTTGATAAGTTAAAT
The DNA here is from genome assembly GCA_023374025.1 of Heterodera schachtii. Classification (NCBI taxonomy): domain Eukaryota; kingdom Metazoa; phylum Nematoda; class Chromadorea; order Rhabditida; family Heteroderidae; genus Heterodera; species Heterodera schachtii. The sequence continues at coordinate 955,015 of SIJG01000058.1, read as the reverse complement.
AAGAGAATATATAAATATATTAATGAAAATAAATAAATAAGTTCTAGATAGTAAACTATTTTATGAGGCAACAAAATTTTGAAATAATTACTTAAATTTCACAAAATGTTGTAATAAACAAAAAATAATTTGAAAAAATTTAAAAAAACAAAAACAAAATTTTGATTGAATAAACGAAGGCAATTGAGCGTTATTGAACTCGGACATCAATTTTAGAAAAATTTTCATATACATAATTAAAGAATAATTTAAATTTAATAAAGGACATGATATAAACCAAAATATGACGCTAAATTAACATCGATCTTATTAATTTTAAAAACAAAAAATAAAATCAATGTCATATCAAAATTATAACAAAATGATAAACTTGAGGATGAAAATAAAGGAAAATACTTAATATTAACAAACAAATGAAAATTTTCATTATAGATTGGAACTATATTTTATTAGCAGCCATATCAACGATCATTTAAAAGAACCTATTAAATATGAATATTAATTAACATTCTCATAAATCTACGAAGATAAAATATAATATAACTTAAATATTCAAACCTAGGCAAAAAATAAAGAAGAACTTCTTCTAAAAATCGCTATAAAAAATGGATACGAAAATAAATAAAAAGAAATAATAATTAGAATTTAAAAAATCTAAGAGAAATAAATTATTTTATGATTCTTAAAATATTAAATTGCTTCTATTCAACAGCGCATTTCTTTTCAACGAGCTTGCCAGTAGCGGAAAAGGCCAGCAAGATGTCATTGGAATTGCAAGAAGCTCTGCGATAAAACAGAGGAAATAAAGAATAAGGCGGTCGAGATTTCCCAAAATACAAAAGACTAAAAAAATTTAAATAAAAAATAAAACGGGTAAATTTAATATTTTTAATGGGCCATGTGAGTAAAATTTGAATAAAAGAAATAATTAGAAATAATTAATTTGTAAATACAAAGCAGTAATAAATGCATGCATTAATGATCGTGTGAAACAATAAGTATTTATAAAAGTTTAATTTTTTACTAACAATTATAATCATAAAAAGAAAAAAAAGAGCAATCAGTTGAAAATTAAAAAATTCATAAAAAAGTTTTATAAGTATCTAATAATGACAAATTAAAAAACGTGAACAATTAATTTTTCAATAAATTTTTTAATTATCTGTATAATATAAACCCATTAATTATTGAGTATGTTTCGTTAATTATTAGGGTCACAAATTTTAGTGACGAAAAATCCAAAAATAGCTAACTAAAATAGTGAAGAAAAGTGTCAAAAAAGTGACAAAATAATGAACAAAAGTCCAAAATAGTGACATAATTTACAGCCAAAAATTAAGCAAAAATAATTTTGATTCATCTGCTATAATTCTAAAAAAACTTTGGGGATGTATTTTATGAAAATTTTCGAATTCTTAGTAGTATTTTTTGAACAAATTTTAAGTTCAATTCTTAGGGGTGCATTTTTGAAAAAAAATTTTCTGGTCGATTCTTAGGGGTGTATTTAAAAAAATTTAAAAAAAAGTTGATTCTTAAGGGTGTTTTGTTTTTATTGCATTTTTGTTGAGAAATTTTTCAAAAAATGTCGAAATAATGAAAAAATAGTGACAAAACGCCATAAAAGTGAATGACAGATAAATTTTGTCTTTAATATAAACTTTTTTTTTTTTTGCTTGTCTCTTTTTTCATTCAAATTTTATTATTATTTTTGGAAAAAACACTCATTGATCGATTGTTGTGCGAGTTGCGCAAGACATTCTATGCCAATGAGCAGAATTCCTCAGTGCGTGGCGTGATGCTGATGTCCGGCAAACCTAACGAGGCAAAAATTCAATTAAATAATTGTTATTTTCTTCGTAGTTTTGAAAATAAATTACAATTAATATATTCAACACCTATTTATTTATGCCTTAGTGAAATAGCGTGATGTTTAAAACAAAATATTGGCTGTAAATTATAAAAATATTTAAATTTTTAAAAATTATCAATAAGAGAACTCAAGCAGAATCAGCTAAAATTTATTACAAAACTACGTTTTTAACAAGCAATACCGTACCGACGAAATTTTTTTAAATAAACGGATAATGAAATAATAAAACAATTACAAAATTAAGTTAAAAAAAGTAAAAAAAAATGCTGCAATAACATATTGTAAAACTTCTTATTTGTTATGCCGAATTGTTATTGGACTAAATTTTTAAATACATAAGATAATTTATAATAAAATTCAAACCGAGAGTGGGGAGCTTCACGCCGAACTAAAAAAGAAAATATTCTAAATTAAATTTTTTTTTTTTTTAGTATTTATTCAACCGCACCGCTTTACTCAATTAAATTTTATAAATGTAGCTAATGATAATCCAAAAAGAAACATAGAAATATTTTAATTAATAAATCATCCCCTTTGATAAATAGCGGAACTCATTTAAATTTAAAAGAATATTCAAAATGTATTTAATGAAGAAAAAATGTCAATGCGACATTTGAGTCGGAAGATTACTTAAAGAAATAAAAATGCATTGAGAAAAAACATATAACTGAATATGCATAATAAATATATTTTTCATTACATTAAAACAAATTAAAGTAAAAAATTTAATGTCTTTTGTGTAATTAAACTTATTAAAATTTAATATTTAATGCATTAAATAAAGATTACCTATTTCTCATAAAAAAATTTTGCACATACTTTAACTCCAAAAATTCATAATCCTTTATATAATATGAAATTGTATTAAAAATTGGATTCAATCGATATCGGATTCTAGGCTCGATGTGACGAGAAAAAAAATTATCGAAAAGTAAAAAAGAAGTAAACACTAAACAAAATTAATCACAAATCACCCACATTAATAAAAATTCTATATAAAGCCATTTAATTTGGGAGGCATAAATATATTAAACTAAAATGATATTAAATAGATTTTTTTCTACAAAATAAACAATAATGATGAAATAATAAAACTGATTTTAAAAATGAATCAGAATTTTTTGAGTAACTCGCAGGATTTTATCTTCTTAAAGAATTGTTCTCAGTAAAAGAAGTTGGTCTATCAGATTCCAAATCTTAATAACATATAAATATTTTTCTAATATAATTTATGAATTATTTTAAATGCTGTAATAAAAACCTTTGTAAACCCAAACTTTAAAATATACAATGAAGAGAAAAAGCATTAATTTACAAATATATTCGTGTTAAATGAATATATTAAATTATTACTATTATTTGACTAGTCAAAAAAGATTAATTTCGAATATTAATATATAATTTGTGGCAAAGAAAAGTATAAAAAAACACGTTTCAATTAAATGGTAAAAGAAATATACAAAATTGTATTTAAATAAATTTCATTAAATCAATTAGATATAACATTTAAAAGTATAACAAATAATTAAACAATAAAGGTTGAAAATTATACAGAAAAGTCACACAAGAAAGAGTAAACCCAATTCTTTAAAAAAAATAAACATACTCAATGTTTCTTTAAATGTTTAAAAATTGAAAACTATATAAAAAATTAATAATTTATCAAATAAAAAATATAAATAAACGAAGTCTTTAAAAACCGAACAATATTAATTCAAAAAATATTTAAAATATTAATCATGTTCGTTTTATAATTGTGGGAAATGTTAAAATTAAATAAAAATTCGAGAATTATGTTTGTGATATATAAATTATAAAAACGTTTGTCTTGTCTATAATTTAAGTTATAAAGAATATTTAATTTACTTTAATTAAAAATAAACAATTACATGTTCGACGGTCCTTTAAAATTAAATATGAATTGAATTAAAATATAAGAGCATAAACATTGAATGAGTTTTTTAAATAAATGTATAAAATTCAAATTTTTCTTAATTAGAGATTGTTTTAGTAATTTTTACTCGAAAAGGAATACGTAATATTTTATGACGCAAACACAATGGCGAAAAATTACATCTCCTTGATGCCTAGATGAGCAAAAAATATAATTTTAACTTTTAATGATTTTAATGAAAATAATTGAAGTTGCCTCACATGATTCCACCAGTTCCTTTGATATATTCAAACAAAAGCTAATTAAAAAATTGACTTATTCTTACTTGCTAAATGCCTTCATTTGTCATTTGAAAATTTATTGGAATGAAAAATAATTTAATAGACATCAAATATTTGCTTATTTTACATTTGCAATTCTTAGAAAATAATAAAAAATAAAGTTTTTCAATTTGATAATTATTATTTACAACATAATTTATTGAAATTTTAGAAATGAATAAGCAAACAATATTAATGAATTGTTTAACTGCCATTATCTGGAATTGATGAAAAACAATGAAAACAAAAATAATTTTTCATGCGAAATATTAAAAAAATAAAATGAACGCAAGAATTAATAAATAATAAAAAATATACAAAAAAATGAAAAAATTGAAAATTTTAATAAAATGTATTGAAAAATCTTTAATATATGAGATTATTTTACAATATTTTTTCTAAAACAAAGAGAATAATAGACAATAAATAGTGTATAATAAAATAAAATGTTTATAAAATTATATAATAATTTCATCTTTTACTTAAAAAATAACCATTTCAAAGTAGCGAACCGAAAAAACGACCGCTTAGAACAAGTAAAAGTGAATTTTTAAAATTAATTTTACAAGTCCATTGAAACATCAACCTGAATAAAAAATTTTTAATTCCATTTAAAATGTATTTAAATATCTAATAGGAACAAAAATTTCTCAAATGTTAATTCATTTGATACAACAGTAAATAATTTATTTCAATCTCAAACACCATGTTCACAGCCTTTTGGTCAAGAAACCATATAAGTGAGCTTGAATTTTCTAAACTTAATTATCACATATATTGTATATAGTTAATTACAAACAAAAACTACATATTTATATTTACTAAAAATATTTTGTTGATTTAAAAATTGACAATTAGAAAATCATACTTTAGTAAAATATAATTTGAATTTTTATTTTTAAAATAAAATTATTCCTTAGCTAAAGAAATATTCAAAAGAAATATTCAAATGTTTAAATACTTATTTGAAAAAAATTGATAAATTCATTTGTAAGGTATTTTTCTGTCAAAAAAAAAACTCATAATAATTAATTTTTAAACAAGTGCAATTGAAATATCAACCTGAATAAATTCTTAAAATCCTGTGTATTAATTTTTAAATATGACAAATAATACCTCAAAAAGGTAAAATGTTTTATTTATTAAGTTTTTTAAAGTAAAAGCGTTAAATCGAAAAAAATTAATTGGCAGGAATTAAATTTTCAAATTCCACGAAGATGGTTCATATAAATTTAAATATAACAACCATTCCTTCAAAAAATTGAATATATGGAACAATAGGTTAACAGAAAGGCATTATGATAATTTAAAAATACAACCATTGAATCTAAACCAGTTTTTCTACTAAAAAAATAAAATGAACGCAAGAATTAATAAATAATAAAAAATATACAAAAAAATGAAAAAATTGAAAATTTTAATAAAATGTATTGAAAAATCTTTAATATATGAGATTATTTTACAATATTTTTTCTAAAACAAAGAGAATAATAGACAATAAATAGTGTATAATAAAATAAAATGTTTATAAAATTATAAAATAATTTCATCTTTTACTTAAAAAATAACCATTTCAAAGTAGCGAACCGAAAAAACGACCGCTTAGAACAAGTAAAAGTGAATTTTTAAAATTAATTTTACAAGTCCATTGAAACATCAACCTGAATAAAAAATTTTTAATTCCATTTAAAATGTATTTAAATATCTAATAGGAACAAAAATTTCTCAAATGTTAATTCATTTGATACAACAGTAAATAATTTATTTCAATCTCAAACACCATGTTCACAGCCTTTTGGTCAAGAAACCATATAAGTGAGCTTGAATTTTCTAAACTTAATTATCACATATATTGTATATAGTTAATTACAAACAAAAACTACATATTTATATTTACTAAAAATATTTTGTTGATTTAAAAATTGACAATTAGAAAATCATACTTTAGTAAAATATAATTTGAATTTTTATTTTTAAAATAAAATTATTCCTTAGCTAAAGAAATATTCAAAGAAATATTCAAATGTTTAAATACTTATTTGAAAAAAATTGATAAATTCATTTGTAAGGTATTTTTCTGTCAAAAAAAAAACTCATAAAAATTAATTTTTAAACAAGTGCAATTGAAATATCAACCTGAATAAATTCTTAAAATCCTGTGTATTAATTTTTAAATATGACAAATAATACCTCAAAAAGGTAAAATGTTTTATTTATTAAGTTTTTTAAAGTAAAAGCGTTAAATCGAAAAAAATTAATTAGCAGGAATTAAATTTTCAAATTCCACGAAGATGGTTCATATAAATTTAAATATAACAACCATTCCTTCAAAAAATTGAATATATGGAACAATAGGTTAACAGAAAGGCATTATGATAATTTAAAAATACAACCATTGAATCTAAACCACGAGTACGGCTAACATAATTAATCGGAAATAATGATTTCAAACAAAAAACCTTAAAAATATTTGATAAAAAGCCAACAATATTTACCAAATTGAAAAAAATTAGTAAATAAATATATGCATTTCTCAATAATTTTCATTATTTAACCATTTCGCTTAATTGATTAGACAGAATTTTTTTATTTTTCAACAAATGAAAACTAAATTTAAATTTTACATACAATAATTTTCGAAATTTTAAAATGAAAAAAAAATATATAAAAATTTTTATAAGACATAATTAAAATAAATAGCATTTATAAAAAAATCTATTTATTTGATTTTTCAATCAGCATAATAAAATGAAACAAAAACTTTATAAAATATGAGCCGGCTTATCAACACGCCAAAAGCGCCAACCATACGATTATGGTCATTCAGCGGCGCGGAAATTTTTTTGATAAGTTAAATAAGAGAATATAGAAATATATTAATGAAAATAAATAATGAAGTTTTAGATAGTAAACTATTTTATGAGGCAACAAAATTTTGAAATAATTACTTAAATTTCACAAAATGTTGTAATAAACAAAAAATAAATTGAAAAAATAAAAAATTAAAAACAAAATTTTGATTGAATAAACGAAGGCAATTGAGCGTTATTGAACTCGGACATCAATTTTAGAAAAATTTTTATATAATTAAAGAATAATTTAAATTTAATAAAGGACATCATATAAACCAAAATATGACGCTAAATTAACATCGATCTTATTAATTTTAAAATAAAATCAATGTCATATCAAAATTATAACAAAATGAATAAACTTGAGGATGAAAATAAAGGAAAATACTTAATATTAACAAATAAATGAAAATTTTCATTATAGATTGGAACTATATTTTATTAGCAGCCATATCAACGATCATTTAAAAGAACCTATTAAATATGAATATTAATTAACATTCTCATAAATCTACGAAGATAAAATATTATAACTTAAATATTCAAACCTATGCAAAAAATAAAGAAGAACTTCTTCTAAAAATCGCTATAAAAAATGGATACGAAAATAAATAAAAAGAAATAATATTTAGAATTTAAAAAATCTAAGAGAAAAAAATTATTTTATGATTCTTAAAATATTAAATTGCTTTTATTCAATATAATGACAACAGCGCATTTCTTTTCAACGAGCTTGACATTAGCGGAAAAGGCCAGCAAGAATATTTTAATAATGATCACTAGCAGCTATACAGTAAATAGAATTTTTGAAATTTTATCAATATATCGTTTATACATTCTAACAAATATTAAAACAAAAATAAAAACTTTTGAATGTCCAAATAATTCAATTAAAAAAATATGAACAACGAATGACATCAGAGCAACTAAATCGGTAATCGACAATGTGAATAGCGAGGAAATGCATTTTTCAAAAATAAATAAATTCTTAAAATATGGAATAAAATGTAAAAATTAAAAAAAAAAGATTGTTATTCCTTTTAAATTGCTAATCAAAAACATTACTTGCGAATTGCTTCCATTCGGGACATGAAATTTATTCGAATAAAAAATAAATAGACACCAAATATTGGCTTATTTCACTCCTGCAAGATGTTACAATAATTAAAAAAGACAATTGGGCTCTTAAAAATAAAATTTATTATAAAGAAATATATTTTTTTTAGATAATTGATAATGAATAAGATAAGCAATGTATCGGCGGCGGGCTCTGAAAAAGAGAAATTTGGCACGTTTTTTTTCTTTGGCCAAATCTGCACGAGTAGAGCAGGGAAATTTAAAAATTATTTAGAAAATTTAAATATAGAAAATGTCATCATAAATTAAAAACGTCAAATAAGTTTTTAAAAAAAATTGTTAAAAAGTTAAAAGCAGCACCAAACAAGAAGCAATTTTTTGGTAAAAGCTAAAAATAAACGCAATGAAAAAAATTAGTTGAAATTCCAATTTCTAGAAAGAAAAAACATATTAATATGGAGATGATTTATTCAAAAAATTAATTTACCTTGAAAATAACATTTAATCAATTGTGTATATATTAAAATACATAAAAAATGATTCATAGCTTATCTGACAACAATAAATATTCTTTAAATTTAATCGCTTAATTTCCGCACTTCACTCTCAGGCACTCGCAAGCATATAAACTGTAACAGAATGCTCTACACGTTAATTGAATATATCAAAATAGACGTTTAATTAATTTAATTTAATATAGAGTAGCACGGGACCGGGATTTTTGACAAAAACCGGGACCGGGACTTACCGGGACTAGAAAAGTCGGGATCGGGACCGGGACCTCGATTTTCGTCCGGGACCGGGACCGGGACCGCAAGAAAAGCCGGGACCGGGACTAACCGGGAATTTTCCCAAGAGAAAAATTTTTTGAAAAAATTTTGGAAATTTGAGTGCACTCGGTTACGAAAATTTCCTAAATTCAAAAATGTGCCCAGAAGATTTTTTAATTTTCTTTTGGGGGAGGAATTCGAAGAATTTTCTATTATTCTCTGGAAAGTTTTTAAAAATTTTCATTTCGGGGGGGGGGGGGGGGGGGGGGGAATCTGGAATCTTGGAATTTTCTGGGTCCCAAAATTCTGGATTTTTTAATAAATTAACAATTTCTTAAATTTTTTGCTTTTAAATCATTGTTTTTGTGGCGCTGTTTTCTAAAAAAATTTTGGGAACATTGGTGAGGGGGCGGCAGGGTCCGGCGGTGCCGATAGGCGCCGCCGGAAAAATTTTGAAATTTTGAGTGAAATATGTTAACAGAATTTGTAAAAAAATGACCAATATTTGGTTAATTTGTTAAGAAGGTTTAGCCACTAGACCACATAACGATGTAAACAAATGCAATTAAATGAATAAATAATTTAATTTTTTCTCAAAAATTTCTCCTTCTCACCAATTCCCTTCTCTTTTCTCACCCAGACCCCCATTCTTACCAGTGCTTATTTAGTCCCGCCGGGACCGGGACTGGCAAAACCGGGACCGGGATTTCCATTTTTTCAAAAACCGGGACCGGGACCGGGACCTGAAAAAACCGGGATTTCCCGACCCGGTCCCGGTCCCGGTCCCGTGCTACTCTAATTTAATATCATAATTAAAACAGTATATAAAATTTATAATAAACAAATATAATATTTAATTCTTTTATGTTTGATCAAAAACAAATAAAAATAATTTACTAATTTATTTTGAATAAAAAAAAATTTATGGCAAAAAATTTTATATTATTAAAAATCCAATAACTATGTTTTGCAACATAACAGAGAAAGAAGGCATCCTTGAAAATGCTGTGAATTTTGCAGGAATATTAAAAATAAAGCGATTAAAATAAAAAATATTTTTACTTTTGAACAAAACTAAATAAATCAAACTTTGAGATTTTTTTTGAAATTTGTGTGTTTTAAAAATCAACAGTTTTCATCCATTTCAATAAATTCCTAAACCCGAACCCGAATTCGAACAAAAATTAAATAATAAAATTGCAGCGAAATAAAAAAGAAACCTATGCTTAACAATTCATTTATTTTTACAAAAAAAGAAAATAACGCAATAAATCATAAATAAATGTAATAAAAGCATATAGTTAAATAGTATTTCAAGGCAAACTCCCGGAGAAAATGATTTGATTAATTAAACATAAGTAAAAATATTTATTTATTTACTAATAAATATATTATTCATTGTATTTTCAAATAACGAAATATGGATTCGTCTTAGATTTTTATTTTCATCGAGTTCGGCTCAAATTTAAAGAAGCCCATGAGGCTAATGCTACTTAGCAACTGATTGTTCCCTCATGATTATACTAAAAGAAAACTTCTCAAACTTAGTGAAGATTAATACCTTATATTTTAAAACTAATTTAAAACTTTCGAAATGCTTGGTTAATTGAAATTGTTTTAAAAAAAAACTTGTTATTTAATTTGAAAACGCTTATAATAAAAATTTATTTATAATTTTAATACACGATATTCAAATATCAGATTCTCCAAACTTAAAATTTTTATTTTATTTTTTGCTTTTACATTGTTAGCAAATTTTTAAATTGTCAATACATTTGCTTCACTTAATAATGCATGAATTAGTTTCTTTTTTCATGCGTTATCTATTTTTTGGATTGAAAGTTCATATTAAAATCTTAGTTTAGTGTTATTTTGGCGTTAGTATCGATCTAAAGTCATTTTTACTACTTTATGATCTAAATTATACCAAAAGGGCACTATAAATTATTTTTATATTGTGTTATAAATTAATTGTTTTAAATTTACATAATTAATATTCTTGAATCGAGTGACGTTAAAAACCAAATCTCACTCGGAGACTTGAGGTTAATTTTTATTTTTTAGTTTTATTTGTTGAAATAATATTTATTTAATGAATCCAATTTTTATGTTTTGATTAAAAGTATTAATTTTATTTTTAAAGGAATATTTAAGGACGGTCATATGCAGTTTTAAAAATATTGTCGTCAATTCATGGATGTGACCCGACAGTAGGCACGCTTGAATACCTCAGGGTTTATTTCTTTAAGCCGTTGATTTTAATAAATTTGTAAGGTTTTATAGGGATGCTTTTCAAAATAAATGAATAATTCATTAATAATGTCCTCATAAATTAATTTTCGTTTAAATAAATAATATTCAATTAGTTAATGGATAATTTTGAAGTATTAATTGAATTTTCAAATTTAAATGCAAAATTTATAAACTTAATAAGAAAAATCTTTGTTTAGTAATAGAGATTTATAAACTTTTTTAGTTTTTTTACTTTCATTTAATACTGTTTTGTTTTTAGTTATTTATTTCGTCTATTTATATTTTCTAAATTTTTCTCATGGCCTGCGTCTATTTTTTTTGTAGTCCTTCAACGATCTTTAAAATACCATTAGGAAAATTTGTATAAATTTTATTCTCATTTTGTGTTTTCTTTAAAAACTTTCGATATTTATTTGGTTAATTAAAAGATTTCTGGAATTTATAATAATAACATATAAAAAACAATCTTCTGTTTGAAACTCATCATTGATAATTTTTAGGTTATAAATTTTTAAGCTTTGATTTATACCTATTTCTTTTTATCTCGCAAAAAAACTTCTGTGTTCATGAGGTCTGTTGTCTTCTTAATATAATAAATATTAATAAATTATTTATGTCTTTTTAATTATTTTTGAGTAATAAATGCTTTAATTTGATATTCTTTCATTCATAGATTTGTTATATATGCTTCGGAGTCATTAAACTTATACGTTTTATCCATTAATGTTCATAAAATTTGACATCCAATTAAACGGTTGCGTTTTCGCATCTTTTCACTTATGCTCCATTCTATTCTCTGTTATTTTAGTATTCTATCTTTTTTATTTATTTTATACACTCTTGCGTTGATCCAAAATGATTTTATGTTTTTATTTAAATGCTCGTTATTTTCTTGGTTTTTGGCTTTTTAATTCAGATGGATATGTTTTCACGTGAATTTATTCATAAGTTTAGCAGTACGAAAAAATTAGAATAAAAATTTAGATTGGAAATTAATTTCAGTAAATTAAAATTTCGTTTTGATAATCCGCTGTTATCTGCTCACCTCTCACGTTTTTTAATAGTTTTGGTTGTTGCCCCAATTTTAGTAAGCGAATAAATTATTTAAATATTGTTTTATAAAGAATTTTATTTAGTTTTCCGTATTGGTTCAATTCGTCTTTCTGGTATAAATAATTAAATTTTACTTTTCTTAAACACTTTTAAGCTTTTTTTCTCGCCAAGAACTGTTCTATCTTTTCGTATTGTTGAATTTTTCTATTATATATTTAAATATCCGAATATCTCAATGGATTAATTTTATTGTATGTAATTTTAATTATTTTGGTATTTGTTTATTTAAATTTATTCACATTCATTTTATTATTTTCTTTATCATAATTTTATTATTTATTATTATTTTTATCATTGAGTAAAATTTATATATAGTTCTAATATGAAAATTATTTAAAATTCACTTATTGATTTTTTGTGTTTTTTCATTTTTTTTAAGTTTTCTAAATATAAAGCATAAAAATATAAATGAATGATATGCTTTATCCTATTTTTAAACAATATATAATTAACTTTATTGTTTTATTGCCACCATAATTTTTCATTATTTTTAAAAATCTCTGCTTTTTTATTTCACCAATAAAATTTTATTGTATTTAAAAAAATTATACTTGAATATATTTTTAAACCGGGTTATTGGGGTGCTAAGTCATTTAAACGTGCTTGCTTTCAAGTCCACGTTTTTTCAAACATTCGTGAACATTTATTTTATTTAAAAAATAAATTATTTATTCATTTATTTTTTGTTTCGCTATTGTTATTAGTATAATAATTCAGCTTCATACGATATAAATTTGAATTATTTTTCCTCATAGCGTTTATTTATTTACTCTTACTCTTATAAACCATTTTTTGTACTGTTTTATTCTTTTCTTGTAATTATCATAATCTCATGATCATTGGTCCAAGACTTGACTTTTTGATTGATTGGTATATTTTGATTGAATGACTGATATTTCCTTTTGAATTTTATTGAGCGCCAGCCATTCCATATGGAAGGAAATTAAAATAGTAATTAAATAAGTATTTTTTAAATTTTATTTTTTTACCATTCACATAAAGTAAGCCATTTCTCTCCACATATGGCACGCTTAACAATTTTTAAAAATTTAAATAAGTCTAATTTTTAATTCAAAATTATGCTTTTATAAAAAACTTTTTTTTTGATAAATCCAGTAGCATTTTTTTTCACTTTTTGGTGCTATTTTTCTTCATTTCCCGCAGATTCTGCAGTTTATTTCTTGTTTTATAAGTAATATTCGATGAAAATTTTGAACAAAAATAATTTTAATCCGTGAAATGTTCTATTTAATTTTCATTTATCTTGATACATTTTTAAATTATTTTATACATATTGATTATTTAAAATTTTGATTTTTAAGATGTTCTTAATTCTTTACTTTACATTTTCTTATATTTTTTTTTTCAAATATCATTTAAGTAATTGCTATTCAATTGGTATATGTCAGGGATGTGCCGAGCCAGACAAAATCCGATTCCGATTAAATCGCCGATTCCGATTATGGCCAAAAATCCGATACGTTTTTAAAACCGATTACGATTATGGCCCAAAATCCGATTAATTGCGATTGCGATTACGATTCCGATTTTTTTTTAAATAATTTTTTTCCAAAAATTTTATTCATAATCAAAAATTTTTGCTAAATAACAAAAAACTTGATTATATCGGGGAGAATTAATCCGGCACTGCTTTGTGAGAAAAATTTAATTTCAGTCATTATTAGGGTTGTAAATTATATGGACTATAAAAAGGCAAATATGGACATAAAATATGGACTAAAAAAGCCCGAAATATGGACTAAAAAGTTCAAAAATGGCCAAATATGGACCAAAATATGGACTAAAAACTGTCAAAAAATTTCTTTTAAAGCCTAAAAAATTCCAAAAAATGTATCTATATTCAATATTTGCTAAAACAGACTTAAAAATACGCTAAAAACTACACAAAAATGTATTTAAAACATAAAAATGCAAATTTTATTGTCGTCCATCGTAAAAAGATATTTCCAAGTTTGTCAAAATTTCAAAAAAATTCTCATTTAAAAAAATGAAAGGTTCACAAAAATGGCAAAAATATTTATTAAAAATGACGACGAAAAGTCAAATTTTTCGGATTTTTTGGGCTGTAATTTTTAAAAATTTCCAAAAAGTCCATCTTTAGGGGTGTATTTTTCGCTTTTTTTGCATTTTTATAGTGAAAATTTGCCAAAAATAGTCGAAATATGGACTAAAAAGGCCAAAATGGCGAAATATGGATTTATTCCCAAAAACCCCCAAAATATGGATTTACATGGACTAAAAACCTTCACCAAAATTTTAATGCAGAAATGCTATTTTTGAGCCCATTTCTTCATAGCATATGCGCAGAAAAAATATGTTAATCCATATAATTTACAACCCTAGTCATTATGTTAAAATAAGATTAAAACATTCGTTTCAGAAAACAATTTTTTTCAAAATTCATTGGTATTCTCGCTAAAAAAAATTTCTTCAAAAGATCAATTCTTAGGGGTGTAATAATCGGATTTCAAGGCAAAATCCGATTACGATTATCCGCTTCCGATTATGGCCCAAAATCCGATTAATTGCGATTCCGATTACGATTCCGATTCGGCACATCCCTGGTGTGTAATGATTAATATTAATTAAAGAATACTAATTGCTTTACAAATTTATTTCTGAATAAAGATAAGGTTCACCTGACCTTTTTAAGCAAATATAAATAATAATTCTATTTTATCAATTTTTTACATTAGATAATTTTTTATTAAAACGCAGCTTTATTTGAAAAAAAGTATTTTTAATTAATTTTATATTTTTTAAATTTATATTTTTATCTTAATTGTTTTTAAAAATCTTTGCATATTCCAACCAGCAGAGCACACATTTTGTATTCAGATGAAGTCATATTTAGGTTATTAATATGAATTTAATCTTAGAAAAAAATTCAGATGTTATTTTCATTTTCCATTAGTTTTTTATTATTTAAATATTTTAATTCCAATTTTTTTACTTTTTATTTCATAATACAGATTTTTAACTTTTGTTTGTTAATGAGTTTTCATTTTCTATATTTCTATTTAAAGTATTTTATTTATAACAGGATATATGTGATTAATGTTATTTACTTATAGCAATATCTTTTAATTGTGCTAATTGATTAACAAGCCAGTGCGTCTTTTTCTAGGTATGATTTTTGTAGGTATGACTGCGGAAGTAAAAATTATAAAAACTGCCGAAAATTACTTAATTCATGGCCAAAATCTGTGTTTAAAAACTTCTTTTGTGTCAGTGCACATTTACCTTCTTCTTCGTTGAGTAAGGTTTTTGTATTGTTTTATGTAATAAAATAATCCGTATTTTCGGGAATTTATTTTTTCTATTTTGTATCATATTATTATAAAGCAAGATATGATTATTTTCTTTATAGAAAAAGCTATTTAAATTTAAAAAGAAATATTTTGACAATATATGCTTTAAAAGTATATTATATAGTTTCATTTTCATAAATTCTTTTAAAGGGTGCGATTTTCGAAATAAATTCTTTATTTAAATATATATTTTTAATTAACTTTCTTTTGTTTTTATTTTTCTTGTATTGTTTTTTATTTTGAGAAAGATGAAATACAAAGTTTAAATCTATCTCGATATGTTATGATGAATATAATTAAAAACCTATAATTTACCCAAATATATGTTTACTATTGTCATCTTTAATTATTTACTTCGATATTTTGTATATATTAAATCTTTATAATCTTTAATTAAATATGGTTCAGAATTTTTTCATAAACCTTTTTTGTATTTTCTAATCCAACTCATACCTGAGAATCGTTTTTGGATATCTTTTTTTTTGCATTCTTATGATTTTTGTAGGTACGTTATAATAGATTATTTTTTATAATGTATAATAACTGGGTATTTTGGAATATTTTTTAAATTATATTCTTGTCTTAAGTTGTTCTGTTTTTATAAAGAAAATATGCTTTTTTTTTAATTGCTGAATTAGATAATAAATTTTAAAATAGCCTATTTGTTAATTTATACCTTTAAGGTGTAATATTTTGTTATCATTTCTAATGAAAGATGGATTATAGTTAATTTTACAAATATTTTGCCTCTTTATTCTTAGTAATGCATCAAATAGTTATTTAATGCATTTATTTAACTTTGTATTATTAGTTTTTGAAATTCTTTTTTCAATTCTTTTTTATCTTCACCTTTAAATGTAATTTAATTTTTAGTGTGTTTGTCATTTATTTACTTTTTAAAGAAGAATTTATATTTTAAATTTAAGTGATCTAATTTGAATTGATGTTTTTAAACAAGAAATCTTATTGAATCTTTTAAAATTTATTCAAAAATTTATAAATATTTAAAACCCAATTTTGATGAAATAGTCTGGATTTATTTTGGAATAAAAATTATTCACCGAATCTGTTGTTGATCGCTATAACTTATTTAATAATTATTTGGAATTACAATATATTTTTAAAAAATTAAGTTCATTACTATGCAATTTTATATTGTTGTGATTTTATATGCGTTCTTTCGTTCTTTATTTATTCATTTTTGACATTTTCCAGATTAAAAAATTACTTATTTTCTTATTAAATAGATGATATATCGGTCAAGCAGTTATTATATATAATTTTCAATTTAATTTATACTTAACCCATTTAAATCATTATAAATCATTAATATTTTGAAAAAATAGACTATAATTATTTACCCTTCCATCAAAGATTCAATAAATAATTGATTGGTCGTTAAATCTTTTTTTAATCTTCTAAAATGTATTATTGTTTATTCTTTTTTAAACTGGAGTTTTTTTCTTAAATTAATTTGCTCTTTTTACAATAAATGAAGTTACTATGATTCGAACGGAAACTTTTTTTAATAACAGAAATAAAGGTTTGCTTTAATTAAAAAGCTAGCCAATCAGTTTATAAATCTCTGTTTAAAATTATTATTAAAATTTATTTTAAAAACTGTATTTATGTATTTAAATGCTTTGATGTTATTTAAATTTAAATTTTTTTTAAATTTCTACGTAATGTCGCGCCTTTCTGTATTCAAGTCGTAGTTTTTTACTGAAAATTTATTTTTGTTCGAATTTTTTATTGTATTTGTTATGAGCAACATAAAAAATTGTTTATAATAGAATAAATCTCAACCAAAAAAAGTAATTTAAATCTTTTTTTTAATTTTAAAATAATTAATTTGAAAAAATGGCAGCGTCTCATTTTTATATTGTTTTGCGTGGATAAATATTTTTTAAATATTAATTGTTTTTATGGGTTAAATAAATGTATATTTTAACTATTCTCTTTATAAGGATATCCGTTTTAATTATCTCGGTGCGAAAAGGTAGTTTTTAAAGTATTTTATTTTATGCTAATATATTTTATTACCTCAAGGCTCCTTGGCTCCTTTACTCGCGCGGAACCGATTCTTCTTTATCATATTTTTCTTAATAAATAGATGATATATATCGGTCCGACAATTTATTTAAAATTTTCATTTAATTTATACTAACCCAATTAAATATTTATAAATCTTTATATATTAAATTATTTATTTTTTTACTTTTCTTGTTAATTTTTCGGTTGTACAACTCATGATTTGAGAAGTGTATTGATGTTTATGCAATTCATTTATTTTTCATCTTGTATGTTTTTATAAAAGGGCATTTGATAAAATATATAAATTGTTTTATTAGTATTTGTAAAATAATTAATTCATAATTTTTTGAATAAATATTTTAAAATTTTATCTGTTGAATTGTTTGCCAAAAATTTGTTTTTAAATTCTTGAATTATGCATCATAAGTAAACTTAACCAAATCCGAGATTAATAAAATGGATATTTTGTGAACTTTCATCTAATGCTGTTAGCACTCGAAATTTTAAATTGACTATAACTTACAAAATTATTCATCTTTCCGAGATTTTAATTTTATTTACGCTTTAAATTTTTATTATTAATAAATTGTCCTCCATATTTTTTTATATTATATTTTTTAAATCCTAATAAATTATTTTCTGTTTTTCTTTAAATCTTGACGTCTTTTCAATATAAATTTACTATATTGCGGTAGTTAGTTTTCATGTGGCTCTGAAAACATTTATTTTAACTATTTCTGTACTTTTAATTCCTCCAAAACTCGCTATTTTTGCGATTTAGAAAAAAATTTTGTCTAAATTAAGATTATTTTATGGGTTTTATTTGGAAGTCAAAATAAAGCAGAAAAATGATACTATTTCGACTTTCTACCAATAATTTTGTAAATAGGTTTTCAGGGTTTCTATAATGCAATTCAAATTATTTTATTTATTTTGATAGCTAATTAATGGTTATTACTTATTTATAATAATATTTTTATTGGTTGTGGGTTCTATTCGTTGTCGGTTTTAAAATTTATTTTTAAATTTATTATCTTTTTTGCTTTTCATTTCATGAGTTTTTATTATTTTCTTTAAAGCATTCACGTGAACGATCTGTGGCACAGGCCTTGTGGTTTCGAATCTCCTTAAGCAAAGCTTTTTTTAATATTTCGCTTGAATTGCATTTTTAAACATGATTAACGATAACCGAAATTATGTAATTTATATTAATATATTTCATAATTTTTTATTATATAAAGGAAAATATGTTTAATTCTCTTTACAGAACAAGAATTGAATTTAATAATGCCCTAATTTGGTAATGTATGCCTTCAAAGCAAGAACGGGAATTGGAAATTTAGTTATTATTTAAATTTAGTTTGTTGTAATATATATTTTTTTGTTTAAGTTTATCTGTATTTAGAAAAAGGTGGAATCCAATGTTTCAATTAATGCTGATACATTATGACGAACCTATAAAGTTTAATAATTTGTTTTCAAAATTTGAGCTTTTTATATTTCGATGATGATTGTGATACTTTGATAATTTTCTTTTGTCAAACACATCCTGTTTTGATGAGATTGCTGTAAACAATCTGATTGTTTATTAATTAATTATCAAGTTTATACATATAATGTTATATTTTTGTGAAATTCAAATTACCAAATGGTAAATTTTGTGGATTTATTTTTAGAAATAAAAAAACATATTAAATTTTTTATAAAAAATTATGTGTTAAAAGCGGTTGCGTCGTTAAATATTTTTTTAAAATCAATCTTCCAAAATGTGATTTTATTTTTATTTTTTAGATTGCGTTTTTCGTTATTAAATTATTAAGAATAAAAATAAATTAAAAAGAATGAAAATTTAATTTATGTATTTAAACGTTTTGGAAGTTTGTTTTATTTAGAAAGTTTTCGACTGTTAGATGAAATTAATATTCGTGATATAAAATTCATTTTGTTTGTTTTGTCAACTATTTCTGTTAAATCGTGCTTTTCTGTTGAGTTGCTTGCTTAATGGTACTAAATTATTAATTTTCTTTCTTTTTTAATTAGTTTATAATAAGTTTGATTTTTATTTTTAATTTCAGGTAGTTGATCCTCAATTTTCACTTTTTGAGAAAGCAGTTTGTGAGTTTGTCGCCATGATTGCAGTTTTATTTTCTTGCGGAATAGTCCAGGGTCGTGGCACCACTTTGTCTTTCGATTTAAGTTTTATCTACTTAGCATCAATTTTATAATTATTAATACTCTATTCGTTATTAATTATAAATAACCTTTTTGTTTTTTAATTCAATATTTTTCAGAAAAACTATAATTTTTTCGTTTACTTTAGGTTATTCAATCGATATACTTTTTTCAAATTAAATTATTAAGTATAGAAATAAATATAAATGGTAAATAAGAAAATTGGCGTATGTGGCTTTTTTGGAGTCAGAATATAAATTTTAAAGTTTTAATTTCGTTTTTATTATATTCTTTCATCTTACTGTTATAATTTTCTATTATTATTAATTAATCTTGTTTTTATCGTTTTAGCCATGTCGATGAAGCCGACATGATTTTATTATATACAATGCATTTAGATTTCAGCTTTGTATTATAATTTTTGTTTAGGTTTCGCTCAGAAATTTATTTAGGGCATTTTAATTAATTAATATTTTATTTTTTTTCTGTTTTATTCACATTAATTATAAAAGTGTATTTTATCTCAATTCAATTTAACAATCAAAATGCTTCAAATTTTATGTTTTTTATAGGTATTTAAGAATCGATATCATAGCAAATATAATTAAATTTCTAATAAATTATTGGCTGCTTTTATCGGTATTATTATATAGGTTTAAGCTTAAGCACATTCTTTTTTAATTAAATTTTAACAATTTATCTACGATTATAAAACTTTCGCTTTAACAAATTTTTAACTATTATGAATATCAATTAATCTCTAATAAATAATATTTCTATTTTTAAACATTTATTTTTTTTAATAAAAAAATAATTTTCAATAAAAATTTTTTAAAATAATTCATGCATCTCTTACAATGGTAATAACTCGTTTCTCGATACTTTGAAAAATTTATTCTTATTAATAATTTACAGGAAGAATTATTCTATTTAATTCGCTTTTTATTGATTGCAATTGTTAACTTTTTTTTCGTCATAAATTTACTGTTTAGAAATAGTTATCCTACTTCTGCTTTATACTGCGTTTATTTTTCTTGAAATTACTTACATTTTCAATTTTTTTCTAATGTTAATGAATTTTTCTTTTACAAATTTTTAATTTTATTGACTTACAGAAAAAAATAATTATTTCAATTATCCTTAATGATTCATAAATTTATTTTATTTTAAAAATGTTTTAAAAAATTTTCTAAAGTATTATTATTTTTTTAAATTTATGTTAAGAAAAATAAAAAAATTTCTTGGGTGTTTGCATCAAGCTCGCTTGTTATCTCTTTTTTTTATCTTTTTAATTCCTTAATTCAAAAGTGTTATATTGTCTAGTGATGCTTTAACTTGTACAAATAAACATTACCGATGTTTTATTTTTAACATCAATTACATTATCATTTTAGTAAGTTTTAATTATCTTTAAATTTTTCTTTTTTGTTTAAAATATTTAATTTACTTTTCTTATATGGGGCAGCCCGCTTCACAGAATACACAAAAACAAATTGAATGAATGTATTAATTTTAGAATATATATTTTTTAATTTTCATGAATGTTCCACATTAAGTAAAGCTACAACAAAAACTCAATTTTATATTATACCGTGGATAACGAACTATATAATAATAAGGTTTGCGATATATTATCCAGTATAATGATATCATTTTTATTATTGAATTTGATGAACCCCTTTAATTGCATCAAATTTTCTCATTTTTATTACGGTTATTCAAATTATTTTTATCTTACTATTATTTATAAATTTATATTTTTTGGTTAGTTTTATGTTTTTAGTTACTTTTATAATATATGTATGTTGAAAATTTTTTCCAATAAGAAACAAAAAGTATCGGATGCGATGAAAAATTTAAATTTTTCTAAAAACTATCTAGCCGCAAAAATTCTATAAGTTTTAAAATGTTCTTTTGAAATTTCTCAAAATCAATATCAAATTTTATTGTGAAATATATGATAAGAATTTTTTAAAATATTTGTTATGATTACGCCAATTGTTTTAAAAAGTTTGGTTTATTTCAATAGTTTATTTGAGTAATTAGTTTATAATTTACTATATCTATTTATATTTTAAACATACTTCATTCAATTTAATTTCGTGTTTAAATGAAAAATAAATTCTTTTTTTTTAATTTTATTTGTTTTTCTTTACAATAGGCAATTTTAGCACTGTCCTAATTTATTTTTAAAATTACTTAAAAAATACAATGCCTTTTTCTTCGTGACATTATTTTATTGATAATTTAAGCTTTATTAACAGAAAATAACAGGCTTTTCTTATTTATTTTTCATCTTTTCTTTCTTCTTTTCATGTCTCCAGGCTGATATTGCGCAGGCCATTTTCAACTCGGGATATATATTGTTCAAATTATTTTTACTATTTTTAATAAATTGTATACCTTTTTAATTGTTGTTATAAAGCATAGAGATTAATTATAATTTATTTATATACAAATTATTTTTAAAGAGTACTAACCGGTTTATAAATCTCATATTATGAAAAAATTTTTATTAATAGAAATAAAGTAAAATTTATTTATGTGAGTAAATCAATAATTTGATTAGCGTTTGCTTGAATATTATGCAGTTTATATTTTATGAATTTTGTCAAATTTTTTATAGGCTGAAAATGATATTTAAGCATATTATCTCCTGGCTACAATCTTTTTGGTTTTCCATCATGACTCGAAATTTTTGAATTTACATTTTAACAAAAACTATTATAGTTTTTTTTTGCAAATTTTGAGCGTTTTATATCAAATATTTTCATAATTTTCAATATTATTCGCACCTATAAATCACTATTATTTATATTATTCATGTTTGGTAGTATTAAGCTTATTTGACAAGTTTTAATTTACAAATTATTCTTTAATTGTTTGTTTATTATTAAAAAAAATTGGTAATTAAATTTATTTTTTAATTTGAAAAACAACTTGTTTATTATTAGGAAAATAAATGAAAATTTTTATTTTTTCTTCCTTTTGTTTTTATGTGTTATTTCACTATTTAAAGAATTAATTTTATTATGTTTATTTGGTTATGACTAGAGTGCTCATTTTGAAGCATGGGGCGTGATAATAAGCATAAAACGCATTTCTAACTTGATTTGAGGCTTTTAAGGCCATTTTTTCATGCTGATTTTTGCTGATTTTCCGATTTTTGATTCTTGTGCTGTTTCGTCATTTTGAAAAATTTTCTAAAATTTTTTCAGCAATTTTCAAAAAATTTATTAACAAAATGCAACAAAAACGAAAAAAAAACATATTTAAAAAATTCTATATTTATTTCTTTAACTCATGGTTCTTTACGATGAATTCTCTTGCTTCCTATGTCAAAAATATTAAAAAATATTAGTAAAATATTATGAAAGTTATTGTAATAGTTACTATTGCAATCTTACATCATCTGCTTGCATTTACATTATATAGCTTATTTATCATAATCATTAAAAACGTTTACATAATTTAATTTTTATTCTTTTTTCTCAAATTTTTTTTATATTCATAGTATAAAATGTAATGATAATCAAATTTTTTTTTATTATTTTACACTGTTTTCATTTTTCAAAAAATAAGCAACTTTTATATTTATTCGATAATTTTTTTGATTAAAAGCAGTTTTACTAAAATTAAGTTTGCTTTTGTAAATCTTCATTTTTGTGGAAATTAAATTTTTTTAATAAAATATATATATTCTGTAGAAGATATTAACTTTTTTATCAAAAAAGTTAAGGTTCACCCTTAAATTTCTTGGCACAAGAAGTATTAATTTAAAAAACTAATTTTTAATTAATTTTTTTGATATCTCTTTTTTTACATTATATAAATTTTTATAATTATAACATTAAGCAATTCATTGATAAAAATTTATATAATCGTGCTCTTGATGCCCCTTTGCATTCTTTTTTTCAAAGCAAAAGTCATAAAAATTTTTTATCTTTATTTTTTTATCTTCAATAATTAATCTTTGTTCATTGAATTTGTTTGGCTTAAAAAAGTAAATTTTTAATTTTCGTTTTCTTGTTGTCAAAGCAATGGGAATATCATTGTAATTTTAAATTTTGCTTTAAATTATATAATTAGCTCTTTATTTATGCAATTATAAAATTTTTTATGAATTTATTTTTTTTTCAGAACTTTTCGTTATAATTTATTAATTTTTATTCACATATATGATATTATTTTTTAATTATAATAATTCACACATTTAACATATAGCTCTTACGCTGCAAAATTTGGTACACGTAATATAAAAAATTAGAAAATACAAAAAATTTTAAGGAAAGGCTAGGTAATAATACATTTTTTCATCTGAAATTTTTGGGCGCAACAAATATAATTAAAAACAAAGTTTTAAATATTATTTTAATGTATCTTTTTTACATTCCATAAATTTTTTATAATTGAGTCATATGTAGTTGTAAAAATTATTAGTAAGGTTATAAATTATATGGATTAACATATTTTTTCTGCGCATATGCTATGAAGAAAGGGGCTCAAAAATAGCATTTCTGCGTTAAAATTTTTTGATTTGGAGAAAGTTTTTAGTCCATATAAATCCATATTTTGGGGGTTTTCGGGAATAAATCCATATTTAGCCATTTTTGCGTTTTTAGTCCATATTTCGGCCATTTTTGGCAAATTTTCACAAGAAAAATGAAAAAAAGGAAAAATACACCCCTAAAGATCGACTTTTTTGAAAATTAAAAAAAATACACCCCCTAAAGATTGACTTTTTTGAAAATTTTTAAAAAATACTCCCCCTAAAGATTGACTTTTTTGAAAATTTTTAAAAAATACACCCTAAAAAGAGAATTTTTTCAAAATTTCGGAATTTTATTTAGCTATTTTATCCACTTCCTAAAATTTTCGCTGCAAACAGAATGAGATTATTACAAAAATTTTGATGTGTATTAGATTTGCAATTGTGAAGCTAGAATTTAATAAAAATTGGAATTTTTTAAATGTTAAATTCATTTTTGTGTAGTTTTTAGCGTATTTTTAAGTCTGTTTTAGCAAATATTGAATATAGATACATTTTTTGGAATTTTTTAGGCTTTAAAAGAAATTTTTTGACAGTTTTTAGTCCATATTTTGGTCAATATTTGGCCATTTTTGAACTTTTTAGTCCATATTTCGAGCTTTTTTAGTCCATATTTTATGTCCATATTTTGCGTTTTCTTAGTCCATATAATTTATAACCCTAATTATTAGCCTAAATTTTATTTAGTTTATTTCAATAAACGGTAAATATAAATGCCTTGGCGAAATGCAAAATTAATTATTTTTATTGTCTGAACCGAAGTGGCTAATTTTTAATTTGTAATTTTTGCGAGGCACTTATATGTATGTAATCTCGTGAGTGGGATTTGTATTTGAAAATGCAATATAAAATAATTTTTTTGAAATGTCAAATTTATTTTAAATTTTCGCAACTTATTGATAAAATTATATAATCTTGCTCGTTGATGCCCCTTTGCATCCTCTTTTTCAAAGAGCAAAAATTTATATATTTAACATAATTATGTAAAATTTTAAAATTTTACTTAAATTTATTAGTTTAATATTAAGAATAAACAACAGATTTTCGTAGTATTTATAATATTTTTTAACATTCGCTAGATTTTAATACAAGCGACTTTTTGTGCTATTTTATTTTTCTATTAATTATTTAAAGAATATCCGATTAACCATCATAAACTTTCGTCATTTTTATAAAGCACAGATGTAGTCATAAAAATTTTAAAAATTTTTTAAAAGCTTTTCATTAATTAAAGTGATTGTATTTCATCTTTTATTAAAAAATTTCACTCGAAGCTCTGTGGCGTTTAGGCTATCTTTGAGTTCAAACTTTCTTAATATTTTAATTTTTATAAATTTTAGTATTTGTTTTTCTTGTTATACTATTCGTTTTTAATAATTTTTTTTTATTGCTTATGACATTTATTTTTGATGCAATTTTTATTTATTCCTTTTCTATAATTTGTATAAAATAAGTTACTTTTTTATTTATTATTTAGAATAATTTGGGTTATTTATACATGAAATATTTTTATTAATTATTAAACTTATTAATAGCTTTTTTGTTTCAATACTCCATCAAAATGGTTCGTTGCAAAAAGTAATTAAATAATTAATGATTTATAATTAGGGTGAGGATTTTTAGTTTTTTAACTATTTTTTCTGCGGCTTTATTTAGACGAGAAATGCACGAAAAACACAACGCCACTATTGATCACTAGGAATCACTATTTTGGAGCTTTGCCACTGAAAGAAATTATTTTTGAAGTTGGCCAATAAAATAATTTTGCCACTATTTTGGCATTTTTTAGAAAATTTCCCAAAAAATGCAGTAAAAACGAAAAATAAACCCCAAGAATCGTCCTAAAAAATTCAAAAAATACACTCCTAAGAATCGACCTAAAATTCAAAAAATACACCACAAGAATCGGAAAAATTTCACAAAAATTCTTCCCCCAAATTTTTTTTCTTGTTCAATATTTGCTAAGAACATATTTATAACTGCAATCAGTGAATAAAATTGCTGGTTTTAATATAAATTAATTTTCAAATTAAAAACAGCTGTTTAAAAAATTACATTGCAAAATTTGGAATTTTTTTGCCACTAAATTTAAATGTGGGCGAACCTTCATTTCCATTGAGCTGTTTTTTATGTTAAAAATGTTAGTTAAATTTAATTAATGAATTATTCTGTGGTTTATATTTTTAGGCACAATAAGTACTGAAAACAACTAAAAATTTTTTCGTAAGTTGTTTAGGATTCCTTTTTTATAATTTGAATTAATTCGAATTAGTTGTAAATATTTTTGTTTACACTATTTTTTTAATCATTAAAGCACATTGATCGCTTAGTTTTGATATAATTTATGGTTCATTAGTTTATTTAACTTAATTATTAATTAATGCTTAATGTTTTGGTTTTTGGCTTGTATTTCACTTAAGTGTTGGTTGATTTCATGTGAATTTATATAAAAAAATTATTTTGAATTAAATTTGTAATTTTAATAAAAAGGTGCAATTTAGAACTTGAATTAATTAATTTACTTTTTAAATATTCATTACTATTTTCTAATTATATATTTTATAAAAAATTTATGTCCGATAATTAAGTTAAGTAAATCTGCTATATTCTTTTTTTTTAATCTAAATCTACAAGAATGTTTTTGTTGTTTTTTTATATTTATGACATTGAACTTAATGAATCAGCTTCTTTTGTATATTTTTTTATTTAATCTTGATTTTATTAATTATTTTAACAAATTCTTCTCTTCTTTTATTATCTTTTTTCGAGAATTTTAGTTTATGAATTTTTACTCAGAATTATTTTTAAAATATAAGTGTTTATTTGTTAAATCAAATTTAAATTTTTTTATATTTGATATTAATTAGAATAGATTACTCGCTTTAAGCTCAGATGCAAAAACGGCAGATCCAATTCAGCGTTAAATGTTCCTGGGCTAGTTTATTTTAGTTCGTTCATTTAAATAATTTTAAAACATTTTTTAATTTATTGTAAAGGCATTATGCTATTTAATTTGGGTATTTTTCTAACTCGATATCACATATTATTATCGGAAAATAATAATAATAATTTTAGTTATTTTTCATATTGTTCATTAAATTGAAGATTTTGAATGCCCGATTCTTCGACTCGTTCGTCAGAAAACTCCTCTTCTATTTTAGGTGGGGAAACGGCTGGATCTCTTGCCTTTTCATTTGGACTCATAATTTATTTTTTTGCATTTTTTTGTATATTCTTATTTGGTATTAGTCGGTTTTATTTTCATTAATTTCTTTTAATTTATGTTAAAATATTCTTTTTGTAAACTACTTTATGTGATTTCTTGAGAATTAATAAAAAATTTGCTTTAATGATGTTTAATTACTTCGCATTAATATAATTAATTTTTACTAAATTTAAAATTATTCATTTTCTTTATTATAATATTTGTTAAATTTTTGTAGGTGGTTTTGATTCGGTTTCACGTCCATCTGATCATTTCTTCTTTGTACTTTCGTTCGATTTCTCGTCCAATTTATAATTTCTTCTTTGGATTTTCCGATAATGCAAATACACAGCATTCAATCAATACATAATTGTTTTTTATTTTTTTATTTATCAATAATATTTGAATGCTTTTGTTTTTATATTTTTGAAATAAGCAAAACTATAATTTTTTCGGTACTTTACGGTTCTCTGTACGCAGATTTTCAAAAAAAATTTTTAAGAATAAACTTGTTTTAGTGGGGTTTTCAGGATCGGGAAAACAATTCTGATATCTATTTTGGCCCAATTCGAACCCCGAACCCGGATTCGAACAAAAAAGTCAAAATCCATTTTTCAAAAAATTCACAATACATAAAATCGAATTTTTTTTTTTGAAAATCTGAGTACACCGTAAAGTAACTTTTTTCTACATATATCAACATATAAACTGAATATCGTAAAAAACATAAAAATAGGTTTCGTAAATTAAAAATTTTTTTTATTTTTTTCATCTTAAATTTTTTAATTTTAAGTTAATTAACTTTCTTTATTAATGGACATAAATTTTCTTTTATGGGAAAATTAACTTACTATATAAATTGCTTCCATAATTTTAAAGGCATATTTTATTTTATTTTTTGCTTTTCATAAAAATATAAATGTATGAAAAAGATTTTACATATTAATTAATATTATTTCACGTCATATTCCTCACATGCGGTGCAAAAAAAGTTTGACTATTTATTTTGTTTAAATAATATGTAAATTAATATATATATATATAAGTTTCGTAGTGTTTGATGTGTCTCATTTTCTCGGCATCACAAAGATTCTCTTTTGCTGTGGAGATTTCTTTTTATATATAACTATGGTAAGAAGAAAGAGAATATATTATCTCGTATTATTTTGTTTATATGTATCTTTTATCATTTTCATCTTTTGCTTTAATTTCTAACTGATTTAATCTCTTTATTTTTTATTATCTAATTTGGAATCAAATACTATTATTTCTTGTTCATTACGAGATGTCCTAGACTTGTATCCGTTTAATATGTTTTGGTTATCATTTGTATAACATTGATTTAAATTATTCTTTTTTATGCATTTAATGTGAAGATTTTGACATATAAAAAGTGGACATGATGACTTGTTCCATTAATAATTGATACGTTGATCGGTTTTGGCGCACATTATGCTTTCGGGAAATTAGTTTTTAAATTCCTTTAAATTATTTTATCAGTTATTTTATAAATTTTTAAAATCCTTGAACAATCTTATTTTCTTATGTATAAAATTTTTTTTATGTTTGAATTATTTTTATAGTCATCATTAGAAATGTAATGTGCATCCGGTATTAATTTCCATGTGCAAAGGTCAAGTCCGTATGTATTTTTTTGATGAATGTTTTACATATAATATTATGTTTAAATAAATATATTAATTGTAGTATACTTGTTTTTTATATACAAATCAAAACTCTTTATCATTTCTTTTGATTTAAAAACTTAAAACTAAACAAATGTTTTTATTATTTTCTTATATTTTTCTTTTCCATTTAGCTCAAATTTCTATTTCTATTTTCTTTATTAAATCGTATTTCTTCCAACGATCTATCTTATTAAGAGTATAGATCATTTTGTTAAATAATTATTTACTTTTTCAATTTTTTTAGATTTTGCATTTAATTACAAAATTTTCAATTAATTTATTATTTTTTATATCATAAATAATAAAATCTAATCTAAATATTCTTCTTTAAACCAGATTTATTTTTAACTTAAGCAGTATTTTTTGTTTGAAAATATGAAATTTATTTTTTTTGGCATTGGTAAAAAACTCACTTATATTTACTAAACGAAAGCTATCTTTCATTATGTTTGATAATTTAAAAAGAAAACTTATTTTTTTTATTAAATTTCAGTTGGACTTTCAAGTAGTTATAGATTTTGATTTAGGTGTAAATCGTTGGGTAATTAATATGGTCAGTAAAATATTTATTCATTGTTTCAATATTATATATATTTTTAGATAATTTCTAATAAACTATTAATCTTTGCAGTTTATGCTTGATAGTACATCGTTTCATAAAAATTTGGGTAAATTATAATTAGAATTTGATGATGATTTGTTATTTATTAAATTCAATATGTATTTTTAATACTGTTTCAAAAAAAAAATATTTTTCTTATTTCTCTCGTCCTTGCGTTCGTTTTAAGCTTCTTTTCATCAGATTTAGGTTTCATTTAGTTTTTTATTTAAACTAAAAACTTATAATTTTCATGATGAAATAAGAAAATAATTAATTATTTTTTCTAAATGAAATTTTTTCAAATTAATATAAAATATTCCTCCGTATTTCTTGAACTCTGAGGAATGAATTATTTATATTTTCAACATTGAACTTAATGAATCAGCTCCTTTTGTATAGTTTGTTTAATTTAATGTTAAAAGAGATAAATTATTAATATAAAATAAAAAAAATTTGGGACTACTGTAGTAAAATTGTGTAAATTTTAAATAAAAATATTTGAATATGATCATTTTGTGGTTGTTGATTATGAAGGTTATTAATTTTTAATTAGAATTATTTTTAAAAATAATTATTTATTTGCAAAATCAAAATCGAAAATATTTTGAGATTAGCTTAAAAATCAAAAATAATTCATCTCCAAAATTTATTTAATTTATTTTTTTTTATAAAATTTTGCTTTATTAAAATTATTTATCTCATCACTATTTTTAGAAACCTATTTTGGAGGTTTTTTATAATCAAGGAACAAATAAACGTTTTTTGACTACTTTTTTCACTTTTTGGTGCCTTTAATCTCTGAACTTTTATGCTTTTTTCCAATTTTTGTGCTGATTTTGCCTTTTTTGTGCTTTTTTCATGCTTATTTTGAAAAATTTGGTGCTGTTTACAGTGCTTAATCGGTAATTTTTTGTGCTGAAAACAGCACTCTAGTTATATCTATTTTTTTAATTAGGACAATTTTTAAAACAAAATTATTTATCTTCAAAATATATTTTACGGAATTAATTATTGGGAAAAATTTTCAATTCTTATTAGTGTATTTTTCGTTTTAGAGCATTTATGAATTTTTCGAAAAATTCTAAAATAGGCACAAAAAAGTGGCGAAAACGCATGATTTTTTGAAAAATTAGGTATATTTGGCAAAATGTTCGAACTTTTTCTTCAAATCTTAAACATTTTTTTGACAAAATTTGTTAACAAATCGCAGTCAAAATCCCAAATTTTTTCCGGCAGCGCCAATCGGCACTGCCGGACCCCCTCCCCCACTGTTCCGAAAAAGTTTTCTGGAAAACCGCGCCACAAAAAGAGCAACTTAAAAGCAAAAAAATTTAAGAGATGTCAATTTATTAAAACAATAGAAATCGAATTTTTTTTTGGAGGCTTTAAAAGATTGGGGTCCGGTGGTGTTGGTAGACGCCGTGATTGTTTACAAACGGGAAAATAAGGATTTTTTAAGGCTGAAATGAGGATTTTCAAAATTTTGAGATCGCAGCTCTGGTTTTTACCCATGTGAATAATTTTGTTTATCACTTTTTCTCATATGAATCGCTAGTTTCTATTCCCCATATATTTGAATTTATAAAAATTTATGTAATTGGGTAGGTTTATATTAATACCAATAAAAAAGAAATAATATATGTTGTCAGTTATATTTTAAATTAAGTTTTACATTTAATGATTTGAATTGCTAAAGTTATTTTTGTCGCCAAAGCGACCAATGATGACGCTAAATTTGTCCCTTTTTTCCCTTTGCATTTTATGTTTTAAATTTAATTTTCAAATAAATTTGGATAAGAAATTCCCTATTTTGTAAGGGAATTAAGGAAAGATTCTTTTTCCTTAAAAAGCCTTTTTGGTTTGGTCGAATTTCTGTCTTTTTGAGCAGAAATTTTTAAAACTTCCCCAGTCGTTGGGAAGAGCAAATTTTTGCGGTCTATTTGCCGACAAATTTATATTTTTGCTCTTCCAAGCCCTTTTACCTTCCGCATGTGTTATATATCAAAAGGCAAACCTTACGATTCAAAAGCTTACTTTTAAAATACTGCTTGCCGCAGTCTGCATATTTATTTTGAAAATTTTCGTCACTTAAGTTTAATTACCATTTTATCTGCACTGTTTTATATAAAATGTTTATATTAAATTTTACATTATTATTATTTTATTCATTTGTTTATAAGGAATTTATTTTTGTTTATTATTTTATTTAATTTTTGAAAATAAAAATTATTCATAAACGCATGTTTTCTTTAATGCTTTAGTATTTAATTGAAAAAAATAGGTTATTTAAAGCTCATGTAGAAATTTATTTTAATTGATGTATATTTCTAAAGCACACAGAAGACATACGGCAGTTTATTACTATTTTTAGGTGACTAATTATTGTGCAAAATTTTTCATTAATTCCCATATTTGTTTGTCGTCTCATTGTTCCTCTCATTCATTTTATTCATTATTAAATATATGTATTATTTAAAAATTTTATTAGTAAGATTAATTTTTTTTCCATCAAATGAATTCTTCTTTATATATTTTTACATCAAAAAATTTAATGATTTATTAATAAATTCACTGGTCTTTCATACATAAATTGAACTCTTCTTCGTTATTAAATATATTTCGATTTAATAATAAATTGTAAAACTTTAACTTTAATTATGAAAAGAAAATAATAATTATCCGAATAATATTCGCATCTTTGTCTTCAAACTGGTCCAACTTCGATAGTCTCGAATTTTAAATTTTTTTTCTTCATTTTTGACAATACCAATTTAAATATTTGACTACCTTTTTAAGTATCATTTAATAACCGTTAATTTATAGTTCATTTGAAGTTATTTGTTATGCATTTTTAATATTTTTCAATTCACATTCATTTTTCGTATCGGATTTTCATTTTTGAAAAATCAATTTATTATTAAAATGTTATTAAAATTTTTATAAATAATCAGTTCTTCATTTAATCTGACCAAAAAAATTGGTTGTTATGCCAAGGTGCATGAAATCATCAAAAAAGAGGAATTATTTGCCGAAAATTTTGAATGCCGTTTTCTTAAATAAAAATTGTATTTTTGATAATTGCTATTAGATTTTTAAAAAAAATTATGTTTGGAAATTTCGATCAAAGATCCTTTTTAAATTTCTCATGATTTATCTTTTTCTAATTTATAAATTATATTTTCCGAAAATTTCTATTAAAAAATTTTTTTTAATAACATAGTTTTTAAATGATAACAATTTTGTAAATTCAAAATATTCATAAATATTATTTGAATTTATGTATATAAGTTTTTCATATTTGGCCTCGTCCAATGTCAACAACACTTACGCAGAAATCTTTAAGTTTAATTTATTTTTCCCTAGTAATGTGGCCTCAGTGATATTTCTTTCTTGAGCAAAATTTTAATAATTTATATTCATAATTTTTTTTATGGATTTTTAATTTTTTAAGAGTAATTGCTTTTTATTAATAATTTCATGAGAAATTGTCACTTAAATCGGACGACGGAAGAAACTTTATAATAATTAATTAAAGAAACAATGGTTGACTTTACATACATTATATTTTTGCTGATTATATTTCTTGTTTTATAAATATTTTTTAGGTTACAGATTTAGTGCAAGTAGAATTTTGCATTTGTGGTCATTTTTGTTTATAATTTTTCAATAAATTATTATAATTCATTTCAGTCATAAAGTTTTTTAAATTTCCATAATTCAAAGTTATAAGCGTAAATCCGTAAATGTAATCTTTGAAAACATAAGTTTATTAGCCAATTGATGTTTTTGTATAAATTACTTGAACTGTCTGTGGTTTATTATGTCATTTATTTTTAAAATACAACTACAACCCCACAAAATATTTATACTCTTTATTTTCCAAATTTTTATTATTATTTATAATAAATTGATTTTCAACAATTAAATTGTTGACTTTTTAAAACCTTTATTTTGCTCTAAAATTCTGAATGTTTTATATTATTATTATTGTCATTAAAGTATCACCAAACTCTAAAATAAGTTTTTATCAACGAATGATATAATTATTATTCACTCTTGCTTTTGTATTTTATCCAGTGGGTATTCCTCTCCAGAGCGAAGCCATTTTAGATATTTTCTTAATTCTCAAATTATTGTTATTTGAAATTTTTAATAATAATAAAATTATATAAAAATTAAAAAGTTATTTATATCAATAATTTCTTCACTATTATCTTTTGTTTTTCAGTTTTTATTTTCTTTTTCTATATTCTTACAAAATTTAATTTGTTATTTGTTGTAATAAATTTATTTTTATGTATAAATTTTTTATGATTTGTTTTTTTTTTGTTTTATTAATTAGACTCTTCTTTTTTATTTTTTATTTTAAAATACTTAGGATGCTAAATTCGTTTGAATTTACTCTTTAATTGCATATTCATTGCTTGTCTCATGAGGTTCGATTTTTTGTTTCTTCTTTAATTTTTCTGACTGGTAGGTAGTGAACATAACATCTTACTTTTATGTTTTGATGTTTTTTTCAAACTTGTTAACCCGTTTCTACGTCAGAATTTCGGTATTTTTTAATTCTCTTTTTAAATAATTATTAATTTTTTATAAATTTCTGACTTACAAAAACGTATAATGTGATATATGGTTTGATGATTCGAGCCAGGAGCGCCATTAATGCAGTTTCTGAGGGTTTTGGGTTTTTTATAGTTTTCTGTCAATAGATTGTATTTTTGAATTATTAAATTTTTATTTCACATATACTATTATTTTAAATTTATTTACTGCCACTGCTGACACATTAGAATATACTCGTATTCGATCAGGTACCATATTCTATTTTCGCCGCACTGAAAGCATTTATTATTAGCAATCCCTTGAATCTATGTTAAATTTGTTTTATGCCTAGATTAAATTTCTTTTATTTTTATGTTTTTTATTTAAAATAAATCATGGTTAATTTATTTTAACAACAAAATTATAAAATTACGAAACCCTACTAATTCTGTTTCTTTTTTATAATAATTTATTTTCATAAATGATATGTGAAAATTTTCTAAATAAATATATACATAGTTTACATTTACTATTTATGATTTAAGAATAATTAATTTTTAAATACATCTTTGTTTTTGTAAATTTAACAAATTTTTCATTACCTTGAAATCAGATAAGGAAGCAGTATTCATAATTGTTTCTACCTGATTTATTATTATTAAAATATATTTCCACTTTTTTGAGGGTTTTTATATCCCTAGAACACTGCCTTTCTATTGGCGTAAAAAATAACAATTAATTTTTCTAATTTGTAAGGACAAAAAAAGTTAAATAATAACCTTAATTAAAAAAAAATTTCCATTAACATTAAAGTGGCAGAAGTCATATACAATATTTTGTTTCATAATTTATTATTGAATCCTTTTGTATTTTTGTGATTTGGACGATTCTAAAAAATAATTTGTTTATTTTATGTAATCTGTAATAGTTTTAATATTCATAATTATTGTTTGCTCTTATTAGTATTTTAATATTTCTTGTGTATGAAATGTATTTTAATATTTCTTGTGTATAAAATGTATTTTAATATTTCTTGTGTATGAAAATTTTAAACTTTTTTTCTTTTCTCCCTGATGAGAGAACTTTTAAAGTCAATGGCTCGAGTTGCTTTGACATTTATTTTTTTTCACTTTCTTATAATTTTGAGAATAAAAATTGTAAATAATATTGTTATTTTATATTTTTTCTTTAAAACTCCAGAGAAATATTATATATAATAAAAATTTAGTTTTTTTCTTACATTCGAATTTCGATAAAAATGCAACGATTTACGTATTTTATTATTTTATAACATCCAATCAGAAAATATTTATTTTTTATTTCCAAATTAATAGTTTTTTATGCGTATTTTATCTTTAGGCGAATGCCCTTTATTGAACTTTTTAATTAGGAATTAAATTAAACTAATAATTTTTTAAATGGTTGTATAATCAAAGCTTCTGCTGTAAATCAATAATTATTTGAATTTGATTTCGTTGATATTTATTTTTAATTTGGTATTTATATGATTTTTCTGCTTCATTTTATTTAGTTAAAATACAATATTTTATTATTTTAAAGCTTTTATGAAAAAATTCAAGATTATTTTGCGTCAATTGCATTGAAATTTTATTACTGTTTTTTTATATTAAAATACGTAATCGAAAATAATTCTACATTTTTCCTCTTAATTGTTTAAGTTTGAATTGATTTTAATTAGATAATTAAATAATTTTATTGATTTGTGTTTTTACCTTTCATTTAACAAAATTAATTATACACATATTCAATTATTTCATGCTTGCATATTTAAAACTAATAGATGAAAATTTTAATTTTTTAAAATTAGCGTTTAAATTTAATCATATTTCAATTAAAGCATAATTTATTAAAAAGACCAAAAATTTTATGTAATTAAAATAATTATTCTTGCATTAAATTTTATTCTCGTGTTTGAGAGAAAGGAGATTCAATAGTTATGTTTCATTTCCTTATTTTTTTAATTAAAGCCGCATTTAAGTGCACAAATGGTCACAGTAAATTTCATTTTAATTAGAAAAATAAAGTCATTCAAATAGATAATTAAAAATTTTTCTATTATTTTCACTTTATTTTAATTTAATTATAATTATCGTTGATAAAATAATGGCTTTTATCTACAAAAAAAAAATTGTTACACATAAAAGTTTTATATAACATTTTTATTATCTTTGGATTTTTGAACTTCGATCTTCGTATGGGTTTAAGATAAGAATAAATTTTTTTGTAATTATCAAAGAATTTTACTGGAGATCTGTTAACTTTCTTCATAAATCCGCCAAGATACATTAATTCACAACTTGGCTCAATTTCAACCAAATTAATTTCTTAATATCATTCGATATGCTCCTCTAACTGTTCTCATATCGGAATATTAATTTAGAAATTCTCGACAAAAAATTTCTACTTAAGTTTTTGGAATTTAAAAACCATAACATTTTTATAAAAATTCATAAGTAATATTCTGATATGAAAACAGTTAGAGCTATTGAATGATAGATATTATAAAATATTAATTTGGTTGAAATTGAGCCAAATTATGATTATGTGTCTTAAATTTTTTGTTTTCCTACCCCTTGGGGGATTTAAAAGGTAGTGCTCTGGTCCCATCTTTCTGGGTTCCAAGTTTGAATCCCCTATGTGTAAAACCATTTAAATGAAAACTAAAGTTTTTGTTTTTAAACAATTTTTTAAAAGCTAACTTTGCATAAAAAGCAAAAATAAAAATTGTAAAATATATTAGCATAAAAAAATTCGAACCTGATACCCAAAAATTCACCTCCGATATTTGTTTATTTTATTGATGATAATATGTGATTTGAAAACTATTTATATTCTTAATGATTTGGCAAAATATTTTTGCTTTTTGAAGAAATTTTCGATTTAACACCCCTAAATTCGGAGCTTTTTGGCACATATTTTCCCATTTTTAGCACCTATTTTGGGCGTTTTTTAGAACCTAAACCTACTTATTTTGGCAGTTTTTAGCACCTATAAATGTAATCCATAGTAATAACATAGGTCCAAATATAAGTTGGAATAAAAACTTATTCCCACAAATTAAATGATAATCTATTAGATTTAATGAATTATTTTTTTTTTATATAATTTTTATGTTATTTTATACAAATTCGTTCTTTTTTTATTATTTCCAACATTATAGGTAAATATCTGTATTGTATTAATAATCTTACAGATATTTTTACGGCATTTTTTTGTTAGTTTCTTTTCATTGTAGTACTTTTATAAATTATGTTTTTATGTTCCTTTCTCGATGGTTCCCAAGTTTTTTAAATTTTTTTTATCTTTTTGATTTTAATTAGAACAGGCATTGCTGTTTGCTAAAATTGATTTTATCTATTGTTCAAATTTAATTTTTTTTTTATATTCTTTTATTTTTATTCCGGTAGGATAATAATAATTTATATTAAAATTATTTTAATTTTGTTTTTCTATATTAAAAAAAAGTTTTTTTTTGTCTCTTAGTTATAACTTAATTAAAAATCTATGAAAATATTTAGATATTTAAGAAAAAATTTTTTATTATATTTTAAATTACCAGTTTTAAAAATATTATTTAATTTTTTTTACCACTCTATAAAATTTATTATATAAATATGTAGTCGATTGTCCGTAAAGCGACGGCGGTAAGCCGTTCTGGCTTGGATGTGAGGTGCCTCTTAACCCCGGACGTTGGGTTAGTAATTTATTTTTTCTTGCTTACAGTTGCTCATTTTTAAATAAGAATTTTTTTCAACAATTAGTTTTAGTTGATGATTGAATAACAAATTTTTTATTAAATATATTTCTTTTTGCGTTATTTAATTTTATTTTATATATAATATGTCGATATATTTTCAATAGAATTCGATATTTCATTTTATTTCAGCTTTTTTTACTCACTCCAAAGATATATTTAGTAAATAATAAACATTGTTATGATTTTGCAACATATTAATATTTTAATTTTCTCTTGCCAAGTCCATGCATAATGTGGCTTTTTTATAGCCTCCAGATTTTTTTTTCTTTTAATGGTAAAGTCAAAATGATAATGTCAGTTTCTGAATGAAGTGAAGAAATATTGCATGCTTGGAAGAAAAAAAATTTATTTTCTATTTTATTTGGATTTTTTCATTATTTAGAAAGCAGCCATTAATTAAATTAGGTATAATTTTTCATATATAACATTTTATTATTTATATCAAAAAACATCACAAATTTAATAATGTTTATTATTAGATGTAAATTTTAGTATTGTTAGATTTCAATAGTTTGGTTTTACAACATTTTTTTTCAAAAATAAATGTAAAAATATTTTAATTCTGCTAATGTATGTCGTAATTTTGATTGAATAAATATTAAATATTTTAAAATATTCATTGATTTATCTTTCTTTTAAAATATTTTTAACGTTCTTTATACCATAGATTATACCTTCTATTTATTAATTAATATTATGTTTTTTTATTGTAAGCTTTCGTATTTTTGGCTATTTTCAATTCTTGCATATTGCTTTCTGTGACTCCATCGTTCAAGAAAATAAATATATAATTTCTGATTTTTAAATACGAAGTTTTTACAAGTCATATGCATCTGTTAAAAAATTAGGCTTCTATGATTTATTTTTTTATTTAAATATTGTTTTAAATTTTCATTTTATTTTAATATTGCTATAAAACGGTTGTCAATTTCAGTTATTTATGCTCTCATTTTTAGTTGAACATTTTTAATTTGAATTTATTCTTTTGTTTACGTTTAATTATGCTTCTAAAATATTATTTTCGTTGAAGAAATTTAAATTTCTCCTATACTTTTTGTTGATTTAAAAAAATTAAATTTTTAAATTATTTACTACTTTTTATTAACTTCGTTTTTCCGACTGAAAAATGATCAAATTTTTATTTTTATTTGTAATTTCAATTATATTTAGATAATAAAGAGTAATATTCATAAACAATGCTCCCGCATGGATTGTACCTTCTATTTTTGTAATCTTTTTTACGGTTTAGATTAATCACCAGAAATTTTCTGTCTTTTGTTTATTTATTAAATTTCTATAATTATTATTCCAGTCATATACAATTTTTATTTAAAAATATTTATTTAAAAAGTTATATCTAAGTTGTTTCAAATAATTCATTTGAGTTCTCGTTCATTAACTTCTTCGCATGTATTTTTTTTTTAAATATATTTATTAAAAGGAAGGTCATTTTGATTATCACTATATTTAGCCTTAAAGTATAAGCATATTTTTTCTAATTTTATAAGCCTTTTTTTTTATTTCATTTTTCCGTTTGAAAAATGATGAAATTTTTATTTGTATTTTCACTTAGATTTTATATTTTTTACATTTTAATAAAGAAATGTTTATTCATATACATTGTCCCCGCGTGAATTTGATTCGGTCTATCATAATTTCTTATTATATTTAAAAAACTTTACCAATGCTCAGTCACGACAATTGTGAAAGTTGTTTGGGGTGGAATTTCCTCTTTCAGTTTAAGTTAGTTA
This sequence comes from Heterodera schachtii, assembly GCA_023374025.1. Taxonomy (NCBI): domain Eukaryota; kingdom Metazoa; phylum Nematoda; class Chromadorea; order Rhabditida; family Heteroderidae; genus Heterodera; species Heterodera schachtii. The sequence goes on along the minus strand of SIJG01000058.1, from coordinate 915,211 downwards.
ATACATAGATGTTTTGAATAATCATTTTATTTATTATTATTTAAATGACATCAATTTTAATTTCTCAATTCTTGTAGTATAATTGGTGTTTATTCATTCAAGACTTAGAGGGTTTATTAGTTTTATTTATTGAAATATTCTTTAAATTAGAATGCTGTTTAATAGTTTAAAGCTATAAAAAACTAACTATTTATCTTTTTAACAAAAAAATATTTTTATTTTAAATGTCGGATAAGAATCACTCATTGTTAGAACTTTTTGTTCATATTTCTTTCTTTCATTTTTACCAAAAAATTTCTTTATTTCATTTATTGTTGTTACATTTATGATCATACTTTTTTAATAATTAAACATTATTTATCCCTAAAATCTTCGTTGGTTTGATGTCGACTTACGGAGAAATTAATATTATTATTATTTTATTTATGTTTTTTTAAATTTTAATTTCTAAAATTTAATGAGAATAATAGTTTTTATTATCTTTGATTAAAAATATTAATATTATTTAATTACACTGTGGCAGCATTAGAAGATACTTGAACTTGATCAAGCAAGTACCATTTTCTTTCCTCTTCACATTAGTGCATTTCTTATTATCTTCCTTTAATTTTATAATAAATTTTTATAATTTATCCATAATTAAAAGTTTTAAGCGGAAATCAGTAAAAGTAATCTGAATCTTTGAGATATATAAAAAAAATTTAAATCAATTTTATTTTGTCGATCTATTATATAAAAATTTAACAAAGTCCTTAATTTTTAGGCTATTATAAGGCGATAAAGCAAAGCACTATTTAAAATTTTATTGAGTATTTACTTATATATTTTAATTTAATTAAAAAGCAAAAGTGATAAGACAAAAATTATTATAAATTTTTATTTTATAAAATATGCTATTTCGATCATAAGAATTTTTTATTAGTATTTTATATTTTTTGAATATTCGAACATGATCAAGTACCATTTACGAGTTTCAACATTTTTCTCGCACTGAATGCATTTCTTATTATCAATTCCTTGAATTTTACAATAGTTGTAAGCAGAGATCCGTTCCATCATTGCACATCATTGGTTGCTTTTAATTAATAAATAAATTTTTATTTGCTCGGTATTTATTTTCTTTTGGCTTTAAAAAATTAATTTTTTTCATCACTTTGTAATTAAAAATATAAATGTTTTCGTTAATTCAGAAAAATATCTTCTTTTTATTTAACAAATGAATGAATTTTTAATTTATAGAAAAAAATGTAATCAACTAGTTTTAGAAGTATTGGAACTATTAACTTTATTTCTTTTGTGTAAATAAATTAATTTTATAAGTAATCATTGGAAATATTTAATTACCCGTTTTGTTTTTAATTAAAAAATTTTAGCCTTTTATCTTAAAGTTTAATTTTTAAAACGTATAATTTTGAAGTTTTCTGGCCCTTGTTATTAGGGCAACAGTGGTTCGCTCACGCTGAAGCGCATCTGAGAGCGGCAACTTTGGGACAAAAATAAATAGAAACTTTTATTTTAAAATTCATATTAACTTTTCTGTATATTAATTTTTATTATTACAATTTTAATTTGAATTACTTAGAGATTTTAATTTTTTGAAGTTTTTTTTTATTTATTTTTTTTAATTAAATATTTATATCACAAACCATTAAAATTTGGTAAAAAAAATTTGCAGATTTATTGTAAAAAAGAATGTAATCAAATTAGTTTTAGAAATATTGGAATTATTAATTATTTCCAGTGTAATTATATTAATTTTAAAAGTAATCATTGAAATTATTAAATTTTATCCGTTTCGCTTTTTATTAAATAAATTTGTAGCCTTTGTGTATTTTGAGAAAACTCGGTCGCGTTCTTCGCAGAGCTTCTTGTAATTCAAATGATATTATTCTCTTTAACTTTTTAATAATATTTTCAAATCTTCATATCTGTTAATAAAACTCTGTTTAAATAACATATATATTTAATAATAGTTTGTGATTATTTTTGTTCTTTCAAACTCAACATTTTGTCATTGTCATCTACGTTAAATTTTAATTTATGTTAAAATGGTTTAGAAAATTTTTGTATTTTCAATAAGTCGTAGTTAATTTATTTTTCACAGCAAAATTATAAAATTTCAATTTTTTATGTTATTAATTTTTTAAATTACTACTACAAAAATTACTTATATTCTTTGTTTTCAAAATTTTTATTATTTACATTTTTTGCTCTAACATTAAGTAAGGTTTTATCATTCTTTTCAAATTGGAATTTATTACTATTTTAAGGTGAAAATTTTAGTTCAAAAATAATCATACTTAAAAAATTTTTTATTTAAGATTTATATTTGTTAATTTTTTATTCCATTTTAGTTTTGACATATATATTATTTTAAATTATTATAATTTATTAATTTTAAAATTTTAGTTTATTCTATCTATCCCTTTTATTTTTAAACATGTTTATTATGAATTTGTTGTTCTTCAGGACGATTTTTTTTATTATTTTATGACATCCATAGTAGGAAAAACACTTTCTTTTCTGGTTTTGCGAACAAAAATCGGGACTTTTAGTTATGGAAAAAATCTTTTTACGATTTTTGATTATAAATTCTGAAAAGCAATAACAAGAGAGTAGGAGTTTGAAAAAAGAAAGAAATAAAGAAAAAGAGAAATAGACAGGTGGAGAGAGATGGGGAGTCAGAGGGAGAGAGCGAGACAATAATACTCTAAAAAACCGCGAAATATATACCAAAAACGTACAAAATCCACAAATATATCTAAATATAATTTAAAAAAAAATCAAGTTGAAAATAATATTTTATGTATTTTATAAATGATTTTTTTATATCCTTTTTTAAAAAATATCGATTTTTGGGACGATTTAAAAAAATTGAATTTGTCAAAAGAGTTTTCTTAAATTATACCGAAAAATTGCTATTTGGGATTTTATTTATTAACAAGATTCGATAAATTTTATTTGTTAAAAGTAATTTACTTAAAATTAATATTTGTTTCTTAATTTCTTTTTTTTATAACAATTGTTTTATAAGCAAGCACGCATTCACCCTATGCAGAAGTATTATAATGATAAAAATAATGTAGAATTGTAATTTTTTACATTTAATCATTGCTTATGATTTTTTTTAATCTAATTTCGCAATAATTTTATGTTTAATTCCTTTACGAAGAGATATTTAAAATTTATTATTTAATTTATTATTATAATAAATACATAAATATTCCATTTCAAACACATTATTAAAAATGATTTTACTGTTTCTCTTTTCGTGAAACGCTCAAATAATTTCTTTATAACTCTTGCTTGCGAAAAAAGGGTGTTTTGTGTCAAAATATTCGACTTAGATACAAGGTTTACAAGGTTTATGTTAATTTTTTTCATTTGAATATATTCTTTTTTTCAAAAATTCTTTATTTTTTTACACCAAGTATTATTCTTTAAGAGAGCATTTAATGGGTTAAATATATTATTTATTATTTATTTTCGCTTTAATCTGATCTTCTATAAACCAAATTCCTGGATTTTTTTTTACATATTTTACAAAAAAATAATAATAATCCAGTGCCCATATTCATTAATATTTCATGCAATTATTTTATGAAAATACATTAATCTTTTTATTATTTCTTATCTTATTAAATCAGTAGTTTAAATTTTTTTAAGAATAAGTGTTAAATCACATTTTTAAAGATTACTATTCATTTTTAAACTTTTATAATTTAAGGTAATATTTATGTTTTCTAGTTTCTTATATTGTGTCATTTTAAATATTATAAAAAATTGAATTTTCTTTTTAAATAACAATAACAAATGTCATACCAATTTTGTATTTCTTTTCTCCATCATGTATTTTTGAACACTTTTTTTCTGCGGTCTAGAAAGTATTTCACCTTTTATTGAAAGATATAAAATATTTTTTAGCTTTAACTTGTTCCCTCGCATGTTTTGTTGTAAGATTTTATCGGGACACTAGTTTAAACTCGAAGTAAAAAAAAATTGTTCTCAATATTGTTTTTTTGACAACATTATTTGTAATATTTAAATATTGTGAAAACTCTCATTTTAAATAATCAATATTTAAATTTGGCATTTTTAAAATTTTTTTATTAATAACTTTATTAATAAGATAATAAATTAATTAAATTTAAGTACACCATAAAAAAATATTAAAAATGGTTAATTTTTTATTCATTAGACTTGTATTTTTTTCGTTTGAATTGATTTTTTCCATATTTTTTTCCGCTGATCATTTTGCTCATTTCGCTTATAAAAATAATTATTCTGGCAGAAAGCCATAAATTAAACTTTTTCATAAAATTTATTATTTTTTAAGATCATATGCAAAAATGTCTTTATTTTTATAATTATAATTATGGCTCCCCGAAAATGCGCAGTAAAAACTGCGTAATTGAAATGTTATGTTATAAAAACAAATTCCTTGGGTTTTTGAGTTCATTGATAAAATGCGTTATCCATTTGTGTATTTAAACTGATTTAGTCTAAAAAATGCTAATTAAGAAATGAAAATTTGGATGAATTAATTAGATTTCAATTGTAAATGTTTATAAAAAATGTTAAATTTAAATAAAAATGATTTTTATTGAATTTGTCGGATGTTTCAATATTTGCATTAATCTATAACAATAAATTTTTAACTTATTGAAAATTTTGTATTTATATATAAATCCTTAAATGATAAATAAATCAGAAAAATCTATTTATGTTTAAAAGTTGATAAAAATGTAGATTTCTATTGAATTAATATTATTTTGGGTACAAATTATTAACTGGGAAATATCGGAATAGATAACTTATTATTTCTGCAATTATCATTAATATAAATAAATTAAATTTTTAGCATTTTCCTTAATTTTAAAAATTTAATATATTTTTTGCTTATTAAAAAAGGATTAAATTACTTAATTAATATTTTTGTAATGAATTTAGAAGTTGTTTAATCCTTTGAAAATAACATTCATAGATTATATTAAATGGTATATTAAAATTAAGCAAAAATTTATAATTTAATACCTTATTAATAATCATATATTATTAATTTTCTTGTTTTAGGCTGGCAAGGACATATTTTTATATTTTTCTGGGACAATGAAGTTCTACATTCTGCTCTTCTTCCAAAGTTGAATTATATTTTATATTTAGAGTTATTTGCTATGTGTGACATTGGCAACCGAAAAAATATTTTTATTTCCATTCATATTAGCTCAATGTGAATTTTATTCTAAGTTGTAAGAAATTTTTTTACTTAGATTTTGAGTTTTTTAATAATTTATTTAAAAGAATAAAGATTTTTATTTTCATTTTATTATAATAAACTAATGTTTAAATGTAAATCTGTTACCGGGAAAAAACGAAGAGTTTTTATGTGATTAAATTTTATTATATTATTCTATTAAATTATTTATTTTTGTACATGTAGACTATTCGTTTTTGATATTTTATATTCATATTCATTGCCATTTTGTGTTGGAATGGCTTTGTTAAAACCTACCTCGTTCATTGTTCCTATGGTTGTAATATTTTATGTTCTAATTCAAATAATTTTTTTTTATTACGCATTAAATGTTTATTTTATTTTCTTAAATAAATGTATTAACGCGCATTTTTAAACCGCTGTAGTACAATTTTTAAAATAATTTGATTTAAAAAATTACATCATTTTAATTCTTTTGCTAACAATTGCACTATTTCTGAAATAATTGAAATGGTATTTATCAATCGTTTCTTTTTATTAAAGAGACTTATCAGAAAATTTTATTATAGGAGAAACGTCTTTTAAATTTTTTTTATTTAATAAATATATTGCAGTTTAATATTTTCAATAAATCCATAAAGCATGAAACAATTTATAAAGTCCTATGCTTGTCAACATTGATTTTTTCGTATGAAATTAAATAATATCATTTAAAAAGAAGTTGACAGTTTTTGTTTTTAAAAATATATTCTTTTGCTTGTTTATTTCAATTAAAATTAAATACGAATATTAAACTGAAAATTTGTTTATATTTAATTAGCTCTACATTTATTTTATATACTGTTGTCTTCATTAGGTTCACAATTATATATAAAGTGTAAGATTCTTTTTCATTTATTTTTATTAAAGAATTTCAATACTCTCGCATAAGAAGGACTTTTTTAAAAATAATTTTTAAATTTTTATCATTTTAAAATGGTCGACAATTCTTTTTTTTTAAATATGATACTTATATTATTTCAATAGGCTTTGAATACAAATTACTTTTTAAATTTTATTACATAAAGATACATTCTTTATGACTGAATTATATTAATAATCCTTTTAATTTTAACTCGTGACAGTACTTTGTAAGTCTCGAATCTGGCGATTGGTGCAGAGTTTTTTTTTATTATACTAATGATGATAGATTTTATTTTCAGATTTAAACTTGTTCCAAATTTATAAATTCAAAATTTTTTAATTTAAATTATAAATTATATAATATGTTTTTCTACAATAATAAAAGTAGATATGTTTATATTTCTTTATATAATTAAGTAGTTAAATTTCAAAATAGCCTTGTTTTTTATTTATGAATTTTTAAGAAATTGCTCATAGATTTTCTAAAATGCAATCTTTGAACAAAAATTCAAAAAACTTACATTTATTTTCATTCAAAAATTTAAAATTTATTCGAATTATTAATTTAATTTGCACCAATTCAATTTTTTAAATTGTAAATGGAAGCGTAATTCATAAAAATCTGCAGTTGTGTTTTATATTAATTTTAAAATTCATTAGTTCAATTATTATTTTAAAAATCTATGATCTCTTTTTTTGAAATAGGTTCTTCTCTGCTATTTCGATGCCTTGTAATTGTCGCGGACGGGCTATTATATGTTTAAAATTTATTTTAATTAATAGTATTTATTTATTTTTTAAAACAAAATAATTAAATTGTTTTAATTTTATAAGTTTGATTGTTCTCTATTCTTAATTAGGTTGAGAATAATCATTTGATTTCCTACCTTATCTTTTTTATTCAAATTAATTTTCTATAAATATTTTTTAATCTTACGCAATTATAATATGAACAATAAATGAATTATTTTAATGCTTTTTGTTCCATGATATTCGGACGTAACGTTTTATTTTTATAAGAATGCAAACAATTATATAAAGATTTTTTATTTAAAGATTCATTACATTTATTCTTTAATTTTTCTGTAGTTCACATAGTTTGTTTTTTCTTTTCTTTTTTATCCAGCATTTTTCGTTTGATGTCGAAGTAAAATGTTAATGAAAAGGCCTTAATTTTGGAATATATGATTTATAATAATTGGTATTTGTTTATGTAAATTTATTCACTATTATTTACTTTATTTTTTTACTTAGATTTTTTGTTTTCAGTTTTTCTCGTTTTAATTTGCATTTGTGCTTTTTTATGTTGCCATGAATTATTGTAATTATATTTATTGTATATTTTTCTTTTTGTTTCATTTAAATAGCAAAGGCTTTAATTTATTTGTCACCTTTGAATATGTAGCTTTGGATATTTGATCATATTCATGCTTGAGTGAAGAAAATGCATTGTTTTCTAAAAAACTCGGCGATTGTAAAATTTATAAATTTAGTTTACCTTAGGTGAAGATTACATATTTCTGAGTATATTGCTAGAACTTTCTTAAAATGCAACAATTTGTATTATTTCTTTAATGAAAAAATATTTTTTGGTTTTCGCGATGAGATGTTGTATGTTCACATATGTTATTTTATTTACTACCACTGCCGAAGCATACTTGTATCGGATCATGTACCATTTTCGAATTTTATCACACTGACGCATTTCTTTTATCAATTCATTGAATTTTATATTAAAATATTATGATTTTGCGCTCATCGGTTTTTTCTATTTCTATAATTAGAAAGTTATAAACGGAAATCCGCAAAAGTAATCATTTGGAACGATTAAATTTATCTTTATTTATTTATTTTATTTGTCTAACCGACAATAGACGTGTTTACGTTTCGATAGTCTAAAAAAATAGTTTTATTTATAAAACATCAATAAATGATTTTATTATATTAATATTATTGATTTACTTATGCATAGTGTTTTTTACATCAATGTTTTTTGAATAATTGACAACGCATATTGTTTGTTTACTACTTTGAATTAAAAATTATTAATTGGGTAATGTCGGCGTTGATAATTTTTTATTTTTGCAATTTTCTTTAATATATAAATTAAATATTTAGCATTAGCAAATTTTGTTTTCTTTCTATCCGCTATATGTTCACATAAATTTTTTTCCATCCCCCTAGAATTTTTTTCTGAAAATTTCCCGATTTCAAGCCATTTTTTGGTTTTCAGATCATCCTGAAGGAGAGACTTGATCATTGATGCAATAGACTTTTTTGATCAGCACAAGAAGTTATAATGGTATGAATTTTTTCAGATTTTTTCTTACCCTATAGAAAAAGTTACAGTCTTCAAACTTTTGAGTTTATAATTTTGAACGCCCAATTTAGGGACATTTTCGGAAAAAAATTGTCAATAAATTTTTTATATAATTAAATTAAATTTATAAATTTTAAAAATAAAAATTGTATGGAATTCACAAATAAGGATTTTGTCACATTTATTAAATTTTTTTAAAAATATTATAAATATTAGATATTTTTGGCTGAATGTTATATTTTTATTGATGTTATTAATTTGTTAATTTTTTATTCTTTATAATTTCTTTATTTAAACCTTTCATATTACTTACATTAATATTAATTTTTATGAAATTTTAGTTGTTTTTTCTTTGAATTAAATTTATTGATAAATTTTAAATTTTATAACTAATAATTTATTACTAACAAATCTTTTGTATTTATTATTTCATATAACAAAGTAAATAACAGCTTTAATTGCATTCACTTTTTATTTTGTTTATTCATAAAAAAAGTCATCAAAAGGGCAAAAGAGCTTCATGAAATGTTCGATGTTTTTGAGATAAAATATCCCTAAATACAGAGTTTTCAAAGTGAAAAATACACACCTAATGAATGACAGATGCAAGGAAAAATTTATAGTTTTTTAAAATTTAAACAAAAAATAATTTTTATATGAGTAAATGCGTTAAATTTAATTTAGAATGAAACGAAGAAATAAAAATTGATTTATTTTGGTTAATAAGAGTTCTTTTTATTTTTATATATTTCATTGTTTACACAATAATTTAATAAAATCCGCCAACACTAAAAAATCAAATTATCAATTCGCTCTTGTCATGACGCTCTAAGGCACAAGAACTGTCTTTTTGAAATTTTATACAGTCAGGTACAAAATTAATGCAGCAAAAATTTTATTAATTGGCGAAAAATCGAAATGAGAAGAAAAATAGTAAAAAAAAAATGAAGTGGAATTGGGAAGGAAAGAGGAACGGTCAATTGGATTGGGGACAATGCCAAGCCAAATGATGCGCTGAAAGCAGTGCCATAGGTGCGACGAAACAACGTCCTTTTGTATTGACTTTCTAAGAAGGCATAAGAGAAAAATATTATGTGAGAGACAGAGAGATAACAAAAATTATGAGTAGGGCTGGGAATTTAAGTCACTAAAAATCTTCAAAAAGTCGACTAAAAAAGTCATAAAAAATCGCTAAAAAGTCACAAAAAAACCCAAAAAAACGCGTAAAAATGCAAAAAGTCCTAAAAATTAGGCGAAAGTTAAAAAAATCCCATTTTTAATAATTTGTAGAATAACATTTGTATCGTATTTTTAGGCACTTAATTTTATAAATATGTACCTGAAATAGGCATAAAAAACTGGTTCTTCCAACAATTATGAAAAAATTCAGCCAAGTTTCATTGCCTTTTTATCGATCGAAATTTTATTATTCGCATTTTTTATATTTTTCGGCATTTTCTTTATATTTTTCGACATTTTCTTCGGTAAAATTCAAATTTTGCCTCAAAAATTCAAAAAAACCACAGTGTAAAAAAGTTAAAAAAAAAGTCACAAAAAATGCATGTTAGAAGCTTCAAACAAAGTTTAGAACACTTTATAAATCATTTTAAGGCCATTTTGAGTCAGCAAAAAAAGTCATTTGACTTAAATTCCCAGCCCTAGTTATGAGTTTTATTTAAATAATTTCTTTATATTTTACATATCATGAGGTTTTAAGAATTTATCGAAATTTACTATAAATTTTAAATGAAATTTATTTGAAAAATGAACTCTAAAAATGATTTTTTCAGAAAAGAGAAATAAAGAATCAAATTTTACTCACTTTTTTTCAAATATAGTGCTTGAATTTTAAATTTATGTAAATTGGTGTTTCGATGCTCTTGCAAATAAGAAGAACCCTTATATTTTATTGATTTTAATCTTCATTAAAACAATGTGGGTCTTGTAATGAAATAAATTTGATTCTCGTGCCCATAAATGTAATAGGCATCCATATTATTGTCATTCTTTCGATATTTTTGATATTTTTATTAATTATTTTTTCACAAAAACTCACCATATTCTTTACTTTTGTTTCACATTTAATAGATATAAATTAAAACTTTCCCCTTACTAATTAATTAAGTATCTATTAGTCCAAATATCAGCTAAAAGTAAAAGCCCAGGAAGCAATATATATATTTTTATGTTTAATGCAATTAATTTTAAAAAAATCTTTTTCCTTTAAATTTTACTCAAATTTTGAAAAATTATGTAGTTATTTTAATTCTTTATATTTTTCATCAATTATTAATCACTTTGTTTTTTTTAAATTTTTGTTTCTTTTTATTAAATTTATTAACTTTTTATCATGCTATCCCATGCCGAACTAACAATAATTTGGTGTAAGCAACAATTTGCTTTATTTATAACTAGAAATATGTATATTTTATCATGCTCCTAGCCATCTATTATGTGCTTTTATGCTACATTAATGCATTTTATTTTTTAAAAATAATAGCATTTTATTACCATTTTAAGGTTTTTGTCTTTTCAAAACTTTTTTTATAATGATTTAGCAAAACAGAAATGAATATTATTTTTATTTTTGTCTTTTTGAATTTTTTTTTTGATTTTCTCATTTTTTGTTTATTATCATAAATTCTTCCATCCTCGACTTCTGCATTGATCAGTAATATTTATAATAAAAAATATATTTGTATTCTGTTATTATTTTGAATATTACTATTATAATACTTCACTCTATTTAACCGATTTATGTTATTGTATTTTAAATAATATTTTAACCATTCTTACAATTTAACTAAAACGGATAATTCATATAGTTAAATTAAGAAGAGTTTTGTTAAGCAAATTTTCTTCTTGTGTATTTTCATAAGATTCTGCGTATTCGAGGCGCCGTTTTTCAAATATTTAAAATATTTTTGTTAAGGCTGGCACATTTATTTTTTATTGTAAAAATGCAATTGATTTTGTTCTCGTTTATGAAAATTGGGTTTTCATTTTTATATTGCTTTTAATTGTTGTATTTTTTATTTTGTAATATTTTGAACAATTTTCGTAATTATTAATATACATAAAATAATTATATTTCGTTACAAGTTCATAAAAGTATTTTTTATACAAAATTATGTTTAGTAATCAAAACTTTTTTATGGGTTTTGCCTTTAAATAAACATTAATATATTTATTAATGTTTTTCTTATTATAATTAATTTAATTTAATTGCATATTTGTTTTTATTAATTTTTTTAAATGTATTGTCATTCTTAATGAATGAATTAAATCGTAAATTGGTTTTTCCTTTACATTTTAATCATTTGAATTGTATTTTAAATAAGAAAATATATATGCTCATTGACAATATCAAAAAACAAATTTACGTTTTACTAATAGAATGATGTGCGTAAAGTTTTCATCACATTAAAGGCGTAAAAAAAAAATTTAAATACCCTTGTCTGAAATAGCAAATTTATTGAAACTATTTAAAAGGAAGCAAAAATAAATAATTTATTGATTTTAAATATTTATTATTTTCTTGTTTATAGGATACGGATAAAAAAATTATGCCTTTCCTTTTTAATAAACAATTATTGAAATTAAAGAAGGTAATAATTTACTCAAGAAAGTAACAGAACAAGCATTGATCTAGTTCTGGACTTCAGCTTTTCATCACATTAAAACATAAATACAAATTTAAAACAATTTCTTCTAGTTGCGAGAAAATTTAAATTTAAAAATTAATTTATCTAAAAAAATTGAACCATCTAATTCTAAAAAGATGATGAGAGAGGAACCAGGAAAATAAAAAAACTCTCAATTTAAAAAATAAAAAATTCAAAAATTCAAATGGAAAATATAATTATAATAAATCCATAAACGCTATATTAAATTGAAAAAATAAAATGCCGGTTAATATTATTTGTCTAAACTAATAATAATTATAAATAAGCCCTCTTAAACACTATTTAAAATTGAAACAGCTATTAAGCACAAGTAAAATTTAAATTTATATTTAATATTTATCTAAAACAAAAGAAAATTATAATTAAGCTTTCATTATACTAATGATGTATCATTCTCCATAAGAAATAAAATTAAAAACTATTTTTGTTGAATGATCATTTACGACGAATTTTTAATAAGAACAAATGACACTATTCATTAATTAAGAATTAAAGGAATCGAATGATTGATAATATGAAATTTGAAAGTGAAAGAAAAAACGGAATGATATATAAAAATGCAAAATTAACGAGAAAAATAAAATATATAAAAATATGATGCATCCAAGATACATATAATAATAAAAAACATTTGATTTTAATTTTTATTCCAATTTACAAGACTTATATCTTATACTTAAAGCTGAAAATTTAATATAAAAGGTGCATTTAAACATCATAAAAACAATTAACAAAATTATTAGACTTTATAAAGAACAAAAATTGAATCAACTAATTGACAGCAAAATGGTAATATTCCTTTCAAAAAATAAACAAAAATTCATAACTTTAAGAACGAAAATGAATAACTTTTTAAATCCAACAAATAACATTTTAATTAATTTATTTTATTCAATGTTTCATAACCTTTAAATTGCTTTTTACGGGAATAAATGAAATTTACAAGAAACAAAAATCGTGAGATAATAAGGAACCATTATTGTTTTTAAAAGATTATTAATTTTTTGTTTTATTTATTTTTAGACCCAAGGTCTAATCTTATCAAAATTTAATTAAAAATATTATTTTTACTTTAATTGTTATTTATTGTATGTTTTATTATTTATTTTGATTATGTAAAACTTTTTTAAATTAATTTTTATTTGTTTAATACAATAATAGATTATTCAGCAATAACTAGGCCAAAAATATTTTATTTTATTTACTTTTAATTACATCATATCAACGCTGGTTGCAATATTTACACAGCATGTTGAATAATGAACTGACTTTGTCCTTTACTCCAAAACAGCGATTCTTTTTAATTTTTATATTTTTTCCGAATTTTTTCTATTTATTACTTTTTTGTTTAATTTTTGTTTCATTAATAATCTTATTCATAGAATAATTTAAATGTAAGCAATTGGAATTTCGGCTTTTTCGCAATTCGGTTCCAACATTTAAATTATATTCAAATTATTGATCGCCTCTTCTTTTAACAACCGAAAAGAATTTTTTCAATCATTTTTAGTTTTTTTATTAATTTAAATATTTCATTTATTTATTCTTAAAATCAAACCTTCACCCTTTAATGCTCATTTTAATAACTAAATAGATGAGCTCTTATTTTAAAGATATAAAATTAAAGTTTTATTCTTCTATTACTAATAGAATATATATCCAAAAAAATTTGTTATTTTTTTGCATTTTAATTAATATTGAAACATTATACTAATGAAGGAGGGGGTCTGAGCCGTTTGTACCGATTTTGCTGCCGCCAATTGCCCAAATTTGCCGCCCAAGAAATTGCACAAAAATACTCCACAAGTTTATGGCTCAAACTTGGGTAATTAAACCCATACATAGTATATGTGTGAGAAATACAAAAGGAAGGAAATTGTGGCAATGGGGACAAAATGGGAGGGGGAAATACAGAAGGAAAAATGGGACAACTGGGGCACAAAGATGGGGTGAGACGCGGGGAGGGGGGCACATCACCGGAGAAAAGCGGGGGGGGGGGGGGGGGGGGAAGGGTCCAGGCGAATTTGATCTCCCGCAAATTCGCTCTTCCATCAAATGATCGCCGATTTTTGTTGGCTGTCCGCTTTGGTGTTGTGTTGTTTCGTCCGTCGCACCGCCGATGGTCCGATCGGCCTTTTTGCGCTGCCTCGGGCGTCCTTCACGCGGGGAAGGCGCCGCATCCGCTTTTTATCTTTCTTTCCCCTAATTCACGTGTCCGCCGTCAGCCGGCCCCTCCCTTCACCCCTTTCGCCCTTCCCTTTTTATCCTTTCTTTCCTTCATCATTTCCCGTTTGCCCTCATTTTCTCATCATTTCATCCATCCATCACTCCTCGTTCGCAACTTCGTTCACTCTCCCCGTCCTCCCCATTTGTCCGCTCAACGGACATTCGCGGCTGACATTCAGTCGCGACACTAATCTCATTTTTCTTGTCTTTTGCTTTTAATTTTGATTAGTCTATTTAATATTGTTAATTTTGAAGCTGAGAGCATCTATTAATTTCATACATTAGAGTAGGTTCTTAGTTTTAAATTAGGAATAGTTGTTAGGCAATTTGTTATTTTTTTTATTCGAATAATTTTTGACCAAATTTGAATGTGCTATCTACAAAATTAAGTTGGTCTTTTTTTCTTAACTAAATTAAGATTTTAAATTTTAAATTACAGTTTTATTTTTTGATTTTAATTTATTTCATAAATGTAATATAAATCTTATATAAAGCAAGCACGTGCTGCGACATGGATGTTGAATGTAGAAGGTTGACGAATTGCTTTGCTTTTTTAAATAATTATAAAAATTTATTTCATTGTATTATGTTAGTTGAGTTTCTTAATTATAGCCTTTATAAATTTTCAAGCAAATTTCTTTCTGTTTTTTTTTTGCATATATATGCCAACAATAGAAAAATTTATTAAATTTTGGATTATCATTTTTTAATATTTAAGTTGTTAACGTAATTTTTTCCAAATTAAAATTTTAAAATATTTTCTAATTTTCGTTTATTTTCATTTTTTCATTTAATTTATAACGTTTAAATCAAATTTCTGAATAATATTTAAGTTTGATTTTCAAAATCTTTTTTTTAGAGCGTTATTGTTATTTACTTGTTTTATTATATCATATTTTAAAAATAAATTTCATGATTTTAATTCTTGTAAATTGGTTTTCAGATACTCCTGCAAATACCCAATCCATATTCGTGGACTGTTTTTTCAAAGAGCAAAGATTACATTTTGCTTAAATTTTTTTTGAATTAAGTATCCATGGCAAATAATTTTTAAAAATTCATTATCACTATATTTTGGCACAATAATATTTGAATACAAAGCATTGTTTTATTAATTAGTTAAACATTTTTTATACGAAATTTTAATAACCTTTAGATTTTTAAATAATATGCATATAATGTTTTGGCTTTTTTAATTTTTCATGAATTAATATGTCGAAGAAATGAATATGTCTCTCTGTCTGTTTCCACATTCATGACTTTGTAGAGTTAAATTTTGATAAAATTTAAGCTAACTAAATTTTATTTATATTTATTTTTATTTAAATTTAAAATTTAATATGTCATTTGTTTTCGACAATTTTTTTTTCATTTTTATACTGATTTTTACTAAATATTAATTTTCTTTTGTTGTTGATTTTTCTTCTTTTGATTTTAGAAATAGATACATTTGAGGTAAAGCTTAAAATATTTTTTTAAGAAATATATTTTAAAATTGATATTGATGATTTAATGTTTGTTATTAAAATAAAATTGTTTATTTTTTCTCTGTGTTTTATGTCTTATAATTTCATTATAAATACAGTGTGAGGGAAAAGTTCCCGTACTTTTTTAAAAATAGTCATGGCTAAAATTGTTTGTAATTATAAATGGGTATGAAAAATGAACTTAAAAAAAGTACGGGAATTTTTTCGCATAATATATTTTATGATTAATTTTTTCATTTTTATTTCTATCATCAAAAATAAAAGTTGTTTTTTTATCTCATTTTAACATTTTATTTCCTATTAAAAAATAATATGAATTTATTTTTTTTTATATTATTTTAGTATATAACTTTGTTTAATTTTATAAATATTTACTTATCCTTTTTATTAAATACTCAAATTTGAAATCAATTATTATTAGTTCTTGTCCTTGAAAATTCAATCCAAATTGGGATTTAGTATATTAAATATTTTTCTTCATATATTTTTTTTTGCGTTGTTTGAATGTTTTATTGTATGTTTTTTGTACCTTCAATTTTTACTCAGTATATGTGTTTCGAGCTAAAAGACTGGCAATTTTTGTGCTGTCTCTAATATTTTTAATATTTTTCGCTATCACGTGAAAATCAAGAGTCATTTCAAACCCTTACAAATCCTCTGAAGAAATTAATTTTATTTGGTTTTGTTACTTTTTTAATATTCTTAATTAAATAATACTTGTTTTTTCTTTAATTTCATTCTTTTCAAGTCTTAATATTATTCAATTAATTTATCTGAATATCATTTTTAATTTATTGTATAGGCATATGGTATTTCTTTGTGTATTCTTAGGACTCTAAGGTTGCTTAGACATTCTTTTCTCCTAATATATTTTTATTTATTCAAATTTTTTGTTTCGTTGCAATTCTTATTAAAATGTTCAATTGGGGCTCTGTTTTCATATTCCTTTTTTTACAAATTTTAACAACCTCCAATTCTTCTTGCTTGAAGGCGCATTTCAATGCTTCAACCTGCTATTAAAATAAAAATTTTAATTCCCTCCTACTCAACTTATTTACTATACATATTTAAAATATCTTATTATTAGATTTAATCGTAAAATTCAATAAATAAAATTTTACAAAATATTTTTAAAAATTATTTTATTTCTTGTTGCAATAACAGTTTTGGTTAAATAATTTTTACTTCATTAAATTTATTCAAATAAATAAATAATTAAATAAACCGATAATTTGGGGAAAGTATAAGTGGGGAGGGGATCATAAAAGCGATTTG
The DNA here is from genome assembly GCA_023374025.1 of Heterodera schachtii. Classification (NCBI taxonomy): domain Eukaryota; kingdom Metazoa; phylum Nematoda; class Chromadorea; order Rhabditida; family Heteroderidae; genus Heterodera; species Heterodera schachtii. The sequence continues at coordinate 898,099 of SIJG01000058.1, read as the reverse complement.
TTCGTCGTCGTCACCGCTCCCGCCGTCCGGTCCGCGGATTGCTGATCTCTTACTCATAATTTGAACAATTTCAAAAGTTATTTCTTTTTATCTTATCGCTGAAATAATTTCTTAATAACTCTTGTTTACGAAAATAGAAGTTTTTGTCAAGTAATATTATTTAATTTTTTTAATTGTTAATTTTATTTATTATTGATAACATTTCATTAGTATTTAGTTTATCTTATAATATATTATTTTAAATTAAAAAAAATTATTTCTGCTTATATTATGTAATATGTTTTTTATATTATTGCATTTATTAAGAGATTCGTTCAGTTGTATTTTATTAGAAAGTCGTAGTAGCAATTTTCCAAACTGTTTATAACAATGATTTTTTAACCTATTTTTGTGATAAAGGAATTTCTTTTATATTTTCATTGTTGTATGTTTTTTATAAATTTTTGTTAATACTCTGTTTTTTACTATTTATCTCTTGTTGCTATTTTGCAATTCTATTAGTATTTACCTTGTCAATTTATAATTTGATTTTATGTTAGTGGAAAATTTTTTTAAACTTCGAAGTAAATTTTATAATTTTATTGAAAAATTTTATTTCATTTTTAATTGTGCGATGATCTACTTAGATTTCTTTAATTAACACAATATAAATTCTCTTTAACGGCACCTTCCTAAACACTAACCCTTAAGATTTAAAATATTGCTTTTAATCAATTTTTTAGTTTGGGAAAGTAAAATAATTTATTTTATTTTTATGAGCCAATTTTTTTATTTTACATAGTTCCATGGTACGTTTCCAAACATGATACAAATCTCATTTTCTTATCTTCTCCTTTGCTTTTAAATTTGATTATTATTTATTATTTTGAAGTCAGTAATTCGAAGAAATTGTATAATTAAATATTTACTATTCAATATAATTTCTATATTTTATTCATTATTTAGATTATTTTTTCTTAATATTCCAAGCCGCAGTTCTACAACATTTTCTGGCGTCATCGCTGATCGCTGCATTGATTTTCATTTGTGGTCATTTTTGCTTAATTAAAAAATTTTTCATCACTATTTATTCATTTAATCTAATTAATATAAGTAATTTTATTATTAAAAAATTCATTATAATATTTTTATTAAAAAATTTACAATGAATAGTTGAGATACTTTAAAAAGATTAATTCTATTTTATAAAAATTTAACAAAATCCTTAATTATATTTGGATTATTATAAGGAGTTAAAGCGAAGCACTCATTTAAAATTAAATTGATTATCTTACTTATATTTTCTAATTTATTTAAAAAGCAAAAGTGATAAGACAAAGATTAATTTAAAACTTTATTTTATAAATTCGATATTTTGATCATTAAAAATTTTCTTATTATTATTTTTATTTTTTTGTGGCAGTAGCGACATAATAGGATTTGGAATACTTTGCATCATTATGCATAAGGATATAATTAATTAAAAGTTCACATAGAATTAATGGGTTTATATTGTTGAAATTAAATATAAAAATTTATTAACAATTGTTGAAATCTTCAGCCTTTTCATGCATCGTTCGGATGATTAAAACGGAATGTTGTTATAGCGATACATGTTTCTGCCGAAAATAAAATACCCTCTGTACATTTGAGATTTGTAAATTGATTTTGCTAGCCAAAAAGCAGATCAATTTATCGATTTCCTTTATTAGGTATTCATACAATTTTATAACTTTTTAATTTTTTTACTGCTTGCTCTTTTTTCATTTTAGTCAATTGTATTGTTTATAAAAAAGTTAAACTTAATTAGAAAATGGTTATTGTTTCACTAATGTTATGCATTTATTATTGCTTTTCTTTCATTCAATTTTTAAAATTTTACTCATGGCTAGGCAGGCCAATGTAGATAAATAATGCTTGCTTTCTTTATAGAAACAATTTAATAATACTTAAAAAATCATTTAAAATATAATAAATTTCTTTTGCTATTTTACATAAATGCTAATTAATATTCAATTTTATTTTATTTTTTATCTCTTTTTACATTCATTTTCTTTATAAGAAATTCCCTTTTTAATTTTTGTTAATTATTCAGTCTCCTTCATGTTTTTAAACTAAAATTTTTTTGTTCGACTATGATTCATTTTGCGTAATAAATAAAGATTTTTATTTTATGGATTTTGCTAGTTGTTTAACGCGTCAAAAAATTTGATATTTCAAATAAGTGTTTTCGTTTTAGTACCTTTATATTCCTGAACATATTACAATTAGTAAAACGGCGTTCAGGTAAAAAGTTTTGTATATTGTTTTGGGCTTTGAATAAGTCTAACTAATTTATTTATATATAAGAATTTAATGATTTTAATGGTTATTTTCTTGCCTATTAATAAGTAATAAAAAATATTTAGCTATTTATAAATTATTTACTCCTCAAGCAGAATTTATAATAATAATATAATAATTAAAATTAATAAATGATTTTTTTTTATTTAACCTTGCCGCGTTCGATAAAAATGTTCAGTGCTTTGAATCGATTCGACATTTCGTTTCTGTGATAATATGTAATTTAAATAATTTTTTTTCTATTATCTTTTGAATAATTGTCAATAAATTTTTATTATACAATTAGAATATCATATTTTAAAATTTTGATGATTTTTTTACATTTGGTTTTCATGACAAAATAACTCCTTTTTGTCAATTTCAATGAAACAATCGTGAAAAAAATTGCTGATAATTCAAAACAAACCAAATTTAAAGTTTCCGAATTAACTATTTTCAATAAAGCAAATTATTGAGTTGTAATATTTAAAAGTTTTATAATAATTTATGTAATAAGTGAAAATAAATAATGTTGATTTTAGAAGAAATGTTTATTTTAAAATTTAAAATATTTTAATTGTAAATATTTGATTAACTTTGTCAAATAAAGTTTAAATTTTTATATAAATTTTGACCTGAAATTATAATAAAAAAAAAATTTCTCGTCGTTTTGTTTTAAGTATCTTTTGTAATAGGTAGTTAGTTTTTTTAATTAAATTTTATTAGCAAAATTTGTAAAATTTATGCTTCAAAAAACTTGTATATTTAGTACAATTTACTTTATTATTTATTATACTTCGTATTATGATTCGTTTATAGCATAACAAAGTGACGCGTTGAAATTCAAAAAATCATTATCATTAACAATTAACGTATTAGAAATAAAATTATTATAAATTTAAATATATAAAATTCATTTTTTAGTTGGTACTTCCTTTATTAATTATTTTTATTTATCTTTTAAATTGATTATTACATTTATAACAAAGTTGAATTGTTTGAAATCCTTTTTTTATTATTAAATAATAATTACGGTTAATAATGTCTATATTTTATATCTCTAAAAGAAAATGAATATCCCTCGCTTTTATAATTTCATAAATTGTGTTCTTATTAGAAATTCATCGTTAATTTGTTTTGTTTCTTATTCTCTAATTTATTAATCAAACAATATTATAATGTAACTTATCTATTCTTTTTGTTTTCATTTTTGTTTTTTTAGTAAAACATTTTTAATTTGCTTGTATTTTTTATATTGGATTTAAACCTTGTATTTGAACATGTTTATTTATTTTCATTATAATCTAAAATTCTCTTTAAAGATTGTGCCTTCGTATTTCACCGATCCGACGGTTATGTCAAAATTAATTATTGGAATTTTTATACCTTACCATTTTATTTAATTTAGTTTTTCCATAATTATTTTTAGCGACACTAGAAGATAAAAAATAATAGAAAAAAGCCTCAAATAAGGCTTTTTGAAGTAATTTATTATATTTATTATCTATTACTGAAGTGAGGGGAGGCAGGCACTGGCCGCCACCAACAAACAGAAATGGAAATGGCGTGCGATAAACATAAGGAAAGATTTTAATGATGATGGTTAATGTATTTTTTTAAGTCATAATTCTAAATTCTTTTTATAAGTTATAAAAAATATTATTTGAAATGTTTTATATTATTTATTTAAAATTATTAATCTAAGTTTATTATCAATTTTTTTATAATTAAAAATATTTATCAGGCCAATTTATCATCAATTCTTTCATGCAGGACGGGCTGCTTTATATTAGTAGTTGGTATTTAATATTTGTCTTGTCTATAGAAAATTAAATTTTTTGCAATGTTTAATAATTGATACTTAAGACGATTGTTTATTTTTTCTAAATAATTGAGGGTATGTCAATGGATATTAATTACAGATGATATTGTTCTTTATTTTATTTAATTTTTTTCTTATTTCGGTGAAACCTTTATCGTATTAGCATCGGAATCATCACACTCTAAAAAAAAATAGTTTTGTAAAATTTCGGCACAGCTCTTCGAGAAACGCCTCATTATTTTATGTATTTTTTCATTATTTTTTCTAATATTATTTGTTTATAGCATATATTTTTTATTATTTATTTTTATTTTTTTATCATGTGCTCATAAAATTTTAATTTTAATTTATTTATGGGTGATTGTAATGTTTTTAAATGAATTTTATAATGATTAATAAACTAACTTTATTGTCTTTATCGTTTACAATTTTAACTTTCGAATTAAATGCATTCGAATTATATATTTTGTTTAATATTTTGTCTAAATAATTTGGGTATGTCAATGGATGAATTAATTACAGGTATTTATTGTGAATTATTAAGCTTTTGCATCATTAATATTTTTCTCATTAAAATGTTTATTTCAAGGAGTGTACCAGTATTGAAGCACAAATTTTTAATGAAACATCGCATAACATTATTTTTATTGATTTCATTAATTATAACGTATCCTTATGCAGAGATGGTTTTAATTTTCATTTAATGAAAATTTTCATTAGTTTTAAAAGAATATTATTTCAATCATTTTTAATAACATTGTAAACAAACCGGTTTTATTTCTAATAAAAAAATTTTTGAATATATTTTATACAATTTGTGGTTCTAAAAATTAATAGGCAAATGTTATGTCTATTTAATTTCGACAAATGGCAAATTTTAAAAATACTGTAATTTTAGACATATAAGTAGAAAAGTATGTAATTAGTTGTCGAACTTCTATACCGATTAATGCCACGCTCCAAATAGAATAAATGTAAAAACTTAACAAGAAAATGAAACCAAAAAAAAAACTTAAGACCAAAGTTAATATAGAAAATTAAGTTGTTTTGAATGGGAATAAATAAGAATTGTTACTTAATTTATATATTGGTTTTATTTTAACTTTTTTTCAATTTTAAAGTTCGTTAATCAAATATCAGGATATATTTTTTTTATGAAATGAATGTAATAATCGGTTAGTTTATCCATAAAATATTCAAAATTTCATAATTAAAGAAATAGAGAAACGAAAGCTTATAAATTTTAAAAAATCTACAGGCTAATAAAAAGATCCAATTAATGATTTATAGAAAACATTATCTAATAAAAAGAAAAAGCAATAAATTTAAAAAATAAAGCTAGCATTAAATTTTTAAATTATTACATAATTTTCTTTTACTGAATAATAAAAAATTGATTAATAAATTTTTTTTGAGCGAATTTCTTAATAGCAAATTTTTGATGAACTTAAAAGTATTTTTAAAAAGGTGTGCGCGCTTCCCATTCCTCGGGGAAATGGCAAAATTGTCCTGCGTCCGCATTGATATTCAAATTATTTTACCGTTTAGTATTAGGTTTAATTTATTATGGTATATTCTTCAAAAGAAATTTAAGAGTTTATTTATTTTAAATATTTAAAATATTCATCAAAAATTGCGCATTGAAACCCAGGAAATTCCTTCACTTTCCTTTCAGGAATAACTAAAATTTTCTATTTTTACTTTTCATTAAATTCATGCCGAGATTACCAGTGTACTGTATTGCTTCAGATTGAAATTATGTATATTTGTTACTTTTTAAATGTTTTGGTTCATTTTCTTTTTTATAAAATGTTTCATTTATTAATTTTTTATATATAATTAATGAAATTGCCACCGATATTTAAATTTTACTTTTTGTGTGTGTTTATGAACATAAGGTTTATTTACAAACATATGTTTTTCTTAAAAATGAAATTAAATCATTTAATTGCATAAGTCATTTTTCATTTTGTCTGTAAGCTTATGTATTATTTAGAGCAATATTATATTTTCATTGAGATAATTAAATTGTGTTTATCTTTTCTTTTTGACCAATCAATAAGAAAATAATTTTATTATGACCATTTTGTTTGTGATAACGTAAATGATTTTTACGTAATGGAATAATGAAAGGATAAATGAGCATAGGAATATATTGTAAGGTTCTTTGTTCCATTGATTCTGGGAAACATTTTTTGTGTGTGTATATATATATTTTTTTGGTTTAATTTGATTTATTATACTCAATTTTTACTTATTATTGGAATAAATTTAAATAGTAAATGCACAGAAATACATGTCATATGTGGCAGTAACATTCGTTCACTCTCAGCACTTTTCGGAATTACATTTTATTAGTTTTAACTTTTTTAGTACTTTTAAATTGTCCTCCGTTATAGTTTATTTATTATATTGTTTTTGTTATAGTTTGCTGTTTAATATTGTCTTTTTGTCTATATTTTTAGTAATTCATTTTAATCTTGGTGTTTTCATTCAGGAACAAAGAATCTTTGTTGTGATATCCTTTTTTTGGTTTTCCAACAGTTCTGGGGGGTTGACAAAAGTATATCCCGAATTAAATTTATCTTAAAATATTTTAAAAATTTGCCACAAAATATTGATGTATATGCTCAAGCTTATTAATTTAAAATGCTAAATGGCACCTTGGCTTATATTTTAAAAAAATTTCACTATGTCTTTCATAAATAAAAAAGTTTCTACTTTGATTTTAAGTAACAGTTTATATATTTTTATCTGAAATTTTAGATTTATTTAATTTAATTTTTAGATTATTAGTATATTGCAAGATTTCTAGGTAGCGATGCCAGTCCAATCGGTCCGAACACAAAGAATCACCATTTTGCAAGCAAGTTTAATTTTATCTATTGATAATTTAATTTGAATCACTTTTCAGAGATTCTTACTTATAAATGTAAAAATCTTTCTATATTATAATCTGAAAATTTTAAATTTTTTAGTATTTAAATAACTTAAAATAATAAACTTTATTTTTCATTAAAACTTTCGATTTATTCAGCTGTTAACTTATTAATTTTACTGTTATATAAAAACATAACTTAGTTTTATTTTTTACTTTCCGTTTTGTCTTAATAAAATACCCTGTCTATTAGAAAAATTGTGTTGAGGTTTATTATATATTTCATTAAGGTTTTTATATAAATAATTTTCATGATTTTAAATTTATGCTTTTTATTTCTTATTTTGGTATTTTATCTTGATGCTTTGAGCCAGGTGAAACAGACAGAGTAGGGCAGGGCAGCTGGGTAGCGTTAGCTTCACATGAATTTAAATAATAATATTAAAAATTAATAACAATGTATTTCATTTTGCAATAATTTTTAACTTTTTAAATGTTTTTTTTTATAAAATAAATTTATATTAAATTATTTGCTTTCCAAATTTATATTTCATTTTGCTTGGCAATCAGTTAGATTTTCGAAACATTATCATTTTAATTATTACCGTAGTATTAATTAAGTAATTTTTTAATATTTTTAATTGTAATTTCTGTTTTATTACAACTTGTGACATTAAACAATTTTTACTTTTATGCTAAATAATAATTGATTTTCAAGGGATAATTCCTCAAATAATATATAATATTATATTTTATCAAAAAAAGAGATTATTCTTTACCGAAAAATATTTTTTTTTATATGTAATTTAAATTTTTCGTTTGTTTTATGTTTTTAACAAAAAAATAATAATATTTATTGTCTAATTTTGATGCATTTTTAAAACTCAAAATAATAAAGTTAATTCAAGCAATTCTTTCGCCGATGGTAAGACAACATTTTTTCCAATTCGCTGATAAGTAAATTGAATCATTTAATTATTTAAAATTAATAATAATGTAATTTTAAGACTTTGTTGACTTTGAATTTCGTTTGCCAGAAATCGTTGTATATTAAAGTCTGACCATGTCATAACAGTTTTCTATTAATAATCTATGTGTTTTATTTGATATAAATAAAGAACTTTTTATTTTTATAAATATTTTCACTTTATGTAAATCATTTAAAAAATCTCATTAATTGCATTTCCTTCGGCATAATCATCATGTAAATAATATTGTAAACTTGTTTGCTTTTTATATAGTAAATTTCCATATATATTTTTTTACATCTTTCATCTATTTCATATTTCTTAGTAATTTTAGCTTTTTCACAAAAATTTTATAAATTACTTTTATAGTGGTTTTCTTTGACAATTATTTGTACAATAAAATATTTCATAAAATTGACAAATGATATCATTTATATTTTTACTTCTCATCCCAGTTTTTTCGAAAAATAATATTTTAATGATTTTCAATAATTTGAATAAATATTTTTTCATATCACTCGTACATACTTTTGGATTTTTAAGATTTTATCTTTTTTTCTAAATTATTTACTTTTTCATTTAAATCTTTAAATCATTTTATTTTAATTATCTTTTTTATTGTGATTTAATGTGGATTGTTGTTGTAATGTTCAATTTTTAATGCTATGGAATTTTTAATTCTTAAATATTTTTAGTTTTTAAAATATATGTTTTTATCCAATGTTTATCATTCTAATCTTTTTAGATTAATCTCCTAACTATCACGCTCGGTTCACAGAATAATGTGACGAGATTGCGTCAAGTTAAAATCACTGATAGTACCTTAAATTTACAGAATTTCTAAATTTTAGATTTTCTATATGTATTTTCAGATCTCATAAATTTTGATTATTCTCCTTGAGTAATTATGTCATATTATCATATTCCTAGAATATTCTTCATTCAGCTGTAAATATTTTGTAGTTAAATAGCTTTTGTATTAATGCTTTCTGGTACAAAAATGATTGGTTTTTTTTTTAAATCACCTTATGTCATACAAAGAAGCACATTGTTTCTCAATATTTTTTATGAGCTTCGAGATTTGATAAATTTGTAATTTTTAAGATTTAAATCATTTTTTGGTAGTTTAATATTTTTTAAAATAGTTGTTTAGTGCCTTTCTAAGTTTATTAAAGTAAATATTAAAGATATATTATTATTTTATTCCTTATATTTATTGCGCTGACCGCAATTTTAATAATCAATTTTAACACGATCTTCACGGGGTTGTCGTATTTCTGGGATAGTGTCCGACAGCTTTTTAATTTATTTCAGTATTTTTTAAATATTTTATTAAATAATAAATCCAAATAATCGCCTACAAAATATTTTTAGTGTATTTATATGTAGTAGTGATGATGTATTTCATAAATCCATTACTTTATTAAATTTTTTTTCAATTTTTCAAGATGGCAAAAGGTAATGCGGAAAAATATTTGATTAAATTTTAAAATTATTTAACTTTGTGATAAAGTATTTTTGGCTACCTGATCATTTAAGTAAATTAAATTTGGGTAATCTATTCGGAAATAAATAGGAAAAATTGATTTTTTGCTGAATGTGAAAAAGGCAAATTATTCGTGAAAATGGCATTGGGAGAGAGGTCGGAATGACCTAATTGGTGGAGGAATGCCGAGTGCCCGTGAAACGATGCGATGTGTTCGCGTCGTTTTCTATTGATTCAACAAAGAAATGTTTGAGAAAAGAAGAGAGTAATGTGGTAAGAAAAGACATACATAAAATGCGACATCAAAATGAAAAGATCCTAAATTTATCTGATTGGTCCTGATTTCGATGTATCGATTATACTCAACCGCATTAACAATTTCATGCGATTTCTCCGTTTCTAAGCAACATGAATTTATTTATTTAAATATAGTTTTATAAAGATTTTAGTTTTTAGATGATATATTCTGTTTATTTATTTTTTTAGGTAATTCAATTATTTTGATTGTGATAATATAAAACACGTTGTTTTAAATTAATTTTTAAAATAAAATTCTAATTTGTATTATTATTATTATTATACTCATGTCCCAGAGAGTGTATTGAAGTTCTTTCTGTTGAACTCTTAATGTAAATTTACCCTTGAATTAATATATCAAAGTTATTTAATATTTTATTTTATTTGTATATGTGGCCCAGCTACAAAGGTAACATTTGGTTCCATTTGTTAAATTTTGTTTAGCAAACATCATTTGAGGTCAAAAATCATTCTTTTATAAAAAATTTTTCAAATAAAGAAAAAAACCAATAAAAATGTTTTTTTACGGCGCCTTTTTTTCAAAAAAACTTTTTGAGAACAAAGGTCCGGCGGTGCCGATAGGCGCCACCATGGGAAAAATTGGAAATTTTGACCATTTTAACAGATTTTCAATGAAAATTGGCAATTTATGGGTCAAATTTTGAAAATTTTAGTTTTAGGTGAATTTTTGTGCCTGCGGTGATGATAGGCTAAAATAGGCATTAGTGAAGATTTATTCCAAAAATCAGCATAAAATAGCAAATTTTCTAAAAATTTGCGCTTTGAAGTTATAAATGTAATTCCCTGGGTGTTATCTCGGAATCGGATAAGTTTACAAATTTTTTAAAACCCAGCTTTTATTAATAAATAAAAAATAAATTTTTTGGTTTCCTTTTCTTTATATATTTTTTATAATAAACCAAAAATTTATCTAATGCTCTTTTTTTGAAGTAATTTTCATCTTTCTTTGATACTGCAAATTTATTTGATGAATTCAAAAATCGTCGTCTAATTAATTTGTCTACGTTTTAAAGCCGTCATTTTTAAATACTCAGGGCTCTAATACGAATGGAAATTATTGTATTTTGCAAATAATTTTATAATCTCCCTACATTTTTAAGAATTGTCATTTCTTTTATTTAATTTAAATAAAATATTTTTCATCATATTAAGTGTATTTCATGATTCAAAAGTAATTTTTATATGAATTATTTTTTATTTCTTTTAACATTTTAATTGTTAAAGAAACAAAATTTTAAATAAACAATACAAATTTTTTTTGCAATATTTGAAGCGGAAGAAATTACATTTATTAAAGAAATTCTAAGCTTCTAATTTAAAAAAATACAATGATCATGATCCGAGCTTTCTTAGATTTTTTCTCCAGTTTCAGTTTATTTCTTGATTTTTATTTATTATCAAATTCTTAACTAAGCATTGTTTTCATAAATAAATATTATTCTTATTTACAATTCTAAAATTTAAATTAATTATGGTAATAATTAATTTTTAATTTTTTTTTTTGCTTTTATAGAAAACTTATAGTAAATCTAATATTTGGAAATAACATTTTCATGTTGCACCGTAAACCTTCTTACACGTGTAAAAATATTCACTGTGAATTTAAAAAAAGGAAATTAATGAAGCTTATTAAAAATTAAGAAATTGTCTATTATTGATTTTAAAAAATAAAACAATTAAATTATTTCTACAATGAATAAATACTTAAATAATTAACATTACTAGCAGCAGTTTGCTATGCTACATTCTGCTTTGGTAAATACTATCGAGAGTTTCGCTAGTTATGGTTTGGTCTCATGCGTAAATTTTTTTAAAATCAATTGACAAAAAAAAGTATAAAAATATTACTGTGTGAGATACTGAAAATAGGAGTAGAAAAAATCTCGCTTAGGTATTTGTATGAAAATGTACCTTACTAAAATCCATATTTTTTCATATTTTGGCATTTTTCCAAAAAATCTCTATTAGAACGGCCCCCCATCAGAGTAAATTGGATTTTGACCCCCAAAATCGGAAATTTTTTTTCGAAAAAAACATTTTTTTATCAAAATTTTGTCGAAAATATTGATTAAATTTTTTATGTCAAAAATAAGCAAAAAAAGCGAAAATTTCGCTTTTCAGGTTGATTTTTCGCTAAAATGAGTAAATTTTAAGCTGTATCATGTTTTTTGAGAAACGTGACTTTTTTCGTATTTACTAAAAATTGATTAAAACTTTCTATAAAAATCGACGACTTTATTTAACTTTACACATCGCCTTTTTTGCGATGCATTTTTTAAAGAACTTTTTTTTGGGGGGGGGGGGATATCGCGGTGCTGATAGGTGCCGTCGGGGAAAATTTTGAAATTCCGAGCGCGCTTTGTTAACATATTTAGGCAAAAAAATTAAAAAAATTTTGCTTTTTAAGAGAAATTGTGGGTTTTAAGCTTTATGGGTGAAAAAGATGCTAATTTTGGACCTATATATTATAAAAATACAACTTACACCATCTTTTTCAAAAGGTTAATTTTTGAAAAATTAAAAGAAAAAACTACTTAGGGGGGAATTCATCCAACGCAAAAATTATGAAAGAAATCAAGAGCATAATAGCCCACTGGACCACACATGTGACCAAATTAAAAGCAAAAAGTTAATAAAATATATATAAATTTAATTTAGCAAAAGCCACCATTAGAAGGTATACATATTTTTTTCGCGGCTTCTCCATGCTATAAGTAGTAGGTAAAACACTTTCTTTTTTGTGTTTGCAAAAAAAAGTACGGAACTGGCGGCAGGAAATAATAAGAATCGCCCCCTCCCCATACAATTCTTCTCACATTCACTTTTGTGAAGCATCATTTCATTGTTCGCATTAATTTATGCCATGGATAAACCTAAACGGGAATGTTGCTCGTTTTGTCTCCGATTCATAACCACCAAACCGCTCTTTGAAATTGACAAAAATAGGAAATATAAATATATCGCCAAATTTACCAATGAATTAACATTCTTTCGGTTGCGACTCTTCCGATGACGAATTACATCCAAAAATTAAAATTAGAAATCGAATTCGTACCTTTTTTTCTAAGTTACGGTATTTAGTTTTGGCCAAAAATCCAAATTTGGGTTTTTATCAAATATTTAACCTAACTTTGCTGATAAGAACTTATAAGTTTTCCCTATTTGCCTGAAATTTTCTTTATAAAGTCTAAAAATTGAAAAATTTGAGCTGTTTGAAACTGGAAAAAATATAAAATGACACTATGAATCTTAATTTTATTAATTTAATTAATTTAAACAAATTGAAACCAATGTTCGAATTTTTATGTTTACATAATTTTTTTGCAAGTACATATGTTATCGCAAGACTCAAAATATCACTTTAATTGTTTTCTTTTCCCTCGATTAGCGCATAAAACATAATTTTGGCTGTATAAATGAATATTTTAGGATTTTGGTAGTTTTTGGTACATAATGGATACAGAATGATGTTTTCTTTAAACAATTCACGTGTTTTTGAGCAGTTTTGTTAATGTTTTTGTCACATAATTTGGCGATTTTGATTTTCATCAAATATCTATGGGTTTTTTTGGCAATTATGTACATATGGCGTTTTTAGCCGAACAAGGTTCTTTTTGGCTCGCATATGATTCCAAAGTTATAGGGCTTAAAATCCGATTCGCAAATTTTGAGTTAAAAAATCACAATTGTACCAGAATTTTTTTTCCTGATACCAAGCGTTATTTTAGGGAAGGTACCCCGGCCGAGATTTGGAATTTTTCTTAAAAATGAGCATTCACGTAATATTTACTACAAAATTCAAGTCCAGATTTTAAGTCTCAAGCAGCAATACTCAATGAGCATCATTATCGTTATTTTGCCCAGCATCTTAAAATGCATTTCCATCCAATTTAATTTCTAAAGACCGCACAATGAATTGAAGAAAACGTTGCTTTTCAAGCGCGCCCCTAATTCTATTTAATCTACCAATTTCTGACCTTTTTTTTGAGCAGTTTTGAGTTTGGGACCTCAAAACAATATGCTTTTTGATTTCTATGCTAAAAGAAAAAATTCCTTCAAAATTTCAAAAATTTATTCAAAAAACTCGGAAATTTTAATTTTTATAGCTTTCTCAGGCATAAATTCTACAATCTGTGATAAAAAAAATAAATAAATAAAACCGATTTAAAAATTGCTGTCCTAATCATTCACATAAATTTGGAATGTTCCAAATTTGTAACTGCATAATATTGTTTTATACTTTTTGTACATTTACTTAAGAAAAAAGCACAAATTCAAAAAATTTTCGGCCTCTTTAATCAATTTTTCGCCACTTATTTTTACCCTTATTTCGGTGCCACTTTCTTTGTTAATTATTTTTTCTCTTATTTTCTCTCTCTCTCATTCTCTCTCTTTTCTCTTCACCTAATTCATTTTATGTCCCTCTTACTCTTATCTTACTTTGTCTCTGTCTCTCTTCTCTCTCTTGCTCTTTCTTTCTCCTCTCTTTCACTTGGCTCATTGGTCTCTCCGAGTTTCATCATTCTCTCGCTGCATCCATAGCCAATCGACACAAAATGACGCGGGCCTTCTTTCGCGTCATTGGCATTCCTTCAGCACACCATTGGCATTTCTCATTTCTCCATCAAATGCCCCCCCCCCCCCCCCACTAATTCCATTTTCATTTCCCTCTGCATTTCAAATGTTTTCTTAATTAATGTTTTTACTAATTGAATTTTCCAATAAATGTTTTATGACCCCCTGAAACTTTCAAGTTCATTTCGTTTTCGGAGCTTGGTATTTTGTAAAATTCTAGTTAAGTTATTGATAAGTGCACAAATTACCCTATAAATGACTTTTTATTTGGAAATTTCAGCGGGTCACAAAAAGGAGAAGCACCGTTTGAAAAATTTCCAAAAAAGTCCACAACTAAAACAAATTCGTAGGACATTAAAAAATGAATTTTTCTGTAATGACAACTAAAAGCCGGATGAATTTTTTGGGGTTTTTGCCGAAACTTTATTGCAAATTGTCAAATATTCAATTAAAGTACAACTTTCTAAATATTTTTGCTTGATTATTACTATCTATGTATAAACAATCATTTATTTGAAAATATGCGCATGCTATTGATTAATGATAAAACAATTTCACAAAATAATAATGTGAATAATGAATATTTTGAAAAATTATATACTGAACAACTTTTATTCAGCATAGAACATAAACAAAAATAGACGAATAAAACATAAAATAATGATGTAATATAAAATAATTTACTTAAAAGTTTTCTTCGGGTTCTGTTATCAAAATAAAAAAAGAAAATACATTAAATTTCATAAATTTTTTATATAAAATCGGTAAAAGTTAAACTATTTTAATTAGAAAATGAATTATTGTAAATAATTACATAAAATATTTAAAAAATTCCAATGTATTGTAAACAATTGACAAAATTAGATTAAAAAAATATTTATGTTCATTTCTTATTTATTTCTGGAAACTTCGATTTTTATGAAATTTTTAAATTATATTTAAACAACTATGTTTTTTTATCAAGACCGATCCAGAAGCTAATTACTTGTTTAAAGCTAACCCATATAAGAAAGAAAAGCGGGGGGGGGGGGGGGGGGGTGGGACTTAATGAAAAGATTCGACCCCCTAGACGACTATAGAAAGTTGAAATTTTATAAAATATTTTCTTTTTACTATAAAAAAATATTTAATGTTTGAGTTACCCAAGGTCAAGCTAAGTGACAGAAATTATTAATTTTATTGAAAAAAATATTCAAACAACGAAAATAAGTAGAAAACAAAAAACATTAAACTAATTAACATAAATTGCGTTTTTATGAGCTAAAATCAAGAATAAAAACATATAAAAAGATTCCGTTCATAAATAATCAGTTTCACCAACAATCAATCGCCTAAATTCTATCAAAACTGAGCTTACAAATTAGTTCAGTCAAAAGATCATTTATCTTTTTATTTGTCAAAGAATTTTTATCACTTATCACTTAAACAGTATTTTGGGTTGTTTCCGATGTATGTTTTCCGAAATTTTTGAAAAAAAGTCGGAATTTTCAGAATTTTTTTTTTAATATTATGATACATTTTTTGTTTATATTTTCTATTTTATTTTACTTTCAAATGAATTTACTGTGCCTTTACTTATTTAGTATTTTAAATACATGAACCAATAAATGAAATAATACATATAAAAAATAAAATACCAGTAAATAATTTACTAAGCAAGTTTTTTAAAACAATCGTAATTCACTTTCACATGGAATTTACGATCATGTAATAGCTCCGACCCCAAGTAATATTAATTAAATAAATAAACAAATAAAAACTTTAAAATAATGAGTAAATAAATATATAAATAATTATTGAAATAATATATATCAAATAAAAAGAAAATTAATAATTCATTTTGGCATGATTGAATATACTTCGAAATAATGATAGTGTAACAAGAAAGATTAATAATACAACAACCAATTGGTATTACAACTACAATATTTAATTAAAATAATTAAAAAACCCAAAATAACAAAATAGTCAAATTAAAACATAGAAATTTAAAATAAATTAAAAATTTTGTTTATCATTTCTATAATTAATAAAACATAGATGTGTAAAAACTAGTCGTACAACCAAAAATTTTTTAGTTAACGTGTTTCCAAAATTTAATTTATTCATTTTCAATAAATAACTCTATCATTAACTTATTAATTTTTTAAATGTCAATTTTAAGCCAACAAGCAACAAAATGGTACGCAATATGTTTTGAGAAATAACACACAAACTTAAAAAATTATTAATATTAATTGTATTACCAAAAATAAATTAATACCTTATCAATTTCAATTGGAAAAAAAGAAAATAGACAAAATCCAAGTTCAAATTGCTTTAAAATAAATAAATTAATAGAATTGTAAAGTCAAATGAGGCGCTCAATAAAAACTACTAAAATTGACATGGACAAAACCATCACACAGAGGAAGTTTTTACCGTTTGAAAATGTGTGCTTTTAAATTAATTTAATAAAACAATAAATAAAAGAGCAAACCACCTTTAATAAAAAATATTTATATTTTTGCATAATTTCTTCTGGACTTGAATTTTAAATGATAAAAAATCAATAATTGGTTCAAGGGGATAAGTCAAAAGCCATGGACTATAGACATGGAAGAATTTTAATCAATCATTAACATTTTAATATAACAGGAGACTAATCACATGAGAAAATTATTATACAGAAAGATTAATAAAATGAAAAACCATAATAAATAAATTTATTTAAATAAATTAGGAAATAATAAATTTTTTAAAAATGTGAAAATAATTATAATGGATTCTTTTCATATTTTATTATTTTTATTAAGTATTCGAAACGTTTTTTTCATATTTTATTATTTTATTAATCGAAACGTTTAATTTAATAATTAAATTAAAGTCGGATAAAATATTTATTAAAATA
This sequence comes from Heterodera schachtii, assembly GCA_023374025.1. Lineage (NCBI taxonomy): Eukaryota > Metazoa > Nematoda > Chromadorea > Rhabditida > Heteroderidae > Heterodera > Heterodera schachtii. The sequence continues at coordinate 880,861 of SIJG01000058.1, read as the reverse complement.
AACAACCAAAAAAAAACAAAATAAATAATTATGAATGAAAATATTAAACATTCTTTTTTTCGAAATAAGAAAAATATAAAAGTAATATCCAATGATTAAAAAATAATGGCATAAATAATGTTTTCTGTTTTTTTTTATTTAAAACACCAAAACAGCCAAAATCTAATTAATTTTAAAATAATTTTTGGTTTATTTTCTTATTTATTTAGTTTTCAAAAGTTCAAAGATAATAAAAAATATATATAAAAGATAAAGATTAAAGGAAATTCACTTAGGATATTATTATATAATCAATTTAAAAATCTTTTAATTGAAATATGTTCAGAAATTCATACAATCGAATTTTGAATTCAAAATATTGAGATGGAGTTTTTAAACTTAATTTAACTTATCCACCAGATCTCTTGGAGAGAAAATTGAAGACTATAATAATTTTTCAAATTTATTAAATATTTTTAATTATAAACAAAACCAATAATCAATTTTACAAATAAAGATTTTGAAATGAAAAATAATTAATTAAATAAATAAAATTTACATAAAAAAGTATTCAATAATTTTTAAAGGTTTATTTAAAAAGTAAAACTAAAAGATAAAAAGTGGAAACAAAAATGTAAAATAAACTGCAACATTTAAAATAAAATACTATAAAAATAAAATATTAAAAAATTATTTATTCCCGAGCAATTCATTTAAGGTTTAGCACGGTATTCCCTATGGACTTGATGCATGTGGGAACTAAAAACTTTGCCTTTGTGTTCACATGAACAAAACTAAAAGTCAATCAAAATGTTTGACACTAAACAAAAGAATAATTATATTATAAGTAAATAAATCAATTTAAAACACTGAAAAAAATTAAAATATGTATTTTGAGTCTGAAAAATTATGGACAATCATCACAACCTAATTTTTAAAAGTTGGACATTGAAAATACGAAAACAAATGTAATACAATTACATAAAAAATATAAAGAAAAATAATAAAGAAAAAAACTTATTTCTAAACAAAATTTTATTAAGGTTGGTTGACATTTTAGTTTTGATTCTAGAAGATAAATGATCAGAGCCATTGTAATCACTTTGCGCTGAAATGGATCAACTAACTAATGTTTCCCATAAGAATTGAATAAATAACAAAATCATTTATTTCTTATCCATTTTAATAAATAAAGTATTTAAATAGATATAAAAAGATTTTTAAAATTTATCAACAAAAGATAGTTATATTCTAAAATATTAAAACAAGATCAAAATGAAAAAAACCTTGAATGATGAAATAATCAAGTTAACAAAAATGAAAAAAGATGCATGAGGGATTTTATAAAATATAATGAATTAATTAAAAATCTAACTTCATTATTAAGAATCAAGATAAATATCTTCGGAGTTAATTCAAAAAATTAAAAACAATAAAAATAAAATAAACTTTTTTTTTTTTGGAAAATACTAAATAATTTTGGCCCGCCGGGTTTACCATGAATTAATTTGAACTTTTTTCCTTATCAAAAATAGGTAAAAGAAAAAATAAAAATGAAATTTTAAAAAATGAATGAAAATTCTTTTTGCAGGATTTACATAACGACCATTAACAAAAAATAAAAATGCAATAAACAAATTTCAAAAATATAAAATAAAATATCTCTTCTACTGCAAAAAATTGCGGATTATTCTAGTTTTTTAATTTATAAAAACTTTTTTTCAGAATGGAATGTTAATTTTTTCTGAAAAATTGAAAATTTCATAAATTTCTGGAAGAAATTTTTTTTTCATCTTTAATTTCGAAAAATCAAATAAAACAAAAAAATTTATTACAATAAATAAAGCGAAAATAAACTAGTCACATAAAAATACTCATTTAAAAAAAGTTTTCCTATTGATGGCAATCGTACAACTAAAAGAAATACGAAGATAAAAAATTTTATTAGTTAAATTTTCTAAACTAGAGATGATTTAATAATAAGAATAATAGAACTTAAATTTAAACATTTATTTTTTTCTAACAATTGTTATTTATTGACTAAGGAGAAAATGAAGAAATTCGCCATCATCCAAAATTGAACCAGAAAATGGAGGCCATTTTCTCGTAAGGCCAAAATAATTAAATAAACTTTTTAATGAAATAAAAAAACAAAAACTAAAAAAGGATAAAAAATATAATTTCTTCAAAGAAAAAAATTGATTCAACACGAAAAAGATTTTCATACCGAACTGAAAAAGATAAATTAAACGTTCAGAAGATAAAAAATAATAATTTTTGCCTAACATTCCGCTCAGAATTTGTTCATTTTGGCTCAGCTTCGAGCGTCGTCACTCGCATTAAAAGTAAAATATAATATTTTTTACACAAAAAATTAATAAACATTTAAAATAACCAATTTATATTTGAATAAGACAAAATTTCATATTTTTTGATAAATCAAAATGATCAATATCACAAGTTTCAAGCTTAATTTAACAAAAGGATGAATCACAGCATATTAATTATAATTGAAAATCACCAAGGAGGAAGCTAACTAATGAACAAGAAATAATATAATATAATAATTAATTCCAAAACTATCATTTAACAACAAAAATAATAATATAGAATAAACAGAAATTAAAGTAAACAAGTATAAAATAAGAAAAACACATATAACCAAAAAAATACATATGAATATGTCTAAATACCATAACTTCTAATAAATAAAGGACATGAAATAAAACAAAAAACTCAAATGTAAGACAAAAATGGAAGAAACTATTTTCTATAATTAAGTAAATAAACTTTGTTCTCTGAGTGAAGAAAACCATAGTTTTTACTATTAATTATTAATTTCATAATAAAAAACAAATAAAGTTGACCAATTTTGAGTACTTTTTGAACTAATCTTAAAAAGGAAAGGAGAAAAGAACAGGTAAGCTGTGATGCCAGCCAGTCAACTGATGATTTTGAAAATTATATATTCGACCATGATACTTGACATCAAACTGTTTTTAAGGGATAATAATAAATATATTTTTATATCAACCTTAAAATCAAAAAATCCAACCCAAACCAAATAATTAATTTTCAAAAATAAGGGGTTGAAATAAAAATGTTTTTTTAATTAAAATTACATTGATTTATGTTAAAGCTATAAGACAAACAACAAAAGAAAAATAAAACAAACTTAAAAAATTAAGCATTTTTACGGTGAAAATACATTGCGCCTTGAAAGGGTCAGGGTTCATATGGGAAAATTATTCTATATTTTCAAACGAAACTGGCTACCGTTGCAGAAATACAGATGGGTAGGCGCAAGAAAAGAATTACGAAAATGTAAATAAATAACTCTAAAAAATAAATTATTTTATTTTCACTGCGAACTCTCTTATTAATCTTTTTAAAACCAAAATAAAAATAAATTAAATAAAAAATGCCTAAATTATTTAAATTGAATTAACCTTATACTCCTAAAATAACCATTTGCAATTATGAACCTCATGAAGAGAATAAACGAACGAAGCATAAAGCGAAAATTATAAACAAAAATTTAAACGATCAAAGAAATTAAAAATATTAGATAATACTATGATTATAGCTAAAATACATAATATTAAATAAAAAAGCCAAATTATAACAACAAATGATTACCTAATATGTGATTTTATACGTATTAATATTTTCATAATATCACAATACCTAATGTTAAGTAAGATTATTTTAATTAAAAACAATATATGAGAGCAATAATTCCATCTCTCTTTCAATTGTTCATTAAATAACTTTCATAAATAAATAATATTTAGTTTCTAAAGCCGAGTAAAAAACAACAACGGTATAGATGAACTTGCCGAGAATAATAAAATTTGAAGTATTTTTGTTATAACAAAAAACGTTAATAAATTTTTCATTTAAAAAATAATGAAGAATTTCCCCATAAATTAAGTGATACGAGAAATTAAATCATTAATAAATGAAAAAGGTATTGATAGTTTACTCCTTTAGATAAAGTAAAAATTATTTCATTTAAATAAATAAAAATTATTTAACAAAATTATTAATTAAACACAATGAACTATACCAAATACATTTTTTTCAATGATATAAACTCAAAAGTGCTAAAATATAATTGGTTAAAAAAGTTATAACATAACTTTAAAATTGAATTAATATACAAAATAAAATTTATTTATTTATTTATTGGAACTCAGCTTTATTTATAAAGAATTAAATCAAAAATTCTCTAATTTTGAAGTTTATACCTATTAAATTAATCCATTTTTTGGATACAGCATGATTTAATAACCAAATAAATTTCAAAAATTCCCATTCTCTTTCCCATTCCAATTCTGATTATCATGCTCAGGTTTCAATATGAATGATCAGTTTGTCTGTCGAAATCGAAAAGGAGAAATTAATCGCGAATTATTTAACAGGACATTGATGAAACCATAATAATTTAAAAATAAAATAAAATTTATCAATAAAAGGAGAAATAATAAAAACATTAATAATAATAATTCGAATCAGTCAGAAAAATATTATGATTGAAAAAATAAATAAGTGTTTTCTTTAAAACATTAATCACCCAACGATTTACTTATAAATAACAAATTTTATAACGACCTGAAAGTTCAATATAAATTTCTTAAAAATGAATTTTCTTTTTAAATTATACAAAACAATGAACGATTGCTTTTGTAAATAAGTGAGAAAATAATTACATTTAAATATTAAATTCAATTAAATAATATGTATAAATTAAAATAAAGAAAATCCTAAGTTAAAGAGTGCATGCAGATCGTTTCTCTTTTGTGAAATCCGATAAAAAATCAACCTATGTATAAATTTTGGAGGGATACATAAATTAGAACCAAAAGTTCTTATTTTATGAATAAATAAAAATTAAATTCATCAAAAAATTATATGAATTGCACAATAACATGTTTTAAAATCAAAATTTAAATTGCAAAGGTTATTTTTCATTGCATTAGATCAGGAAAATATTATTAATTTAAAACAAAAAATAACTAATTGAAATTATTTTCAAATAATATTTTAAATAATTATTCTTAAATATAAAATTTTTGTTCTTTGAAAAATCCATTCCGGATGAAAAAGGGATCAAGCCCACGCTTATATAAATTTTATAATAAATTGCTTAATGTTATATTAATAATTAAATTTAAATAATAAATATTAATTTGCATTTCGCCAAGGTATTTTCCCGTTTATTCAAATGTTTTGTCGCCTGACGAATTGCTCGGTTTGATCATTTCACTTATTAAAAAAAAGAATAAAAATTAATTATTAAAATCAGTCAAATAAATTTTTTACAACTACAGATGACCTAATTACAAAATTTATGTAATGTAAAAAAAGAGACATTAAAAAATATCTAGAAAATTCGTTTATTAAAATTTAAAAAATTTGTTTTTTAAATTATTACTTGTTGCGCCAAAAATTACAAGCTTAATGTTTTTGAATTCATGCAATTTAAAATTGAAAACAAACCAAAATAAAAAATCCTTTATCATGTAATATAAAAAAAATTAAAAAATTGGAATTAAATATTTTAGATAACAAAACGATAATGCGAAATGAAAGCAAAGCGCTGAATTTTATTTATAAGAATTAAGAATTATATCGATATCATTGGTAATTAATATGTAAAAATACTCGAAATACTAATACTAGATAAATAAGAGAAAAATAATTTCTCTATCGCCAGAACTTTAAAAATGTAACAAATAATTTCAATAAATAAATAAAGTCTTTTAAACTCTTAAATATTTAAAATAATAATCATGTTCGTTTTATAACATATGGGAACTGTCAAGATTTTATAAAAACATTCGTAAATTTCTATTTTAGATATGAAATTTATAAAAATGTATGTTTAATACAATTTAAATTATAAAATTTATAATTCATTATAAAGCTTTGTGATATATTTATTGTCAATGTAAGGAAGAAGCTGACTGGGCGGTTAAAACGCGGAAAGCGGGGGTTGATAAGATCCATAAAAGAAAGGGCGGATGTGCCTCGGTAGCTTAATGGTAGAGCTGCCCACGGAAAGGGTGCATGTGTGGGTTTTAACATTTTGCCCATTTCTTATTGGTAGCACCGGATGGTTGCCCCACCGCGCCAGCAGCAATTAGTTAATGGACCGAGGGACCGGTCCCGATGAGGATGGAGCTGTAAGGAAGAAGCTGACTGGGCGGTTAAAACGCGGAAAGCGGGGGTTGTTAAGATCCATAAAAGAAAGGGCGGATGTGCCTCGGTAGCTTAATGGTAGAGCTGCCCACGGAAAGGGTGCATGAGTGGGTTCGATTCCCACCCGAGGTTTAACATTTTGCCCATTTCTTATTTCAATAATAAAGATTTTTTAAGTTTCAAGATGTTACTTTGAAATGATTGACTCGAGAATGATTAAATGAACTGATATCTGCAGCCGTAACAAGAAATGAATGACTTAATTTCAATCCATGATGATTATATAATTATATTCCTGAAAACAAAATAGTTATAAATAAATTATTTTTTAAACAAAATTGTGAAGCTTAAATATACAAATTTTAGGTTGTCATTATTCCATTTAAAGTTTATTAAAAATTAAAATGCAAAATTTATTTAAATTAATATTGTTAATTTAACTTTAATTAAAATGATATAATATAAAACGATTTAACAAATAGAAAACATTAATTCAAATATACAAATAAAATTTGATACAGAGAAAAAAGCATAAACAATAAACGCAAATATGTATTAATTAAGAAATTTCAAAACTTTTAAAAATAAATTAAAAAATATGCTATCAGTTACATCAAATGATTAATGGCTCTGCGCAAGCGTACAAAATATATTAAAAATATTATTTATTTTTTAAATTTACATTTAAACTTACTTTTAGTATATTCCAATGAGAAGATTTTCATAATCACAAGGAATGAAGATTATTCAATTGAAAATTCATCCGAATATGAATGGTTTTAATGATGTAAAAGCAAGGAGGTGATTGAATTTAAATAATTATTAAATTAAAACGTATTGGTTTGTCTCAAAATCGGTTCGTTTTTTTGATTAAAACATTTACCATTTTATTTAATTAAAACAAAGAATCCGAACTAAGTAATAAAGGCTAATAATAGAAATAATTGAAAATAATATATTTGTAAAATTTTATAAACTCATATGTATTTGTAATATAAAAATAAATAAACAAATTAAAGGTTAAACATTTTCATACATTACAAATAAAAAAGATGGAAGTTAGAAATTAGCAAGAAAGAGAAATAATATAATATTTTAATTTATAAAGCATTATTAAATATTTTTTAGTAGAAATATTATTAAATATTTAATCAGTCATACTAAAATAATACAAGTGAACAAATAAATAAACAATGAATGAATGAATGCAATAAAATTACAAAAAAATTTATATGATTGATATAAAAAAGTTAATAAAAATTTTAATGTAAATCTTAATTAATACTTTTACATATTACAATATTTAAGAAAAAATCATAATTGTTCGTCTCTAAATCAATTATATCTAATACTTAAAAATGAAATAATTATTTAATTTAAGCGAAAAAAATAATTATTCACCCACCCAACATCGGGGAATAAGAGGAACTTCAAAGCGGAGCCGTGATCATCGGGCGCAGAACGGCTTTTCCCATGGCTTTATCCGCATATCGACTGCATGTTTAAATGCTTAATACAATTATAATAAAATCACAAACTAAATAATCAAAAATTGAATAAATGCATATAAATAAAATGATTTAATACATTAGTAATGAAAACTAAATTTAAAATATAAGAATTAAAATAAAGGAAAATGTATGCAAAATACTTTAATTTTAAGAAAACTCAACATTTTTCAACAATATAAAATCAAAAATTAAAATTTTTAGAATGTAAGATGCCAAGATTAAAGGAAAAAATAGAAAACGTTTATTAAAATATAGAGAAAAATATATATTCAAATAAATGTAACAAAGTATTAGGACTTTTTTTAATTACTCATCTAAATAATTTATTTTGAAAAATATTAATTAAATAAACCAAGAATTTAATTTCCGCACTGTCGGCGCGGAATGGCAGAAATTCTTTAAAGCTTACATAATAAAGCATTTAAATTATAGAAATCTGTTAATTTATAAATAAAGCAAAGGAAAGGCAAAACTGAAAGCAAATAAAAAGTCCAATAATCGGTCTACAATGCCAGACCATTATCTGTATGCCATCAAGTAACATGTTGGTTAGCAGCTTCAGACAACTCTAAAATAATATTAAAATTAAATTTAAAAAATTAAATATAATAATATAAGCAAATAGAGATATTAAAAAACTGCAATGCAAATAAAGAAAGACCAAGGAAATATTACACTTTATGAGATTCATTTAAAAGAGCAATTATTTACCAGCAAGCATAATAAAACAATAATTAGAATATTTTTTTGGAGTCGCATATTTTCCTTTTGTAGATGATTAATAATTTCATAAATCAACAATTATAAATTGTTTAAAAAGTAAATACAATAAAAAATTGATAAAAGCATAATTTTTCTTAAATGAATATAATGAGCAATAATTTATAAATAAAAAAATATAAAAAAATTTATAAATAAAAACAATCAACTTTTTAAAAATTATGCTTTTATAAAGACAATAAATGTAATAAAATATTTTTTCGGAAAGATACAGTAAATATAAAAAAATGTTTACTTATTTTATGAAATAAAATAAAATAAAGAGAAGAAGTCATTTAACTGAAAATACTCAAATCTAATAAATTGTCTAACGTATCAAGAAAAAGTTCATAGAAAAAATAACAAATTTAAAAGATAAAGAACTCCTGTGATCAATAAGACTGAAAAAATGGAAAACATTGAATAATTATATTAAATATTAATGCGGATGTAAAATTAAAAAGATTTAAATATTTGCCAAAATGTAGTTTAAAGTTTTAAAGCTTAATTATTGCGAAAATATGATCAAAATTTTGCATAAAAATAATTTTTGCTACACCAAAAAATTTGAATGAAAAGGATTTAAATACCGAAATATTTTATTTAAGGTTCATTTATCCATGGCATGGCTGAAGCACTTCCATGTGCAGCTCGTTGCTCTGGACGTTTTCCTACCGATGCATACACAACTTTTTCAACTCATAAATATTTATAATAATAATAATAAATGGTTTAATAAAAAAAGGCTTAAAAAAAGCTTAGTAAATTTAAGTAATTGAATTTAAAAATTGAAATAGTAAAAACAACCAATTCATATACAAAATTAAGAAAAACAAACATTTAATACTTGTATATTCAATAGAGAAAATAATTTCAAATTATTATAGATTTAAAAAAATAAAATAAAACCTGATGTATAAGAACAGAAAATAAATAATATACAACATACCGACGAAAGAATACACAACCGACCTTTGCAATGGAAATATAACATTTTAATTAAATAAACAATGAAATACTATAATAGTTTTAAAAATATAAACTTATTCCAATAAATAACTAATAATTTAAAAAACTGTAATGAAAAATAATTATAATTTGCTAAACTAGAATTAAAAATAATTATAGAATAAATTGAAAAAATATTTATAAGAAATCATTTAAAATACAATTCCAAGTTTCCAAAAATTAGTTGTCCTTAACAAACTCATGAAAAATCATGCCAAAGTAAAAATTTTGAAAAAGGAAAAAACCTAAAGAAAGAATTATCAGATACTGTGAAAATTTCTATATTTCTTAAAAAATTTAGAAAAAAAAAATAAGCAATTATTGAAAGTTTTTCAAAATTCAATTAAATTAAAATAATATTCCTTAAATTGCGGAAGTGAAATGACTGCCATGTTGACAGCAGCAGCTTTTGCGGAATGCCGAGAAAAGGAATAAATAACAAAATTAAATATATATCTGTCATTAATAAATAAACATTTAAAATTATAATTTTCAAAACAAAATTTAAAAAAAAATTTATTTTTGATATGTGACTGGAACCAAACGACAATGTTTGTAAATAAACAACTTCGGTACGAAGCTATAGTGAAAAAAATCGAATCCTCGAGAGAAACCCATATTGATGGCATTGGTGGGATTCTAAGATTTTTTAAATGAAATTATTCATAAATTAAACGACATGTGCTTTACATAAATTCAACAGAAAAATATTTAAAAAAATTAAAAAGTCAAAAAATTTTAGATGATTTTTTCATTATAGAATTAAATTAAAGTAATGAATATTGACTAATTGAAGGCTATTCTATTTATAGTCAATTATATGAGATTCAAATAATTTTTTAAATCTATAAAAATTAAAATGTATAATCACTTATAAAAGCAATTCGCTCTGAAATAGAAACCTGACATACGTATCAGCGCAATAATGAATGAAATAATTTAAATATTATAAATTTAAAAATGCATTAAAGTTATGCTCAAAATGGTGCTAGGTTTCCTAAAAACCGCCACATTAGGCGTTTCCTAAAAACCGCCAAATTGGCGTTTCCTAAAAACCGCCATCTGGTAGGAAAACAAAAAATGTATAATATATAAATTCATAACTTTGTTCATTTTCAACGAAATTAAAATATCATGGTATCATTCAATAGCTCAAGGTGTTCTCTATAAAATATTAATTTTCAAAAATTTTTTAATTTGTTCAAAAAAAGTTATTGTTATTAAATTGCACAAAATCTTTTGTCGGAATTTTTTGTCCATAACTTTTTTTAAAACACAATGAAATTTTTTGAAATTTCAAAGATAAATAGATTAGTTAGTGGACTTAAAATTATAAAAAGAAAATTTAATCTAATTGCTTCTGAAAAAAAGTTATAAAGCATTGAACAGGCTATGTTTTTTGCCATGGTCATGCAAATGTAATTATAAACATTTAAATTTTTCAAGTCATTAAAATGCAATTAAGCCGAAATGAATTTATATCTGGGTTAAAATTTCAAAAAATTTCATCGAGTTTTAAAAAAGTTCTGGTAAAATAATTTGACTCAGAACTTATTGAAAATTTTGGATCATAACTTTTTTATAATTTCTTATAATAATTTTCTAAATTAATATTTGATAGACAAGCTATTGATTGATACCAAGAATTATTAATTTGGTTCAAAATGGACCAAGTTACGAATTTTTATGTCATACATTTTTTTGTTTTCCTACCTCATGGCGGTTTTTAGGAAACGCCCTGGCGGATTTAAGAAACGCCCATGGTGGCGGTTTTTAGGAAACGACCCAGCACGGAAAAAATCTATAAAAAGAACGAGAGAATTAACTCCATGGCACAAGAAAATGGAAAAATAGTAAATTGCTTTAATCAAAAACAGAGTTCGCAGATCTGAGGCTTAGCCTCATTTTGTGATTTTTTATAGGTCAATGAGGCTAAATTTTCAAAATGAGGCTTTGAGGCTTTTTGTGGTTTTTTGAGAAATTTTTTGAGGCTTTTGGAGAAAACCGTCATAATTTTTTAAATTTTACTATTAATTTTGATAATTTTTCATAAAAACCAGAAAATAACCAATTTTTTCCGAAAATCCACAAAATTAAGAATTTTTTTAATGAAAGTCTGCTTAAAATAAGGTCAAAATTCTAATTTTCCACCGGATGCGCCTATCGGCAACGCCGGACCCTAAAAATCCTTTATTTTCTCAAAAATTTGCTGAAAATCGTAATTTTGGCCATTTTTGTGGACATATCTGTTAACAAATCACATTAAAAATTACAAAATTTTTCCCGGCGGCGCCTATCGGCACCGCCGGCCCCTCTTGTTCCCCAAAAGTTTTTTGGAAACCGCAAAAAAACAACTTCGATTTTTCACGCTCAGAATTTCACAAAATGCTTAATTTCGAACAAAAAATTGCTCAAATTGATCATTGACAATCAAAAAGATAATATTTGAACATTTTAAGCGTGTCTTGAATAAATTTTATAAAAATGAGGCTTTTTTGCCTGCCAAATGAGGCTTTTGAAAATTTTCATCTGCGAACCCTGATCAAAAACCTTGTTATCCACACGGGAAAAAAGGAAATACAAGATTTAAAATTAAACTGAAGAAAGACAAATACAAGAAATGCTTTACTGAAAAACAAAAACGAGATTAAAAGAATTAAATAATTTATAATTAAAAAATTAATAGCTTAAAACTAAATATATTTGATATTTATTCTGTAAATAGTACAAGCTGAATGATAGTGTAAAAATAACAAATAATTAAATTTGATAAAAAATTAAATTTGAACATATTTAAATTTATTTTTCTTTTTGAATAAATGGTTTATTTCATTTTAAACTATTTTTTATTACATTCATTTTTCTTAAATTATTGACTTCAATCATCTATTTGTCAAAACCCTCTGTTTTGCGAAAATTGGCTTTTGATTCATTACTAATGATTTTTATATTGCATAATAAACATTTCTGTGTGCAAGCAAAGGATAACAGTATATTAATTATACAATCATTTATAGTTGTTATGAAAAAATTAACAAATTAATACAATAATTAATTATATGTGTTTTTTATTTTTTATTTCTTTTTATCATAAATATTGTATATAATTAATTATAAACGTAAATTGCATTTTTTTTGAAAATTAATGTTTATTTTTTCCGTTATAAATTTAAGTAAATTTTTAACCGGTACTTACTAATCTGAAAAACTACAACCGGTTAATTTTTTAAATCTATTTTCTCTCTTTACCTTTCTCATTTCTTTTCTCCCAGTTCATTATGTCCCTTTCAAAATACTTAATAACGCGATTTAATAAAATATTTTATAAAATTTTAGATAATAAAACCGTGTGAGTATTCTTTAAAAATAAGTTGTATATAATTAATCTTTACCTTCTTATAATTTGCAAAAAAATAAATATTACATATAGAATTGATCAAAACGAGATTAAAAATACATAAATTTAAAAAATAATAATATTCGAATTGCTTTCATCTCCTGAATATTTGCAAAACTAATATAATTGATTACCCTTGAAAATTATTATTTAAAAAATAACTGTTAATAACATTAAATAAAGAGTATGTTTAAAAATATTGAATAAAAAAAGTTAATTAAAAACTAATTACTAAAATAAAGGAATAAAAAATATCAATTATTTTTTATCTATCTTAAAAACAAAAAATAATCTAAAATTAGTGCCCCGAAACAAAGACGCAACAGACTAAGGCGTCGAGATTTAGAAGAGAAAAAATTTCAGCTTAATTATAAAGTGACTTAAAATGGTCCAAAGTTTACATGGAAGGCAAGTTAAAAACGCTAATTGCAATATCACTTAAACATTATTGTATTTTTACAATGTAAATTAGTCAATAGGAAATAAATAATTATTATGTTTAAAATATTTTTGTAAGCAAGTAATAAAAATAAATAAATTATTAGCAATTCATGACGCAAAAAATTAATTAACATTGGTATAAAAGAATTATATATTTTTTAAAAGGAAAGAAAAATCCCAAGATAAAAAAGTTGACGGTATGCAAAATAAAAAAGATTTCAAATAATTAAAGTTTTCTTTAATTAATACAAAATAAAAATAATAATTATATACGTGAATAAATAAAAAAAAAGTATGTTTTATGAATTTAAATCACAATGATTATTATAATTGGTAACAAAACCAAAATATCAAAAATATATAATATTTAGCGAAATCTTGTTTTTAAGACAATATTTATACATATTTATGAAGAAAATAAATATGCTTTATTTCAAAATTTAAAGTGATTTTAAGTTAGCTAATATGAATTAAAATAACAATAAAAAATTAACTCAATTTCATATAAATTATAGCAAAAAATATATTGAGCGGATGCATGCACGGCTAGGACGTTTCGTAATGGAGAAGAAATAATACTAATTGCTTCCAAACTAGATCAATTAACAATCAAAAATAATTACATTGAATGAGTTCGAAATTAAAGCAAAAGATGAAAATGATCAAAAGTGCATGTAACCAAAATACCCAATAATATATGCTTCTAATTATTTTCATACTTCTATATAAACAAAAAATCTTGTAACCAAAATACCCAATAATATATGCTTCTAATTATTATCATACTTCTATATAAACAAAAATCTTGCAAAGAGAGAAAATTGAATTGTGATGCAGAGAAAATGAGACACGCCTAACTTTTACATGAAGAAACTTATACATATTAATTTACATAATACTAATACAAAAGAAACCATCCAATTTTTTTACACGCTATAGAGCATTTTGGCGTGAAATTTTATTAATTAATATGATAAAACGTTCCATTTATAATTTTTATGAAAATCTAAAAATAAAATAAAAATATTCCTTTAAAAATGAACATAAAAATATGATATATAAATAGCTTAACATTTATTTGTTGTTAGCAGTGAAATGTAAAAGATCTTCGATTCAGCTGCGCGGAAGGCGAGGGAGCTCGTTGAATTACAAAAGAATACAACAACTAAATTATAATATTATAATAAATTATATTTGATTTAATATGAAACAAGGAACATCATAAATTACTGTTGTTTCTATGCAATTGAAGAATATTACATACAATTTTTTTATATGAAAATATCTATTAATTTAATAAAAATAATTTAAATTTCAATTTATGTTCATGTGAAATTTGTATAGAAATATCAATCATATTAAGTTGAACAAAATAATTCTTATTTATTACTTGGATTATACAACCTTACTATATTTAAAATAAATAAACAATTTCTGGTCTATAGCAATACAAAAACATATAAATTGATGAGAATTGATAACCACTCAATCGTTCATTTTTACCCATAAACATAATTTATTTTTCCAATTTTGAGCACATATTTTTGTACATATTCCGCATTTTTAGCACATAAATGTAATAATTTTATTACATTTTCAGGATTTTTAGCACTTAAAAATCCGTTCTAATGCCAGATTTTTTAAATATTTAACATTCTTATATAATTATCAAAATTGTTTTAGTGAACTTGTAATTTTAGGTTTACAATTCGACGACCGATAGAAGAAATATATTATTAAAAAAGATATAAATAAAATACTACATATGGAAAGAATTTTTTTCACAATTTGAAAAAAAATTTAATTTAAAATTTTTGTTTATTAAAAATTTATTAACAAAAAATTTTCAGAAAAGATGTTAATATTTTAATAGAGATGGAAAAATAATTATGATTAATGAATAATCAAATATATATATATATGAATTAACCAGAAAACCAAATATTTTCATTTCATATTTCCAATATAATAATTTGAAAAAAAGTGATCAGTAGTTAAGATTGATAAAAATTAAACAAACATAAGAATTACCCTTCACATGCATTTAAAAATTTCAATGAAGAAAATAAATAGTTTCATTTATAATAAGTAAATAACAGATTTGACAAAAGGTGCTTAAAAATTGAAAAAGTAACAATTTAAATAACAAGAAATAAAGATTTAAAAATTTAAAAAACTATATAAATTTAAATCATTGTCATATAAATTATAACAAAAATATATTGAACGGGATGCACGCCTTGGACGTCTCGTAATGGACAAGAAATAATACTAATTAATTCCAAATTAGATAATTTAAAAATCAAAAATAATTACATTAAATGAGTTAGAAATTAAAGCAAAAGATAAAAATGTAAAAGGTACATATAATCAAAATAATACAAAATAATATATTCCCCTTCATCTTATTATAGTTATATATAAACAAGAAAATGTTTCGTTACAAAAGAAACGATCAAACTTTTTTGCACCCAGCTTCATCAATATGGCGTGAAATTTTATTAATTAATATGATAAAATATTAGATTTAAATTTTTTACAAAAATCTAAAAATAAAATAAAAATATTCCTTTAAATCACGGAAGCATTAAGATTCGGGATCGAAATCCAGTGCGATCTCCCACTGAAACATGTTTAATGAGGAAAATCTACATGAATTGGCACAAAAAATGTAAAATAAAAAATATTTGAAATGATTCACTGAAACGATCAATGAATACAAAAAGCATGAAAAAACTAACAAAATTAAGAAATAATATTTTTCATAAAAACTTAGACGTTTTTAAAATTACAAATCAAATTCTAAAGAATTTTTAATATGTAGCTTGACTATACTTTGGATTTTCCTTCAATATGATAAATTTGTTAATTTTTTTTTGCTAATAATTAAAACTGTATTATTTACAAGTAAAAAATAAAAAAAAAATTTATTCAATCTCAAAAAAAAAAACCAATAAAATAAAAATATTATTCAATCTCAAAAAAATAACAATAAAAACCATTTATTAATTCCAAAATATTTAATTGATTAAAAAAAAATTAAAAAATAAATTATTTTATGCTGATGTTAAAAATGAAATCAAAGCCTCTACCAATAAGAAAATAATTAATTAATTAGAGTACTGCGAGAAGAAAACAGTTATTATAAATTAAATACTTTTTTAATAAATAAATACGTAACCAAATGACAAAAAAGGAAAAATTATATAATGAAAAAAAGATCTAAGTAAGAAATGAATGTATCAACAAACTAGAAAGCATTTGATTTGAACTGACAAAATAAAAGTAAAAATTATCATAGATAATTAATAATTAAATATAAAATATGACTATCAATAATCCACCTATTAATAAATGAACAGAAGAAAATGATAAAAATATCTAATGATAATGAACATGATATTATCTAACTTTAATTTTATACATACATAATTATGAATAAAATAAATTTGGTTTTTAAAAATTTAAAATTATTTTGGGTTAGCTAATAGCTATAAAACTTGAAAAAAAATTAAAAATAAATTATTTTATGCTGATGTTAAAATGAACTCAAAGCCTCTACCAATAAGAAATAATTAATTAATTAGAGTACTGCGAGAAGAAAACAGTTATTATAAATTAAATACTTTTTTAATAAATAAATACGTAACCCAAATGACAAAAAGGAAAATTATATAATGAAAAAAGATCTAAGTAAAAATGAATGTATCAACAAACTAGAAAGCATTTTGATTTGAACTGACAAATAAAAGTAAAAATTATCATCGATAATTAATAATTAAATATAAAATATGACTATCAATAATCCACCTATTAATAAATGAACAGAAGAAATGATAAAAATATCTAATGATAATGAACATGATATTATCTAACCTTAATTTTATACATACATAATTATGAATAAAATAAATTTGGTTTTTAAAAATTTAAAATTATTTTGGGTTAGCTAATAGCTATAAAAACTTGAAAAACTATAATGGATTAGATTTATCAATTTCAAGATGGCCTGATTATTTATTAAGACGAACAAAAGAATGAACTTATCAAAACATAAAATAATATTAGAAACACAACATTAAATGATTAATTGTGAATTAAACTAGAATTATAAAATTCTAAATAAACTAATGACGCATATAAAACAAAAAAGAAATAACTTACAACAAGTTGGAATAAAATTGAAAATGCAAAAAAAAAAACAAAAAATTTTAAAATAATAATGCGGTGAAAAGCATTTCGTCAATTTATATATTGTTTTGACATTTAGCGCAGGAAATTGCTGAAAGTGATTAAATTTGTTCAATAAATTGTTTATATTTATTACAACAAAATAAGCTAAAAACATACAATAGACCGTTGATTTCAATTAAAAATATCTGTATAATATAAAGGACCAACAAAATTCGCTCCAAATTCCACAAAATAAACAAAGAAAAATTCAAAATTTTGCCGGGGTTATTTAAACACATAAACAATAAATCAATTATATAATAATATTTAATTTTAAATAAACAAAATTTTAATTACCAAAATTCCTCAAGAAAAAGACAAAGTGGATAATTTAGCAGAAGACGAAAATTAAACCTTAAAATAAAATTTCTAAATCAAAAGAATGTATTAAAACTTCGGTATTAATCTGTTTATACGAAAAAACATTTATTAATTTGTATAAATTAATCAAAAAAATAATTTAAAAATTTTTAAATCTAAATAAAAATATCAATAAATTTGGCAAATATGGATTTTATTTAATCTAAGAAAAGGATAATTTCATATTAAAAACAATAATTAAACCATTTATTTTTCAATGAATCGAAGAAAACTTTACCGGATGACCTTTCTCAACCCAATTCCCGTACCAATGACAATGCCGAAAATAGTTCAGACAATCCAGGGAAAAAGTTTACGAGATAATAAAATATGTGATTATGTATTTTTTCTAGATTCTTCAATTTTACGCTTTTATTACAATATTGGTTTAGATGAATATGCTAATTTCAATAATCTAAAAACAACTATTCAAATATGATTTAATAAATTAGAAATATAAATAACATATATTATATTGAGTAAAACAATTTAATTATTATTGAAATCCTATTTATAAACATGATCGGACAATTCTCATACGAAAGCCAGGATTTTACGAGAAAAACAAAAATGCCCTGTGAAATGCTGTTTTATAAGCGTGCGCAGAAGATCAGAAAAAAATAAAGAGATGGAAGGACGACAAAAACGAATCAAAAACCAATAAGAAAAGTTAATATGCAACGACAAAGAAATAAATATCACCCAATAACCTGCGCAATTTAAAAATTTTAAATAGAATCGATTAATATAATTATGATATTAGTATAAAAAGATGTATCATAAAAGCTTTTATTTTACAATAAAATAAACTTCCATAAAAATTGTTCAAAGGCGTCGAAACCCAGCGGTAAATTAATGTTCGTGAAATGCTGATAAACCTTTGTAAAACCCGTTTTGCATGAATAATTAGTAACGTAAACCACGATAAATAAGCATATAATAACAAAGGAACGGATTTATATGTTTTTACATTTTTTTGCGCATATTCTATCGCATGAAAAGCTTAAAAATAGCATTTTTACTTGTTTTCCTTTCAATCAGAGCGAGTTTTTAGCACATATAAAAACATATTTTGGGCTTTTTAGGAATAAAAACATATTTTGGGGTTTCGGCAGTTTTTATCACATATTTTGACGATTTTTTGAAAAATTTTAAGGTTTTTTACAAAAATATATTTTTTTGGCATCCAAATTCTTGGCCAAAAATGCCCACAATTTTTTCAATTTTTTTGTATTTTTTGACCCTTTTCATGACTTTTTTTCACATTGAACGCAAAATTTGCAGTTTTAGAAAAAATTTAGAAAAATAAGTTAATTTTAGAGAGCGAGAAAAAAATTTACGTCAAAAAGCATTGAAATGCTTTAATTCGAATTGTGCAAGCGAAATTTATAAAAAAATGAGATTTTTGAGAAATTCACTTATTTTTGAGCACTTTTTTTTTAATTTTTGGCACATAGTTTAGCCTTTTTTGGGATTTTTAGCACATATTTTAAAGGTTTTTGGCACATATAAATACGTTCCCTGATAATAACAGTTAATAATTGAATTTAGTAGTTTTGTCACAACCAAAATAAATAACAAAAATTTTAATTCTTAGAACATTAAAATTACACTTAAAAACAAACATAAGTAAAAAATTAAATTTAAAGGAATATCTGTAAAAAAATATTAGTAATTTTATAAATAAAAAAATAAATTAAATATTTTTTGAAAAAAAATAAATTACTAGTCAGGAA
Organism: Heterodera schachtii; assembly: GCA_023374025.1. Lineage (NCBI taxonomy): Eukaryota > Metazoa > Nematoda > Chromadorea > Rhabditida > Heteroderidae > Heterodera > Heterodera schachtii. The sequence goes on along the minus strand of SIJG01000058.1, from coordinate 861,233 downwards.
TTATCATTAAATACTTTCAAAAATGGATAACAAAAATATAAAAATTCAAATTTTTTTGACCTAACCATTTTAATATAAGTTTTACACAATAAAGAAAAAATAAACAAATTATATATTAATAATCTAGTGGAAGAGGAGGAAACTAAGCGACATTGGTCTTCAAGTAATTGAAAATTTAATTTTATATTTAGAACAACAAAATAGGGCCATGTCCCCAAAATCCATTTCCCAGTCATGGAAACGGGGGGGGACACAAAGATTTTTTATCATGCAATAATTATATTTAAAATAGAAAAATATAAAATCAAATTATATTCTCGTTTGTTAGAAATATATATAGATTTTTAATATCGGATAACTAAGAATAAACTTTTATTGCCTCTAAACATTATTATAAATAAGAAAAATTATACTTGATAATCTTTTCAAACTCGAGAGAAATTTCAACGAACTCATGGGTGCACTAATAAACACATATTCAAATGAATAGACAAATTTGAAGATTAAAACTTTTCAATTTAGATATTAAAAAATTAAAAAGAATTTAACATATTACATTAAAGTTTAGTTTAACGAATATTAAAATAAATAAATGAAAGTAAATACCGATTAAAATCAAATAAGTATATATAAAATGCTAAAAAAATAAATTATAAGTACAAATGATGAAAAGGCAGAGGAGATCCAGCCTTCTCCACCAAAATTATTTTCCGACGAGCGAGTCGATTAAACCGAAAATTCAAAACATTCGACACTTAAATGAACAATATGAAAATAATCAAAATTATTATTTTAATATATTACAACAATAATAGGTGATACTGATTATGGGTCAGAAGAATACCCAATGAAATACTACAAAATTAAAAAAATGAATTTAAATTAATTAAATAAAAGAATTGGTTATCAACTCTCTACTGTTCATGCATATGAGCATCTGAGCCTAAAGCGCGAGAAAATCTATTCTATTAATCTAATCACACAATTTAAAAATATATTAAAAATAATTCTAAGTAAAAATTCATAAAATTAAAATTATCAACAAAAAGAAAAGATGATCATGTTCATACTAAATGAAAAAATAAAAATAATTATAAATTAATAAATTTATTGAAACTAATAAAATTAAAATTTTTCTCACGAAATGGAAAAAGACAAATAAATACAAAAATTTAAAATAATTCTGAAGAAAATACTCGTTTACATTCCTCCGTGTGCAAGAAATATGGAGAAAAAAATTTTCCTTTGAAGCAACATAAATTTCTAAACTAAATTTGATATAAATAACAAAATTAAACTAAAATATAAACATTATTTCTTAAGATACGAATTTATTTGAAACCAAACTAACTCAATTGATATGAATAACTAATAAAACTAAATTTAATGAAATTTTGTTTATATCGTCAATTTTATTATAAAACCTGCTTTTATTTGCAAATTTAATTTAAAAACATGCAAATAAATGACGAAAAATAGATTTAATAGGTGAAAATTTGTTGTTAATATACACGCAATATAAGATGAAATAAAAACTAAAACTTAAAAATAAAGAAAACGAAAAATCTATGATTTGAGTGAACGACAATGTTTCCGAACAATTAACATTAAGTTTGATGTAAATCAATTTAAATAAAAATATAAAAAAGAAATTCAAAAAATCTGTTATAAATTTGTTTTAATTGGTTTTTCTATATGCATATTCTAAATTATTTAAAAAATGCAACTTAAAAAAAACCATTTAACCAAGACGCAGAAACTTTTTTGGGCATCAGCGCGTTGGTATCTATCAGGGTTGTTCCGGGACGAGAAAAATATCGGGTCGGGTCGGCCGAAAAAACATCGGGTCGGGATTCGGGACGAAAAAAATGTCGGGATTCGGGTCAACTAAAATTTTTTAATATATGTTCAAAAATCAAAAATCAAATTTTTTTTATTCGAAGGAAGAAATCAATAAAAAAAATTTTCCGCGGCGCGAGTTTTTATAAGAAAATTTTCATCAATTTTTTTAATTAAAAGTTCTAACTAACTAAAGTTAATAAAATCTCAACTTATTTTAAAAGTAATATTATTTACCAATTACTCCTTCCCCCACTTTTCGTTCCTTTCTCTCTCTCTCTCTCCCGCACCTCCTTCTCTCTCCTCTCTCCCACTGCTCCCCTGTTTTTAATCAACATAAAGGACGCGGCGTCATTTTTCATTTCCACTGTTCTCCATCCAATTGCACAAGGTTCTTCTCCCAATGGCCACTACATAGCATTCATTTATTTTTTTGCACATAACAAAAAGTCCATTTTCCATTTTCCGTTCCTAAATTTAAAAAAATGAACATTCATATTGTTTCTGTCGGATGAAATTATTTCAAAATCAAACAATAAGAAAATTTTACAAAAATTAAACTAAATATGTAAGACAATTTATCAATAATAAATAAAAATAATAATGAAAAAAGTAAAAAAATTAAACTCTTGCAAAGATAAATAATTTATAAGAATACAATTTATATATCCCGAGTGACAACACCATTACAAGAAGTTCGCAAATAAGTTTTTACAAATCGTCGAATTTGGTTGAGTTACCTTATATTCATATTTATTAATTTAAAAAACAAATGTGGCCAACTTAGATAATGAAAATGTAATGACAAAAAATTGAACAGATAACAGAAAAAATAAATTTTTAATATTTTTATTCAAAAAAGTTTAAATGAATTATAATTATTAACAAAAATTCATACATATGAAAATTTATATATTCTACCAAATGCAATTAAAAACTTACAAGATAAAAATAAATGAATTCCATAAACTTTAATAAAAGTTCTGAAAAGTCATTCTGGAAAATTAAAATACTACAAAAATCCGCAATTTTTTGCTCTATAAGATAAAATTTAGTTTAGATTTTTATCACTTTTTTGAAAAATGTTATAAAATAAAAGTAATTTTGGGATTCGGGACCAAAGGGGGGTGACCAGGATTTTTGAGTGAAAAATTTTTTTTATCTAAAATCTTCAAAAAACATGTCTTTAGGGCCATTTTATGACGCTGATCACGAATAGGTAATCAGATTTTAGTTTGGACATCGTCAAGGCCTCAGAATCCCCGTGTGATTGGGGATTCTGAGGCATCATTTTGGGGGGGGGGGGCAGGTTCGAAGCCGGGCGGTGTATATTATTTTTCTATTTATTTTGCGTTGTTTTCTATGTTTTTATTAATTTAATTTTTTTTTATTAATTAATAATAATTAATTTTTTACATTTAAAATTTTTTTTTGATGAATAAATGTTTTACATTTAAAATTGAATCATTTATTTGTTTTAAATTAAAGAATTCATTTCTTTTTAAATTAGAATTTTATAACAAATAATTTCATTCCAATTTCAAAAAATATTCATTAATCATGCACATCAAATCTTATAATCACTGTTGTACCTCTTCTAATCGCTATTCTACCTCTTCTGATCGGTAGGTCGGATCCGGACGGTGCACATTATTTTTCTATTATTTTTGAGTTAATTTTCATTACTTTAATAAATTTAAAAGTTTGTGTTTTATTAATAATTAATAAATTTTTTAAATTTAATTAATTATTTTTTGATGAATTATGATTTTCATTTAAATTAATTATTTTTTTTAATTTAAGAATTTCAGCTATTTTTAAAATAGAATTGGTCAAAAAATTTTTCATTTAAATAAATATTCAATTATTATACATTTCATAATTTGTTTTTGATTAATAAAAAATGTATTTTATTATAAAAAATGAAAAATATAATGCATCGGTTTTTTATCTATTTTAAAAACAATTCCTTATTTATTTAATTTTAAACCATGTTGTACCTCTTCCTCCCGTGGTTGTACCTCTTCTAATCACCTTTGTACCTCTCTAATCACTGTTGTACCTCTCACTTTTGTGCCTCATCTAACCATTGTTGTACCTCTTCTAATCACTTTTGTACCTCTTCAAATCACTGTTGTACCTCTTCAAATCACTTTTGTACCTCTTCAAATCACAGTTGTACCTCTTCAAATCACTGTTGTACCTCTTCTGATCACTTTTGTACATCTTTTAATCACTTTTGTACCTCTTCTTATCACTGCTGTACCTCTTCTAATCACCTTTGTACCTCTCTAATCACTGTTGTACCTTTCACTTTTGTGCCTCATCTAACCATGTTGTACCTCTTCCTCCCGTGGTTGTACCTCTTCTAATCACCTTTGTACCTCTCTAATCACTGTTGTACCTCTCACTTTTGTGCCTCATCTAACCATTGTTGTACCTCTTCAAATCACTATTGTACCTCTTCAAATCACTATTGTACCTCTTCAAATCACTTTTGTACCTCTTTTATCAAATTTGTACCTCTTTTAATCATTCTTGTACCTCTTATAATCTCTGTTGTAGCTCTTTTAATCACTTTTGTACCTCTTTTAATCAGATTTGTACCTCTTCTAATCACTTTTGTACCTCTTCAAATCACTGTTGTACCTCTTTGATCACTTTTGTACATCTTTTAATCACTTTGTACCTCTTCTAATCACTGTTGTATCTCTTCTGATCACTGTTGTACCTCTTCTAATCACTGTGCAAAGCGCCCGCCTGAGGCCGCGAATATAATAAAATCTAGCGAATGTTTAAAAAAATATTATAAAATACTACGAATGGTAAAAGAAAATAAAAATCTGAATTTTTTTTAGTATAAAATCGATATTAATTCCTCTTTCGACAGAAATTTAAAAATGTATGAAAATATTTTCATAGAAATAAAAAAATTAATGAAGATATTACAAAAGAGCTCCAAAAACAAAGACATATAAGCCGAGAATGGTTAACGCAAACTTTATTAAAAATAATTAACACCAAAATGAATAATACAAAAGAATATTAATTTATATAATAAAAATAGTATTTTTATAAAGTTATTATCCAAATACGAAATAAGAAAACAAATAGATTAAAGCAGTCTTCAAAAGCACTCGTTAATGAACATTAGTTCTAATCCACTTATTAAAGATATTTAAATTTAAAATAAATTCTATGTTTAAAGAAATTAAAAATAAATTATTATGTATGTCGATAAATATTAACTAAATGTTCGATAAAATAATTGACATAGAACTTTCAAAGAAACAAAGCAGTTCATCGAGAAAAAAAATTCATCACGATTCTCTTATTAAAAAGTACCTTTCAATATAAATAACTTAAACTTTAAAAATAAAAATTTTTAAAAAGTAAATAAATGACAAAATATACGAAAAATAAAAAAATATATAAAAAGTGATTAGCAAACCTTAAGAAATTTTCTATTCTTAAGATGAACCAAAGAAATGAATTTTTGCAGAAAGAATTTAAATGAATCATTTTTTTTATGAAAGATCACTGTGATCACCACCAGAAAATTATACAGTATAGCAAATAAAATATTCAAAAAAATCTCGAAAAGGAAAATAAAGGAGAGAAGAATTTAAGCAATAATTAATAATACAAAAATTAAATGAAAAATTATACAAAAGAAGCTGATACATTAAGTTAACAGCATAGAAAGGTCCATTATTTCATACTTCAGTGTACAAGAAATACGGAGCAAAAAAGTGATTTAGTTCAACATAATTAAATAATTTATACCAACTCGAATAATCGAAACAAGCCGACTTCAACAGGGCAAAACCTTCATATATAAATAAAAAAAACTATGCCAAAGAAGATTATTCATTAAGTTAATTTAAATGGCGTAATTATAACAATTCGTTCCTCAGAGTGCAAGAAATAGGAGAAATAATTATATTTTTAAATAACTAAAACTTAATTAAAAATGAAATAATTAAAATTTTCTTAATTCATCATAAAAATTATTAGATTTGGTTTAAAAATTATTAAATGAAATTAAAGCTGATGAAAGAAGCTTTTATCGCCCAAGTTTACGACTTGAGAACAAAGAATAAATTAATTTCTTTTGAAACAGTATTAATAAATACATATTGCAATTGATAAAAACAAAAAATCAATCAGTCGCTTTAAATTTGAAAATAAAAAAAAGAATATAGAGGTTATTTAACTTAATTATCGGACATAAATTTTTTTATAAAAGGTATAATTTAAAAAAATTCAATATATATAATTTATATATTTTAATTTTTCATGCAGAAAGATATTCAAACCCATAGTAAAAAAGAAATCAAATCTTTACAAAATTATCTTTTAATATAAATAATTTAATGTTTTATATAAAATCGAGATACGTCCCGACAATGAGAACGATGTACTTAAGAGCATGTAATGAATATTTTTACGAAATCCATAAAATTGATCGAAATCAGAAAAATTCATAAAAGACAAAAAAATTAGTCAAAAAACCAATAAAAATAAAAATGCAAAGAAATTCCCCACCCACACCATCAAAATTTTCTTTTTCCTTTTTTCAATATTGACCAATCCCAAGAGTATTAGTCCGCGAGATTGTTGTAGTTTTTAGTTAATAAAATATATATGTAATAATTGAAATGTGTTTAAAAAATAAGTTCTAAAACATTAATAAGAAAAATTTTTATAAGGTAAAAACTGTTTTAAATTTATGCATATGCACATAAAAATATTAAAGAGATAATATTTAAAATGTAAAAATTATTTTTATAAATTAATAAAATTTCATCGACTTATAAAAAATATATACAAACATGTGGCATTTTATGTATTTAAATGTTGACAATTTAAATTAAATTTAAAAAATTTATAAAATTGTAAAAAGAATATCTTCAAACAAAAATTTACTCTTGGCACAAGCATTCAGTGTCTAATTCATTTAATAATTCAGCCTTCGCATAATTCTAGAATGAATCGCGATAATCCAAGAAAATCTTTTAAAGAGAAAATAAAAACATAGATTCCTTCCCCAGCACAGGTGGACTGAAAGCAAATATTTTAATGAATATGAATAAAACAATATTTAATAAAAAAAAATTTAAAAAAAATTCAAAATATTAATGGAAAAATATTCATAATGTAAAAATTAATTTAAATTTGTATAGATTAAGAAAAGCGGAATAGAATAGTAAACTGAAAGTATAAATCAAAATAATTTGCACCATCTTAAAATATTTCGTCATCGCCATAAGAGCCTTCGATCGCACAGCTTGAAAAACAATAATGAGAGAATATTTATAATGTAAAAATTGATTTTTTTAATTCATAAATTAAATTTAGCAAAACCAAAGCCAAAATTTTTCCACTATTTTTGCATACAATTTTTTTATATTAAAATAACAAAATACATTATTCAACAAAAGAAAATGAAAATATTTCGACCAGAAAATTTTATAAATTAATGTGAATAGCATCTATTCAACTTTATTGAACTTAAAAAATTAAATAACATAAAAAATAATATTTTTTTCATTTAAAATTTACATATAATAAAGCATTTTATTAAATATTGCAAAAAAAATATGACGCTAAAAACTTTCTTTTGAGAAAAGAACAAAATGAACACCTTCGAATAACTCCGAGAATATAACGAGAATTTAAAACATATTTTATAAAGAATATACAATTCATGAGTTTGCCAGGAAAAAATTATTAATCAAAATAAATTTTGAAAATTTATTTAATTTTTAATTAAACTAAGAATTGAAGTTTTTGGGAGTTTTTCAGAAGCTGATTGGAGAAATGGTCAAGATGAAAAGAAAAAACTAAAATAATTTATTAAAAGGTATCAAGTTAAACAATAAAAAAAGCAATAATTTATTAGTTAGAAATAATATTCAATTAAAAACCAACAACCAATATTTAGCATTTATTTGTCAATTAATTAATTCAAAAAGAAATAAACTCATTTTAAATAACATTAATAACAAAAAAATATATCAAATTACTTATAACAAATATTTTATAGAAAATTAATTTTAAATTAATATTTTTAAATGGTTTAAAAAAAGTTAAATGTCTTGATGAATTACAAAGCTAAAAGAATATGTCAACAACACGAGAAAAATGTGATATAATATTCATTGAAATTTATAAATTTATGTATTAAATGTTCAAATGAATGTATATAATTCATTTAAAAAACATAAAGAAAATTCAAGGAGCAAAACAAAATAAATTTTTTAATTAGTATAATTTCTTGTAAAAATAAAACAAGAAAAATAAAGTTAATTTTAAATAAATAATTTTAAATACAAAATTTTTCTTTTTAACAAATAAATGCATCAACAATTCTATTGTTCAACATATCATCCGATTGGCCAAAGTTTCACTCTTTGTATCTCTGTTTCCCTGCGTGTTTCTCTGCCTCTTTTTCTATTGCCCCCCCCCCCCCCCACCCCTCCCTCTCACTCACTCTCTCTTTTCTTTCTATCGCTGTCCATTCGGTGCTGAGCCGTTATAAAAAAAGCCATCAAAAGGGCGTTATAAAAAAACCATCAAATGAAAATTTTGAACAAAAAACTCTGTAACTTTTGTCAAAGTCTACCAAATTATACATTCTTGATATCATTCGATAGCCCTAACATTTCTCTATTAGCTCAATTAAAATCAAAACATTTGGCCAAGGGGGAGCAAAGTTATGGCCATAAGTACCCATGTGGCCAGGTTTTCGAATATTTTTGGCCATAACTTTTTTAAAACCTAACGAAATTTTTTGAAATTTTGCAGGCTAATAGAGGACACCTAGGGCTAGCGAAGGATATCAAGTTCACTTTATTTTTTCGTTCTAAGAATGTTTTGATCAGAATTTTTGATGATCAAAATAATTTTATTTTTAATTAAAAATTTCTGTTAGAAATTATTTGTTTTTTATTTTCTTTCTATTATAGGTTTCCTCTATTAGCCTGCAAAATTTCAAAAAATTTCGTTAGGTTTCAAAAAAGTTATGGCCAAAAATATTCGAAAACCTGGCCACATGGATGTTTTGAATTTAAGTGAGCTAATAGACAAATGTTAGGGCTATCGAATGATATTAAGAATGTATAATTTGGTAGACTTTGACAAAAGTTACAGAGTTTTTTGTTCAAAATTTTCATTTGATGGTTTTTTTATACCGCCCTTTTTGATGGCTTTTTTATAATGACATAGCACCGTCCATTCTCTCTCGCTCTCTAATCTTTACTGGGTATCTCTCTTACTACACTCTTAAAATGAAGATAAAACGACGCTGCTCAGGGCACTATTCGCTTTGACTTCAGTACACCATTGGGCATTTATTGCCCCATCCAATGGATGTCCTTCAAAATCCCTCCCAATTCATTTCATTTTTCTATTTTGCATCTTAATTGAAGTTTTTTGTCTTTACATGAACAGAAATTCTCAAACGAATATAGAATAAAGTGATCTGCAGATAAAAAATAAACCAAATATTCTGTTTTGTCGCGATTGCCCTTAGCGAAAATCAAATAATTTGATTTTGCAATTGTGCACAAATTGTGCAAAATTGAATTGGCCCCAAAAACCAAAAACCAAATTTAAACAATTTTCAAATTTGGGGCCAATGTTCGATTGAGGGACATTCCTCCCCCAATCCTTATCATCGGCTGTCACTCTCCCAGCAATTTTCCGTTCCTCCCGCCTTATCAGCTTCAACTCGCCCATTCTCTCCCCATTTTTTGGCCAATATAAATAAGTGCTCAACACCAGCACTTCATCAACACACCAATCATCAGCAGCACACCAAAGTGCTGCTTCACCTCCCCTCTCTCTCTCTCTTCCTCTCGCCCCCCACAATTGTCTCACAAGCGCCCCGCTCCCCAATCAATCACCATCACGGCGCCCCCCAAGCCATTCCATGCATTGATTGAGCCCCCTCACACATTTCCGTTGTTGTACTGCTCCAACTCCTTGCTCTCCCAATTTCCCCCATTTTGACCAATTTCAATGCGATCTTTTTGTGATGGGCTAATAGGGCCAAATTGTTCACCTTTTTCACCTTGTGGCCCATTTGGCCGATTTTGTCCCCCTCAATTGTCCTCCCCCATTGCTCACCAATTTCATTGGTTTAATTACCCAAGTTTGAGATAAAATTTGGTGGTAATTTTCTGTGCTTTTTTGCGGCCCATTCCGACCGTAGTCCCGTCTCGATCGCCCCAGCCCCTTTGTGCTCTCCCCCCAACTTGTCGAAAGTCCTGCACCCAAGTGCAGGCATTGTCGGACTCCACCGCGCCCACACCCGCACACATAGGAGCTCGGACAGTTTTCTTTGTAGTATATCAAAATTAAAATGAGATAATTAATATTTTTGCTACTATTAAATTTAATTATAATTTCCAAATACCAAAATGAAGTAAATGAGAACTTGTTATAAAAGTTAAGATTATTAAAAAAAGTGCCACTAAAAATTTATTTGAAAACATAAGAATTCCCCTTCCCATTCATTTAAAATTTCATTGAAGAAAATAACAATAAAATAGTCACATTTATATAATAAATTAATCACTGCTTTGACAACAGGTGCTTAAAAAACCTTAACTAATAAACCCTGAGGAAGTCAAATAAAAGGATGTAGATGACAAGATGTAAAAGTTAAGAGAAAATCTTATGCTAGTTTTGCACCGAATGTGCAATATAGCACGTGAAATATTATTTACGTAATATGATATAACAATTTTCATTACATTTATATTTTATGAAAATCTAAAAATAAATAAAAATATTCCTTTAAAATTATGGAAGCAACCTAATTTGAGAAATAGCGCAGGAAATGGCTGAAAATTAAGAAAATCAAAAATTATTAATTATATTTAGAACAAAAAAAAATAATCCAAAAACTCCAATGATCTAATTAAAGAACAGCTGGGACATTTCATTGATCCTCTGGATGCAATGTTCGAAAAATGCAAATATGAAATAATATAAATGAGCATGTATGATTAAAACAAAGAAAAATTTAATTAAAAAATACTCATTTATAAATAAATAAAACTTACATTATCTAAATACCACATCTAGAAAATGTGGACTTTAGATTCATGTATTTGGACATTATTAAACTTGATCCCGATTTTAAAGTTACCGATTAGATAAAAAATTTTTCAGATAACAAAAATATCTTATGAATCAAACAATAAATGAGTTCATTTAAACAAACGATGCAATTTAATCTTTTTATATTCTAAAATTCTTTATCTTGTAAGATAAAATTTTTGTTGAAAACAATAAAAAAAATATTTAATTAAGTTGAATAAATTGTACTCAAAATGCCTGCCAAAATATTCTTAATTTAAATTAATTTTTTATAAAATATACCAAAAGCATGGCTGCAAAAATTAGAAAAAGCTTCCAGGCTACAAGAAAATTTAAATTAATAATTATTATAAGTGTAGAAAAGTAATAAATATACCACCAGTCTGCGAGGGAATTGAAAAAAGAGAAATTTATGCGAAACTAAAAACCTAAAATTAATGTAATTATATTTGACAAGATAAATGTCACAAATTAATACAAGTTTTTAGAATAAATAAAAAGTAATAAAAGTAAACAAATTATATATATAGTATATTTAACGGAAAGACGAGCAAACTAGGAGATATTGGTCGCCAAGTTGTTCAAAATTTAATCTCTTCGTAAAAGAACGAATAACCAAAAATGAAACAAAAAATAGAATAAATTTATTCATTTTAAAAAGAGCGATTTAATACAAGAAATTTTTCGAAGATTGCTATTTATTTATTCAATTTTAATGGTATTCCTAAGAAGAATACATAAAAAGCTATTTTATTTAATTTTATTTAATAATAAAAATGAAATTTACATATTGAAAAATTTATGAAAATAAAATACAAAGATTATCCTAAAATAATGACTAGACACACTGACCCAATCATCATATATAGAAGATTAAAAAGAATTATATTTAAAAACATATACAAAAAATAGTGATAAATAATGAAATTATAGATTAACAATTTTTTTTATTACCTATTAAATCCAACTGAAAGACGGCTAGCATACAAATTTACTTGTGAAAACTATTGAAATGCATATCAGTATTTATTGAGAGCTAAAACATAAATTAACATTTTATATAAAATCAAAAACATTAATTGCACAGAAATTTTAAATTATGGTAACATATCCTATGAGATGACAAAACTGCTCTGCCACTCTTGCTAAGGAAAATTTATAAAATGCTTTAATATTTATTATCATATAAAAACAAAAATTAATTTATAGATAACACGAAAGTAGAAATTTTTAGACGTTAAAAATTATGTCTAACGTAATAATGTTTTTTAAATAACATTAATGTATTTTCTATTTGAATAAATTAAAACTTTTATCACGAAAATTAACGATCGGCGCTTATACGAGACTAGAAGGGAGATGCACAAAATAAACCGAATAATTAAATACTGCTCAGGATGAATAAAATTTATATGAAAACACATTAAGAAAGAATAAATTAAATTAAGTTAAATAAAATTCTAAGGTCCGATAATAATCTCATTTAAAAAGAAATGGATGAAAATTATAAAATTATAAAGCGTAAAATGTGAAAAAGGGCTAAAATTTTTTTAAATATTTATAATTCAATGTTAAATAAATTTATGATGAAAATTAAAATATACTAAAATTAATAAATTTCAATTAACAAATAGACAAAAACATATTCATTCATATTTATCTTCAACAAAAACAGGCTATTGTGGAGAGCCAAACACCATGGCCAAGAAATACTAACAAATTTTAATAAACGCGAAAATTATAATGTTTTGGATAATTAACAGGTAATTTTTTTAGAATTATTATTTTGATTAAAATGCGTGAGAAAATTGTTTTTGAAAAAAATCAATTAGAAATTTTAAATAAATAATAAATTAAATTTCATAAAATTAAATTCAGCAACAATAAGTAAAAAAAGCAATAAAAGTTTAATATAAAACTGAATCTTCTAATAATAAAAATATTTAACTTGCTTATAATTAAAAAGTTTATAAAAAATACAAAAATAGAAACAATTAATAAAAGACAAAAAACTATTAAAAAAACAAATCCATCAAACAATTAAAAATGCATGATCATAATTTAAAACATAATTAACATAAGATTATAGATAAAAATATCATTTTTTATTTAAGAAAAAGCTATGCCTTGATCATCTTTCAAAAAAAATAAAGAAAAATAAAATGTTGAAACACATTGAAAATAAAAATTTATTATTTACCTAATATTAATGATATTTATTTAATTAAAAAATACAAATTTAATTTATTTTTAAAATTTCAACTGACGCGCTGCTTGGTTACCGTTTAACCAGACTATGCTCTGGGCTTAGTACATAAAAGGTTATTTTAACACAAATTAAAAGAAATTAATGAAAATAAATACCAATTAAAATCAAATATATATAAAAATGCTAAAAAATCAATTATTAGTCACATGATCAAAAGGCAAAGATAGTCAATCGCATTTCCCTCAAAAAATTAGGAGGTTTTTCCGGCTAGCAAGTCGATTGAACCGAACATTCAAAATCTTCATTACTTAAATAGTCAATATGAAAAAATAGTCAAAATTTATTTTAATATTTTTCCATCAATAATTGTGATACTGAATTTTATGTCAGAAGAATATCAAATAAAATAGCAAAATGCCTCTAAATAAAATAAAAAAATGATTTAAAATTAATTAATTAAAAGAATTGCTATCAAATTCAATGATAAATAAAGCCGACTCATTTTAAATTATATATTTAAAGAATAAAAAATTAGAAGAGATTAAAAGCATTGAATTTAAAACACTGTTTGGAGGAGCAAAAAAAGTTACAAACCGTTTCATGCGCGAGAGCACGAGAACGGCCGATACCTAAGGCATTAATGAAAGCTGATTAAATGTAAACTAAACAGTTATTTGGATAATTTAAATAAATAAAAACTGTTTTATTTATCGGTAAAAAACAGAATTAAACAAATAACAATATGAAATTACGTGTGTTGCAAAATGCAACATTTAACAAAAAACCAATTATAACATGATATGTAACAAGGCAAAGAACAACAAAATTTTCTAGTCGACATAATTAATAATTCTATCAAATAAAATGTTGTAAAACCCAATGAAATAAAGAAAATAAATAACTTTGTTGGTTAAGTTTAGTAAATAATATATTTTGTTTGGGTAATTATATAAAAAATAATATGGGTTTTAACTTATTAAAGATTAAAATTAGATTTGCAAAAACACAAATTTATAATTATGAAAACCGACAATCAACAAACTTATCTTGAATACAGACAATTAAAATTGGTCTTTTTGAATTTTATTGCTATATAAAGCATAATTATTGAAAATGAAAATAGATTATTAATTATTAAATTTAATGAAAATAAAAACAATATCATCAATTTTTCCCACAGAGAATCAATGCGCAACAAAATAAGAAAAGAAATTTCAAATGAATTTATTAAAATGTTTAATGGGTTTTAATAATTTACTGAATTTGTGACTTTTTCAGATGATTAATGATAATAATGTTGGAATTTGACCATTATAGAAGACGAACGAAAAGAATATAAGATAATAAAAAAATAAAATGAGCAATTTCTATTACAATTTGCTTTTTTATATGTAAAACAAAATTTGCTAATTTCAATGATACAAAATCAAAAGTAAACTGGGTTGATATAAACTAAAAACTTGAAATGATACAAGTGTTAAAATTTAAAAAAGTAACTTTAGAACTGCATATGAAAAAAACATCACGGATGCAAGAAAAGCTAATATTAAAAAATACGAATAGTTTATTATATTCATTATTATTTTATGTTAATTGAAAATGATAAAGGACACAGAAAAGCGAAGTAAATAATTAAGTAATAGGATTGTATAAATTATTGAAATATGTTCAATAAAATAAGAAAATTATTATTATGAAAATTATAATTGATATAATTTTACTTTAAAAAATAAACAATGAAAATAGTAAACCCAAATATTGAAATATATCAATTTCGTTTAATAAACTATTATCATTTCTATAAAAACAATATTACTAATTAAGTCAAATAAATGAATTGAATTTTTTTAAAAACTTATAAAAATAATATACCAATGCAACTTTAAAATGATTAATTACGCATTAAAAGGCATTTTTTGGAAAGTGAGAAGGTTTTTGGAAAAGGTGATGTTAGTCATGAAATACCATATAATTCAATTAAATTCATGTTTCATAAAATATTTTATAAATATTCTTGTCCTTGTTTATGAAATAATTTAAACTCATAAACACAATCATACGTCTTAAAAAATATAAATCTATATATTATACTCGCAAGAATCCTACTGAATATCAAAGAAAAAAGTTAGTTTAATAAAAAAAATTAATGAAAACCAATATTATCCAAAAAAGATTAAATTAAGCCCCTTCATTTTTGACGAAATAGTAGGAAAACATTACATATAATATATATAAATATATTTAATGTCGTTATACATTTTAAAAAATGTCAAATTATTTTTTCAATAAAGGAACAAATCAACAATAAGGGATTCTATGTGGAAAATAAATATTTTAAAATATTGTTTTGGAAAAACTTTTCTCAAATGAACATTTAATCCCGTAATAATTTAACTAATTTTATCAAATCCTGAATTAATATATTGTTTTATTTAAATAAGAAAATGTTTTCATGCCGAAATGGTCATGTTTTCAAGGACCGATAATCGTGTAAAAAAAAATAAATTCAATAAAATTTTAATTACGTAATATCCAAAATTTTAAAAAAGAATTAATGTTTTAAAAGTCTAAAAATTACTCATTTGAAAAAATATTAGCGAATTTATTAAACTTAAACAATAGATATTCATGGAAACGAAAATAAATTCAGCATGCGCCTGACTACCGACCGTTGTTCCGGGTGGTCTTCCACCATTCGTCAACCGCCGGTGATCCCGTCGCGGCGCGCCGGAAGCGGCAGCGTCGTAATAAAAATGGCTGCCGAAATCATTTGAATTAATTTTTTTATAATTATCATTTAAAAATATATAAAAATTACTTACCATTAAATAAATAAATGAATAATAAAGATTTTATGCTGAAAGATATTTTATTTAATCAAATGAACGAATTACGATTATTAAATAAGATGGCTAAAAAAATTATTTTAAAATACAAAATTCCTTCACATTCAATTAAAATTAGCTTTAAATTTAAAAAAAATATTTCTTTAATTAATATACAAAAGTTTACAAAACCCAAAAAATAAATTAAAATATTATATAAAAAGTAAAAAAGTACTAATTCTCTTATTAATTTAAACTTAATTTTTAACATTTGTTAGCATCCATCAAAATTTTGTACTTTACAATTAAATGCATCAAATTACAAATAACAAATCTTAAATGCATAAATTTTGTAATAGAATATAATAAGCAAAAGGCCTAAATAAAGAATTGAATTAAAAAAGCACTAATTAATAATGAATTCAAAATTTTTTGAATACATATAATACGCAAGCACTAAAATTTATTTTTTATTACAGTCAAAACAAAAAACAAAAATTGTAGACTTTACAAAAACAGAAACATAAACGGAACATAAGACAAAACTAATTTTTTTTATTTGCTGTATTGTAAATCAAAATAAAATTAATAAATTAAAGGTATTGTAGAAAGGATTCCATCCCGAAAAATCACTTGATAGCCTAAAGGACACTTGAGGAACCAAAGTACTTTAGAGGAGTTCAAAAAATGAAACTAAAAAATAGCGAAATAAAATAAGATTATTTATTAGAAAAAAACCAAAACACTTTCAAGTTACAAAAATGCTAATAGAAAAAAATAAAACAAAATAATAAATAACCAATAATAAAAAAATTTATAAGAGCAGATGATAATAAAGTAAAATAAACAGCTTTTTAAATGAAACGATAACTGCTTCACCTTCAAAATTTAAATAATGATAAAGTTAACACCAATACTATAAAGTGTGATTTAAAACAAAAATCTAATTAAAGTAAAAAAAGCACCGTAAAAAATGCGATAAATGTCCGAGTTATATCTTTTTAAAAAACCAAGAATAAACTTCTTAATAATCATCCTTTCAAATTTCAATAATGCATATTCGAAAAATTAAGTTTTCATAAAAATTGTTAAAATATTAATTTTAAAATTTGAATTCAAATAAATTTATTAAGAGAAATGCATTCGGAAATTTATTTAACAGAATTTTATTTATAGAAAACCAAAGTACTACAGTTAGCAAGCACCATTTATTTTTGCCGAATGGGCATGAGGAAGAAACTTAAAAAGAAGCAATAACAATTAAAAAACAAAGCAGTAATAATTGCAAGTAAAAATAGTAAAATTATTTTCAAATTAAATTTAACTTGATTTATAAAATAATTGCAGTTTTTAATAATTTATGAAAAATGTAGTAAAATTTTAAATGAAAAAGAATTATTAGAAAAAAATTAAATAAAAATTTTTTAAAATAACAATAAGTTTCATAAAAGAAACATTAGTAATACGATTTAAAATATGCAAAAATTTACATGAAAAAAATTGTATTTTTTTAAAAATTGCATTAAAGTGCAAAAACACAATCAAAATAAATTACGCATAAACTAAAATAATAGATATCCGTAAATAACCAATAATAAGTTAATAGAATTTAATTAATCATTTAGAACTTTTACTGGCAAAATTTTAAATAATAATTAAAAGAAGCGGAATTAAACATAAAAAATAAAAGAAATAGCAAAAATAAATAAAAATAAATAATTATTTGAATGCTAATATTCCGAAGAAAATTAGTAAATTCTTCAAAAATATTTTCATAAAGTTTCAATTTGCATGTTCTTTTTCCGCAAGTGGTGAAAGAACGCAAGGTATTTGATTTTGCATGATGTAATAACAGAAAATATAAAACAAATAAAAAATAATAATAAATTTAAACAGTTTACAAAGAGGGAGGTTGATGATTACTAATTTAATAAATAATTCATTAATTAGAAACTAGATTGCGTTGATCCACAAGGAAATATACTTGGTTGCACGTAAGTCAAATAAAATTATACAAAAAAACTTTTTACGATTTTATTTAAAAGGAAATGTGACCTTTTTACAATATTCTCCTTATAAGTTGTGAAAATAAAAATAATCTTATATTTTATGCGTCGAATATTAAAAAATGTTGAAATTAAGAATAAAAAACAATAAATATAAATGATAAAAAATCGATTATTTTTTAACGATTAAGAAGAAATAAACAAAAATATTAATTTTATGTAAAGCTTTGAAAATCTAAAACAGAAGCATTCGGAGCGCTTGGAACATATATTTTCAAAGTTAAACAAAATTTTATTACACTACTTTTTTTATTCAAAAATTCAAAAAGCATGCGTTAAAGAGAAAATAATTAGATAATTTTTTAAATATTTTTATTGCCTTTTTTAAATAAATTATTAGTAGTTTTAAAAAATTATTATTTAATTTTTTTATACCATTTGAAAAATTTGTGATATATCTGAATTTTAAATAGCAGAAAAAATCTTTTTTTATTTTTATATTACTAATTTAATTTTTTAATTGCAAATAAAAGTATAAGCAAGATGCCATAAAAAAAGCTTATTTTTTGAGGTAAAAAATCAGTTAAAAAATGTTATTAACCAAAATAAAGAATGAAACAAACTAGCCCAATCAGGGGCAAAACCTTCAACTATCAATTGTTTCTGCCGTTATGGCCTCTGAACCCAAGACACGAGTAAATAAATCTATTCTAATAATTTAATCTCAAAAATTTCGATATTGATTTTGCAAAAAAAATAATATATTAAAAATAAATAATCCATGTTAAAATTCATAACAAATTCATTATATTTCATAACTTAAAAATCGACAATATATATTTAAAAAATAAAAAATTAGAAGAGATTAAAAGCATTGAATTTAAAACATGTTTGGAGGAGCAAAAAAACTTACAAACCGTTTCATGCGCGAGAGCACGAGAATGGCCGATATATAAGGCATTAATGAAAGCTGATGTAAACTAATCAGTTATTTGGATAATTTAAATAAATAAAAAGTGATTTATTGTTCGGTCAAAAACAAAAAAATATAGTCGAAAAAGTTAATATTGTTATACTGCAGAAGCTTTAAAAAATAAAATAAAATTTTATTAATAAAAAAGAAACGATTAAACAATAACATTTGAAATTAAGTGTTTTTCAAAATGAAACATTTAACGAAAATCCAATTATAACAAGATATGGAAGAGCAGCAAAATTTTGTAGTCGACATGAAATAATAATTAATAATTCTAGCAAATAAAAGATTGTAAACCCAATGAAATAAAGAAAATAATTGATTTTGATGATTAATTTGGTAAATAATATTTTTTTGAATTGCAAACTAACTTATTCATAAATATCATTAAAATTAAAACAACATCTTTATTGCCATGAGTAACATTAGCTTTTGCATTATTATTTTTTCAAAACTGAAAAATAAAATTGGTAAATAAATTAATCTATTGTTAAATTAAGAATCAACAGCCTTTAATTAAAATAAATATTGATCTAATGGTCCTAAACTCGATTCATGATCAAGTTTAAATGTAATTCATTAAATAATAAGAAACCACCGTTGCAGAATGTGAAAAAATAATTTACTGCGACATTTTTTATAACTATAAAATTTGAAAAAAGCATTAATTTTAAATTATTAATACAGCTCGTTGTGAAATGAAGTCTGATCCCACCATGTTACAAGTTAAAAATATGAAACCTATTAGCTATTAATTTAATAGTATAAATAAAGATTATAAATTAACCAAAAAATAAACTAATATAATTCTAAGAATGATTTAATTGCAAAGTATTTGATACAGATTTTGTGGAAACTATATTATAATAACAAATAAATTATAAAAAAATAATTTATACCTGCATATTACATTTCTAATAATGACTAATAAAATAATTCAAACATAAATAATTTAATACATAAGAAAATATAATTGTTCAAGAATTTTGAAAATTTGTAAATAACTAATAAATAATTTAAAGCAATAAAAATTATTTTATTTTTTTCATTTGAAAAATAATGCAAGTAAAAAATTCTGAAAATTTAAATCTTTTAATAAAAAAATGTTATTCACTTCCTTTCGTGGATTTTATTAAAAAAGACCAATTAAAAAAGTAGCAATAATGGAACAAGTCAGCATGTCCAATTTTTATATGTCAAAATCTTCACATTAAATGCATAAAAAACAACAAATGATAACAAAACATATTGAACCTATACAAGGCTAGGACGTCTCGTAATGGACAAGAAATAATAGTATTTGATTCCAATAAGATAATTTAAAAATCAATAATATTACAATGGGTTAGAATAAACAAAAAATCTCCAGTGCAAAAGAGAATCTTTGTGATGTCATGGAAAAATAAAAAATAATTAATTAAAAAATAAAAAACGATATTAAACAGCAAAATACAAAAAAATAAAGTAGAAAAATATATTTAAATTAAATAAAAATAAAACAACAAAAAATAAATAATACACAATCAAATAATTCTTTGTGATGCGGTGGCAGGGTATTTAATAAAAAAAATTTTTAGAACATAATGAAAATTAGTTAATAATTACTTCATTATTTATAAATAAAATAATTTTTTTATACTTGACTACTCAACGAAAGATTAATCCAAATATATAAATAAAATTAGAGACGGAGAAAAGCATAAACAATAAACAGATTAATAAAAAAAATTAAGAAATGGAACGTAATGCAAGATACAGTTCCCAAAAATCTTGACTCAAAGAGGCAAAATTGTGAATATTAAATTTTATAGTTGAAAGATAAAGCAAATTCACTTTAATTTTAATGATTTAAAAAATGATCAAATTCTTTAAAAATCAAATTTTAATTAGCTAAAGAAGCATGCCCCACCAAAAGCTCGTTTTCAACAACCGAGGAAATTAGCAAGAAAGCGAAATAATATAATATTTAATTTATAAAACTTTATTAAATATTTAATAAATCTGTCACTAGAAATATGATTCAATACTTTATCAACCAAACAGAAATATCCAAGTTAAAAAAACATAACAACATTAAATTAAAAAAAATTAAAATGCATAAAATCACTAAAAATTTAAAATGTATAAAATTACTATCATGTAAATTTAAAGAAAAATATTAAGACTAATTGGAATTTCAAGCAAAAAATTGAAAAAATGTAAAAAAAGTTAAAAATTGACATTCAAAATTTTTTTATCTTTTTTGTTTGCGTAATTTTATAAAAAAATAATATGGGTTTTAACTTACGAAAGATTAAAATTAGATTTGCAAAACCCCAAATTTATAAATAAGAAAACCTACGAGCAACGAATTTAATTTCTCCACCAAGTGACTAGTGAAAATATTGAAATTCTTTAAATATATTTAACATTTTCTTACAAAATGACGCTTAATACAGAAAAATTAAATTGATCTTTTTGAATTTTATTGAGTATATAAAACATAACTTAATAGAAATTTATTAAAATATTTAATGGGTTTTAATAATTTACTGAATTTGTGACTTTTTCCAGTAAAATTTTTCTTACCATATTAATTCCATATTCATCGTAAAAGATTAATTATTAAGAAAATAATTCAAATTCATTCCATATTCTCCTAATAGAACAATAAAAATTTATTATTCTTGATCAAGAAAATATTTATGTATCTGATAAAATAAATTCTTGACAATAGTACGACACATAAACAAAAAATTTGTCGCTGCATTATATTAAACCAATAACAAAGATGATATAGGAATTTTACGATTACAGAAGTAAAAAGAAAATATATAATTGTTAAGTACAGTACCCCTATTTCTTTCCACCCCCACACTCCCGGATAAAATTCACCTTCGCTTTTTCTTCCCACTCCCATCCCGGTCCGTCCCTCAGGATTTTCCTCTATTTGGCCATTTTCACTAAAATATATTTGGGACACGGATTTTTCTCATCTCACCAATTCCACATTTTTTCGCAATTCCATTTTTCACCAACTTCACGTTTATTCGCAATACCATTTTCACCGATTTCACATAAAAGTCGCAATTCAATTTTCATATTTAATTCACAACCATTTTCCAATTATAAGTAAATAAATCGATCGAATTAATTGGATAATGGAAGAGTAAGAGAAGAGAATGTGGAAATAAGAAGGAGTGGAGAATTAATTTAAAGGGAATTGGGCAATTAAGGTCGGAGGGGAAATTGGGGAAATCACAATAATCCCGGGGAATCCTAAATTCGGGAAGGACACCATTCAATTATTCGGGCCCGGCACGATCCCTTTCTTAATTGATAATAAAGAATATAAAGCGAACTATTTCTAGTACAATTTGCTTTTTAAGATTTAATAAATAATAATTTGCAAATTTGAATGATATAAAATAAAAGTGCTAAGAGAACCGCATGTATGAACTTTTAAAAATGCATCATATCAGGCTACAAAAACATTATGTTAAAAAAAATCATAATATAAGTATAATACAAAAAAATAAAAAAATAATATTAATAATAATAAAAGTGAATTTATCATTAAAATATTTTATTAGGGGAGAAATGATAATAATGCTTAACATTAACAAAACAAATGATATTTTTAGTTTTAAAATGGAATTATATTTTTTTAACAGCCATACATATTAAATATGAATATAAGTTTGCATTATCATAAATCTACAAAGGCAAAATATAATATAATTTAAATTATCAAATCTTGGCAAATATTAAGAAGAATTTCTCGGAAAAAATCGTAAAAAATGGATACGAAAATAAATAAAAAAGATCGAAGAATTAATTAAAATTTAAAAAACCTAAGAAAATTATTAATTTATGATTTTTATTAAATACCTTCTATAATGACAACAATGCATTTCTTTTAATACATTTGACAAAATTGGAAATGGAGAGCAAGATTATTTTAATCTTAAAAAATGAATATTGGAGGCAAAATCCTCGATATAAATGTAATTGGTCAAAATCATTTTTATTTTTCTTAAACTAATTTTCAACTTCATTTATGAAAATCAAGTTAATAATTATCACTTGCTAAACAGTAAATAGAATTTTTAAAATTTTATCAACAAATTGTTTATGCATTCTAACAAATATTAAAACAAAAATAAAAACTTTTGAATGTCCAAATAATTCAATTAAAAAAATATTAACAACAAATGACATCCGAACAACTAAATCGGTAATCGACAATGTGAATATTGTTTTCAAATTTCCTCCTTAAAAATATATTAAAATTTGGAACTGATTTATTCTAATACCACAAAATACTACTAAGTGCAAATAAATCATATATAACGAAGACAATTTCAACAAGTTACAAAAAAGTAGTGATATCTAAATTTTCGAATAAAAATAATTAAAAATAAAATTATAAATATAACTATCAATGCTTGAGTTTATGGTCTATATTATATAATTATATAAGTTTCAGCAAGTTGAACCCTTCAATAAAAAATTTTATAGTTGTGTATGAAGAGTAAATAAAAATGGAATTAATTAATTTCAAAAAGATAAATAACTTTACTTATAAGCAACGAATTAATGCACTGAAACTTTTCGTGAAGTATACTAATATATCTTGACATCTTAATAAAAAATGTATTAAAAATATAGGTAATATTAAAAGTAAAATTTTTTTAATATCAGGAAAAAAGGTCAGTAACAGATAAAAAGAACATGGATCCATACAGCGAGAAAATGAGAAGAATGAAAAATATTTATTTATCCCACAAACGCAAATGTTTTGTGCTCTGAAAATATACAAAAGAGCATCAATTACCTAAACTAATTAAAAAGAATAGAAGAAAATTATTCAATTAAACAAGGTGTAATTTAATATGAAGTAATAATTTTGAAACTTGTAAGTATTTGCATGCATGCATTTTGGAAATTAAAAATAAATTTTATCAATTATAATTAAACGATCATATATAGATGGCGGCAAGCCAGAGAAAAAGGAGAAGCAAAACAAATAATTTTTTGAAGTTAATTAATATATAGTATTTTTATTTTAAATTTTTGTAACAGATTCAGTGTGTTCCTAAGCCAACCCTACTTTCGGGCCAGTCCTGTCGAGCGGAACCCATAAAAAGCTGGCTACTGCAAGCACAATGTGTTTTTATAGATAAAATTATTATTAAACATATTCTCGTCTTCTTGTAATTAATGTTAATATGTAAAATTTATATTTGTTTGTTTAAATAAACATCAAAGGATAAATCTTCAAATAATTATTAAAAGAAAGAAATAAATAAAAAAATAAAGAACATTAATTTACTTACCCTAAATTTATGCTACGAGGACAAAATTTAATTCATTCAATTAGAAAATAATTAAATAATGCATATGAATAAAAGGTATTTAACTAATTAGATATATTGGTAATTTATGAAGACAAGAAATGCGCATATAAAAAAGGGAAACAACAGAATCAAATTGATATAAAATATGAACTTATGCATAGAAATTAAAATGTATACTATTTAACGAAAGAACTCATATAAAATTACAGTCATTTATAAAATTAATATATTTATAATTGCATACTTAATAACGTAACCAATAGACAAATTGAGACAACATTGTTCCTGAAGAAATATTTATTCAATACAATAAAAATTTGCTATGATAAAATAACTTATTTTAAATAAAAGAATCGAGAAAACATTTCTTTTAATTAATTAAAAAATAATCGGGAAATATACGTTCAATCTTTATGGATTTAATACCAAATGCAATAAAAATAAATTTAAAAGAAAAAAACGATGGTAAAATAAGAATTAAAAGCTAAAAAAATAAATATTTAAAAAACAATTTTAAAAAATAAGAATCGAAAATGAATAAATGCATAAAAATAAAATAATTTCACACATTCTAATAAAAACAAAAGTAATAAATAGATTAAATGTGCAAAATGGTTGCAAAATTATTTAATATATAAGATAATTAAAGACTTTACAACATGTAAAATCATAAAAATTTAACTTTTTTTTAAAATTTCGATAAATATAAGAAACACGATTTCGTGAAAATTATTAATAAGTATTAAATATATATTTTTTAAATAAAAAATAAGTATTAATATAATATTATTTTCGAGAGAGCAAACTCATAAATTTATAAAACAAATATATTCATTTATAAAAATGTTTATAATTAATTAACTTGATAATGCAAATAAATTATTAAAGATTAATTCATAATTTTGAGAATTAAAATATTTATGGAAATTAATAAGTAAATTTTATCAAATACACTTTTTAATAACCAAAATTTTTTAATTATTGATTTATTCAAAAGATAATATATAAAGAAACAGCATTAACGATTAAATCCTATATTGAATCGAAGAATGGGACATTTCATAAGCGAGAGTTTAGAATTATTTAATGAAAATAAATGAGAAAGAAAACCTTAAATTTTATACAAAAGAAAATATGTTTGTTCAAGATTTCAAAAATTTGCAAATAACGAATAAAATAAATTAAAGGAATTGACATTGTTTATTTGATTGCTTTTTAATAATTATTAAATGTAATTCATTAAATAAAATAAGAAACCACCCTTGTATATAAAAAATATAATTGTGAAAAAAACTCATTTTCTTATAATTATGGTTACAGCAATTTAAATACCAACTATTAATGTGATAAATTATTTGATTATCTTCAGAATATTATAACTTAAATCAAATAAATTACCGTTTAGTAACGCCAATATGAAATTTAAAATTAAAAAAAATGATATTTTTAATATATTTTTATATATTATAAAAATTTGAAAAAAAAACCGCTTACAAATTACACGTAAAAGATTAATAGCAAATTGGTAATTGCAATTAATAGAAAAAAATCCTTCTACTAGTAGATAAGAAAAAACAAATATTTTAAAACTAATAATCTATATTATTTTATTTAAAATTAAAAATTGCATTTTTAAAAGTCAATAATTTAGCAGGACAGATTTAAAAACTAGAAAATTTATAAAAACAAACCAAAAGAAAGCAATTAGCATTAATATAAACTTTCATAAAAAAGGAATAAGCATTGATTGACTTAAATCGAACAACAATTAGACATAGAGGCAAAAAAATAATTAAATTATCAAAGCTAAAATAAGTGATTTTTAAATTAAATGCAAATCGAACTAAGACCTTTGACGAATAAAAATTAATTATTTCAGTTTAAATACGAAATTAAATTTTCAAGAAATACTTTGGCGAAATCGAAGGTGAAATTACGGATTTGCATTAGAAAAAATATTTTTCTTATTTTTAAAAAATTGAAAAACTAAAAACAACTTTTTATATTCAATATATAGAAAAATTATTTTAGTACTGTTAAACGTTTAAAAAATTATTAATTTACATATTTATTTTTTGATATGCAATCAAAATTTGCACTAAAAACTGCATCAAAGAGAAAAAATAAAACTTCCTGCCGAAAATATTGCTAAGTTTTCAAAAATATAAAAGTAAAAGGAAAGTCAAATTATAATAAAAATGTAGTTTTATTATAAATACCTTTTATAAGCTATATAAATTTAGCAGTTCTAAAAATCTTATTTTGAATATAAAAAATAATATAAAGGCCTAAATAAATTTAAAAATATTTAATTAAAGGGGATAAAATTGTAATATTTGATTTAATAAAATCTAACACATTGGAATAAATGGTTTTGATTTCTTCTTGGACACAAAAACAATTATAATACTATTAAATATTTTTTATAAAAAACGCTTTTTTAAATTAAAGTAATTTATTAGATTAAAATAATTAGAAAAAATATTCTTAAAAAAAATAATGTTATTTTCACTCTGAAATGAATTAATAAACCTTAAAAACAAAAATTAATTAAAAGTATAATCATTTCAAAATCATTCTTTGGAAGGGCCAAATTAATCCTATTTAATTTGGGAACTAGGTTTTAAAAAATCTCTCAACAGCCAATTATGTTGATTCTCTTTTAAACAATTATTTATTAAATTTTATCGGTTGCAAAAATGAACAAAAAAATTAAATATTAAAAAGAAAGTTACAATATTATAACATAAAATTATCAATGTAAAATAATTTATTTAGGAAAAAAGGCCAACAATGATAAGTATTATAAAATTTAAAGTTTTTGATTATAATAAATAAAAGAATTTATTTTTATGTAATTAAAATTTGTTAATAAAAGTTTATAATTATAAATGTTAAATAATCAATTCGTTTAAAAATATAATGAGATGGATAAACGAAATTTTCATAAAAACAGTTCACGGATTATAATTATTTTTGCACCAAAAGGCAATTGAAGAATTCTTTAAAAAATAAAATCAATGAAATAAGCAAATGAAGAAATTAAATAAATTGAAATAAAATAAAATCAATACATTACTTAAACACGGACACATTTCAACTAATTTCCAAAAATTTCTCGAGATTAAACCAATCAAATATTCTGTGTCTAGGTTAATGGGTAAAATACGTATAATAGTAAAAAAAATTTGAATATAAACTTACTATAAATAAAGATTTTTTGTATATCATTAATAATTGAAAAATTAAATAAAGAAGTTAATATATAAGCGAAACTTACCATGGATTTTGAGGTGACAAATTTATTTTAAATAATTAATAAAATTTAATTTAAAATTGGAAATGAAAAAAATATTTAAAATATTTCTAAAATTTTCTTCTTTTCAATTAACTTTAAAACAGAAGGACAATAAAATTTCGTTGAGCGTTGGTATTTTATAGGGCTGCCAAAAATATGTACAAAATGTGGTCAAAATATGTACATAAATATGTAAAAAAAATACCGAAATATGTACAAAAAGCCCAAATATGTAAATAAATTTTTTTAAATGGTTATTTTTTGGAAAAAATCCTCGTAAAGGGTGAAACAGGCACAAAATGCAATAAAAATGACTTAAATAGGCCTAGAGAATCATTTGGTATTTTTCAGGGATATCTTTTCAAAATTATTTTTTCACTATAAATTTTCAAAAGTATAAATGTAAAAAAAATTTGCCGAAAAATTACAGTTTTTATGCTTTTAATGCTCTCATGGAATTTTTTATAAAAAATCCCGGCATTTAATTTGTAAAAAGGCTGTTTAATTAACATTCCTTAAAGCTTGTTCAAATATGCAATTTCAGTTTTAAAATTAATAGATTTTCCCCAATTTTTTGTTTTCGGATAACTTTTGAGCTGAAATTCAGCGATGGAAAATTTTTCGCATTTTTTGTAAATAAAAAATTTTTAATATAAAATTTCGATTTTGCAATAATAAATGTAATGCGAGGGAAATTAAGTTAAAAGTTTATGGATTTAATAAAAACATTGAATTTAACAATTTTCAGTCATTTGCATAAATAAAAAATTGAATGGGTTTTAAAATTTGGAACACTTTCTTTTCTGACGCGTAAAAAAATAATATAAAGAAAAAGTGAATGGAATATATACCAATGTTTTGTTTGATTAAATAATTATAAAATAGTAATTTATAAAGAATCAAATCGTAGGCCATTAAAAACATTTCAAGTGAACAATAAAAGAGATAAATAAAAACTAAAAATAATAATTCGATCTTTTTGGATTTTTGAACTTTTTGCCATCATTCATTAAGATTATAGCTTCTGAAAAAATGAACAGTGCCAACGCAAGATGCCAAGGGCTCATAAAAAAAAGCTAAAAATAAATCCTGGCAGTTGGAAGCTTAAAATTAAATGAATAACTAAAAAAAGAAAAATTAATATTAAAAGTAATAGAAAATTTGTATATTATTTAATAGATATAAAAATATTTTTTTGTTTCTTAAAATTTGAGATATTAGTAAAGATATTTTCTAAATGCTTAAAGTATACGCAAATCTATAATGTCACTGTGGGAATTGAAAAATAAAATTTTTTTTTAAAAAGAAACCATTGATACATACCATTTGAATTTTTAATTCTACACCATGAAACTAAATAAACAAAAAATGTTTTTGAAAAGTTGACATTGCCAAAAGAAAGTGTGATGTAAAATATTTTATTTTTCATTTACATGAAAATAAATTTTACGCAATAATTTCATTTAATATTTTTAAAATAAAATTTTAAAATAAAATAAATTTGATTTTTATAAGAAACTATTTCTAAATAATAAGTTAATTCTATAATTTAAGTAAAAGAAATGCAGATTTTATTATTAAATTAAAAAAACAAATAAAACTAATTTTAAAACCAAACTATTATTCAGATAACTAAATGTTAAATCACATTGAAATATATGTAAAAATAATTGGACATTTTATTAATAATATTTCAATAATCAAATCAAAAATTTTGGTTTGGTAAATAATAATCGAACTTAAAATATTCCTAAATAAAACACCATAACCTAAAATTAACAAAAAACGATGATCACATTTATTTAACTGCAGAAGCGACGTAAAATGCTTAAAAATATTGAATGCTTTATCAATAATTGAGATAAAAGAACTAGAAACTATTTAATTGTCATTGAAAATTTACAAAATAATTTTAATATTATTTTTGCTTTATTTAAAAAAATACAAATATTATTAGTTTTGAAACGGTACAAATAAACATATATGGAATGAATAGAAACATTGGCAAGATCAGACTTTGTCAATTTAGGTATTAATTTAAAAAGAATACAACAGATTACATAAAAGTTTATTTAACGCAAATTAAAAGAAAATTGATTAAAATAAAAAGAGTAAAACCAAACAAAAACATTTCAATTATGAATTTAATAAGAGCTTAATTTTTGATGTAAATAAAAAAATTCGACAAAAAAAAAAAAATTATTATAATAAATAAAAGGAAAAAGTATTCTATAATAGTAACTTTAAAAAAAACTCATTTTTAAATAAAGTTTTCTGCTGGCCTCTTAGCCAAAGTCTTAAGTATTTGGCACCTCTAAATGTGGCAGTTGTCAAGAATTATATATTTGAATGGAGCATATATTATTATTACAGGTGTAAATTCTATTAAAAAAATAAAATTAATAAAGAAATAATATTTTATTAAAATGGGAATCAATTGTAAATGATTAATCTCAAATAAAAATTATAAAGCCAAAAAACAAATAATGACCAAGAAAAAGCCAAACAGAATAAAAATTCCTCAAACTCGAAATTTAAACATATTCTAAAAGCAAATGTGTTAAAATATTCTAAAACAAATAATTTGCTAAAAAATAATAAAATAAACTAAAATTAAAACAACGCAGATGAAATCCCATACGAGTCACTGATAACAAAGACAACAAATATAGATATAAATATTATGTATATATAAAACTTTTACATAACATACAAATATATTTTAAGACAATTGGAATATTTGAATGTTCTACATTTAAAAATGGAATCTCCGTTCAATGGCCAAGAATATTGATGCTTGGTAATTATATAAAACTAATGAACTCAAAATAAAAATATAAAACAAATAAGGTAATGAAAAGAATTATTTGGCTTATAATAATTTTTTAAAATACAAAATGAATTGGTTAATAAATTTGATAAATTCCATGTTTACGAAAAAAAATATTTGAGTTTTTAAACTTTCTAGTTAAATACTGCAAAAAGAAGAAAATCAATTAATACGAGTACTCAAACGAGAGAGAGAGAACCGTCAAAGATCAATTTTGGACAATTTATGGTTTATATGACAATTATAAAATTTAAATTTTATTAAATAATAATTAAAATTTATAATCAGGAATAAATAAAATTCATCAAAAATAAGAAGAACAATAAGATAAAGAGGAAGAAAAATATTAGAATTAAAAAACAAAATGTGTATCATTTTACAATCACCAAAATAAATGTAAATATAAAACTTTAATAAGTTCACTTTTTTTATTAAATCTTACATAATAAAAATCCAACCTTTTTTGATTTTCTTTCTTTGATATAACCA
The DNA here is from genome assembly GCA_023374025.1 of Heterodera schachtii. Taxonomy (NCBI): domain Eukaryota; kingdom Metazoa; phylum Nematoda; class Chromadorea; order Rhabditida; family Heteroderidae; genus Heterodera; species Heterodera schachtii. Next base: position 830,311 of record SIJG01000058.1, on the reverse strand, counting down.
ATGAACAAAAAAAAATAATTATAATAAATAAAGAAAATAATGTAATAAATTAATTGTTTTTCTAATATAAAAATAATGCTTTTCCATACCGCTTAAAAAATGCTTGACTTCATTACTTTACGAACAATTTAGCTATATGAAATTTTCATTTTGTAGACAATTTTTTTTCATTTTTTAACTTTTTTTAATAAATTAAAATTTTTCATTCTAGCACCTTAAGTCGTTAAGCCAAAAATTAAAATATCATAACCAATTCGTCTGTTGTTTTTATTTATTTTATTACTTACTATTTAAAAAAATAAAAATTACAAAATTTTAAAAAATTTACAAAATTTAATTTATTAATTTCACATTTGAAATACAAACAATCTGCAAATTTAATACCTTTTTTACTTTTGCCAATTAATTTATTTGTTCCTTTTTTGGCCCTCATTTTTCGGCCTTTCCCATCCCCAAAAATCCCTTGTGAGAATTTGCAGTGAATTCCGCCGGCGCGAAGAGCAACGAATTGGTATCTTCCCATTTTTGTGTGACCATAAGCTAAAAAAAAGCCGCAAAAAATGCCCCAAATATTTTTCATGTATATATTCCTTCAACAATATCTTAAAATTAGTGTAAAATAAAAGAATAATATTTTTATTTAAGAATTTATATATTTTATTATTTTTAATATTTTTATTTAAGAATTTATATTAATTTATTATTTTTAATATTTTTATTTAAGGATTTATATTAATTTATATTATTTTTATTTTGAATTAATTTTTGATTTTTGTCAATTTCGCCATGTCTTTCAACGATTTTGAGTGCAAAATTTTTCTTGTCTTAGCCTTCCTGTTTAGTCTCCTCCAAAAAGAATGAGCATGTTTTTTTTCCAACGAAAATTTTTTTTTGTTTATTTTACCGCATATGATCGCCTCATTCGCGGAAATTACCACAGCAACTCTCTTTTCTCTCTCTGTCTCTCTCTCTCACTCTTTCTTTCTCTCTCTTCTAATCTCTTCGCTCATTGGTCTCTCTCACCCTTTCTTTCTTCTAATCTCTTTTTTCATTGGTCTCACTGAGTCTCTCACTCTCTCACCCTTCCTTTCTCTCTCTTCTATTCTCTTCGCTTATTAAGTAATTTTAAGACTAATAAACTCAGAAATAAAAAAAATACACAGAAATAAAAAGGTTAATTTAGATAAATGAATAAACTCAATAAATATTATAAAACGACTCAGATTGATGGAACAAACAAACGCCGAACTGTCCGGAGGTTTGGAATCCGTCTCTACAAAAAAATATTAAAAAATCGAAAAGTGCCAAAAAATTTCACCAAAAGGGTATTCTTTAAATGCAGCCTTCCACTAATTCCATACCAAAATAGATTAGAATACCTGCAACTGCCAACACTTGAGAATAGGCGAAAAACTTTTTGATCTGTTTATGGCACATAAAATTGTTTATGGCCGAACATAAGTACATTTTTTAAAACTCTGTTTAACGGCATAAAACTGCATTGCGCAGTCCAGGCCACGAAATGTCCAAGTCTCGAATTTTTCATGTCATTTTACATTGTTTTTTTTTGCGGTGCGTTTTTTCAAAGAATTTTGGCGAACCGGGGGGAGGCAGGGCATCCGGCGGTGCCGATAGGCGCAGCCGGGAAAAATTTTCCAATTTTTAATGCGATTTGTTAAGAGATTTTATTATCCAAAAATAACCAAATTTAGCGATTTTGAGCAATATTACAAGAAAATTAAGGATTTTTAGGGTCCGGCGGTGCCGATAGGCGCCGACGGAGAAAAATTGAAATTTTAGTTCTATTTATTAACAGAATTGTACAAAAAATTACTAATTTTTGAAAAAACTTTTTTTAAAAATTTACCGAAAATTTCCGACTTTTTTCATCAGAAATTTCGGAAATCGAAAGTCGGAATTTCGACAACCAAAAATTTTTCGGAAATCGTAATTCTGACCCCAAAAATGTCAGAAAACGGAATTTCGACAACCAAAAATTTTTCTGAAATCATAATTTCGACCCCAAAAATGTCGGAAATCGGAAGCCGGAAATCGGAATTCCGTCCCATCCCTGCCTTGAAAATTTTGTGGGTGCCAACTTTATTTCGAAATTTAGAATATTTAGTGAACTTGTTACGATTTTGTTTATAAAATTCCCTTCAAAACATAATTTTTCTCTCAAATATTGCTATAAAAATCGGAATTTTTTTTGAGTCCAAAAATAAGTACAAAATAAGTACTTTTAGCTCAAATAAGTACAATACTTACAAATAAGTACAAAGGGTAACCCTGGTGTAAAAACGTTTTGGGTTATTTCGTTAAATCCGCCATTTTAGCGAAATTTTTCGACAAAACATGGCATAACTTTGCTTAAGGGCAATAAAATTTTAATTCTTTATACTATTCGATAGCGCAGCTTTTTCTCTATTAGCCAGCAAAATTAAAAAAAAATTGGTAAATTTTATAAAAAATTGTATACAACAAATTGATGGATGTGGCTCAATTGTACAATTGAATGGGAGTAATTAGTTGAAAAACAAAAAGATGTTAAAATAAAAACTAATTTCTGAATTGATGAGAAAAAATGTAAGGGAAACGTGAAAAAAGAATACATATTATTTAATATAATAAATAAATGTGATGATAAAACATATTCAATTTGCATTAATAATTATATGTTACATTTACATTAAGACAAAAAAAGTTTAAAAAAATCAAACATAATTAATTATATAAGTGAATTTTGTAAAATAGCAATTTTCCAAATTTAAGCTATTTTAAATTCGAAGGCCAGTGTGCGTCGCAATGTACCTTGGATATTGTACAAGATTTTTAGGGCAATGCAAAAAATTGATCTAAAGTAATACTAAATAGAAATCTACAACCTAAAACAAATAAAAATTAATTATAAAACATTGTTATAAAAAAAAAACATTTTGAAGCAGATCAAATAAATTTTTTGATTATATTGAGAATAAATATAAGAAAAAAAAAATAAATTAACATAATTGTTAAATTTTACTCTCGAAATAAACTACTTAAAAACAAATTCTTAAAATGTAACAACACTAAAAATTACATTTAATAATAAAATTATTAATTTTTAATGCATTTGTTATAAACTAATTCAATGAACAAAAAAATTTATATAATAAATAAAGAAAAAATAATAACATAAATATTTTTTTAATAAAATAACTCCTAAGGCATAAAAAATGACGCAATCAATTTTCTTCGCGCAAGATAATTGATTAAATTAAAATAAGAAATTTAAATAATAACTAAAACCGGCAAGAACAATTTATCAGACAAATGAGTTACTGGACAATTAATTAGTGCACAATTAAAAAATAATAAATAATTTATAATTTATCTTTTTAAATTAAAATGATAAGAGAAATTAAAATCATTCCGCAAAATTAATATTAGAATCAGATTTAAACTAAATAAAAGAGAAAATTCAATGTAAAAATGCTTAAATAAAAATAAGAGTATAAACAAATTTGGAGATTTTGAAAAGGGTTTAAAACGAAATTAAAAGAAATTGAAATTTTAAAGTATATATTAAAAGTCTATTTTTATAAAACCATTTTTAATTTAAAAAGATGTACTTATCAGAATATGCAGATGGTTATGCCGTACAACCATCGTCGTGGAAAGAGTTCAGTGAAGCAACAAATTGAAATTAACCGAAGAAATACTAAAAACATTAGAAAAATAATGATACTGACACTATGTATATAAGCTGTGTGATTTAATTTGACAAAAAAAAATTATAGAAAAAAAAAGAAAAAAAGCGAATTTAAAATTTACTCAAAATATTCATATTAATTGGACTAATAAATTAAGAAGTCTTTTTTAATTTTTAAGCCGTAAAAATATTTAAAATATTTTTTCTACAATCTATCCAAAAGTTCGAGGTCAACAAAGGAGAACTGTACTTTTTATAGAATTCAAAAAGAAACTTAATATAAATCTGAATACATAATTAATAAATATTCGTTAATAGATTTTTAGTTTTGAATTTTTTTCTTGAAAAAAATTGGGAAAAAGCTATCTGATGGCGAGAATAATTATGGAAATAAAATGCATAATTCAAAAATTCGAGAAAACAATTTCCATAGAAAAAAATGAAAATTAAATATTATTAATAAAATAAAATACTTACACGTATTCTAATAATGTCCATTCAATATCATCCAACTGCCTGCAACCAGATTAAAGAGAAAAAACGCAGTTAAAAATAAAACTTAAAGGCTAATTTGAAAGATAAACTACAAATTTGATATATTATTATTACTATAAGACATAAATTTAAATCAAAAAAGATCGTCCCTTTAGTTCTGTGAGGCTTAATAAATAAAATTTAATTAAAATTATTTTATATAAAAGGCAAAATGAAAACAAATTATTGATTGTTAATATGAAGAATAGGTATTAATATAGCATCGTCGAAAAATAAACTAAATAAGTGAATAATTAATTAGAATAAGGCAATAAAACAAACATTAATAAAAAAAAAGTACACATAATAAGCTGATTCATTAAGTCAATAACATAGGGAAAATTGAAAATCTCTCAGGGAAATAAATAAAACTAAAATTTTCTGTAGATTTAACAAATATTAAAATTACAAATAAGACCAAACGATTTATACTAGGAAACACGAAGAATGTACATAAATTAAATTAAATATTAAAAAAAAACAAGTAAATATTTTGATTTCCCACTTAAAAAATAATATTTAGAAACTAAGAGCTGAGAAAAGTGAAAAAATAAAAATGTAAAATGCAATAAAAAAAAATAATGATATCTATATTAAATTATTATAGTTCAAACAAAAATTGTTGTTCTTTCCACATGCGCATCGTGTTGTAGCCAAAGTCGCATCACATTGTGGCCAATTAAAATTATTTGCAAGAAAAAAATCATATAAAAATTTTCAAAATTATCAAAAAAATTTCAAAGTTGTAATTTTATTAAAATATGATATTTTCTTTATAAGAATAGAACAATTTAATACCAAATTAATAAAATCGTTCTAGAAATACTCAATTATTTAATAACAATAATTGCTGAAATATGATAAAAGAAAAAACTTAATATTAAACGAAATAATCAAAAAATATGCTTGTTAATTGCTAAAATATTGTATATTTAAAAAACTATTTTTTTTTTGTTTTTTCGCGATTTAATCAATGAAACACTCTAACAGTTAACATTAAATTTCAAATTTTCAATTAAATATCTTTTATAAGAAAAGGCCTATTATGATCATGAGCAAAAGATTCAACGAATCAATTGTCGGCCGCTTAGGGCGGCAGAACTATACAAAGACGACTCATTTTTTCGAGAATATACTTTATACGGGAAAAGCGTATGATTGTGTTTTGATGAACCATTTCTAGTTTTTAAAGATAATATTCAGAATTTATCATTTAATATTATTGAAAAAATATTTCAAGAAAAAAATAAAAATTCATACTTAAAAACGCTCAATGCCTTCCATGCTGAGAATAAATATAATTTATCTTCTACTTCATTAGTGTTGAAACAAAGAAATAAAAAAGCTATAATTTTTAGTTCGTCTAAATTTGTAAAATTTTTATAAATTTCTAAAAGATATTAAAATAAACGAATGTAAAATATACAGAATTTAATGAATATAAGAATAAATATTATTATGAATGTGATTGATTTCGACCAAATGTTGAAAGAATCGACCTCCGAACATGAGATAATGTTTTAGTTATTTTAATTAAAGTAATTTTATATTTACGCATATTGAATAAATAGGTAATAATCTAAAAGTATTTCTCAAATATAAAATAAATATTTAATTCTTAATTTATCAAAATAAATTAAATTTACATTTGGTTATGCAAAAATGCCTAATTTATTTAAAAATTAAGCATCTCATAAATATCAAAATTATTTTAATGTTCTTGTAATTTTATGTTTATAATTCGATGAAAATAATCCTAAATTCTATCCTTAAAAATACATTCATATAAATATGTAGCTCATTTATTAGGTTATTAAAATAGCGAAAAAAATTAATATTAAATAAACAATTATTTATTTTTATAAAATTAATAATAAATATCAAAAAAAGCAAAAATAATAATAAGTAAGAATTGTTTTTGCTACACAACTTTTTAACAATATTGACCCAAAAATACGCCCCTAATAAATAAGCAAAAGCAATTTGGTAAAAACTAAACAGGTGGGGCCTCCAGCAAGATAAAATCAATTGCAAAGCAAAACTTAAAACTTTAAAATTCGTAATCTAATAAAAAGAAAATAATACCAACCTGTAAAGTGGACATACAGCACAATGAACTTCATTCTCTTTTGAAAAAAATCTAAAAATAAATCCTTTGAGGCGAGTGAAACACTGACTTTCAAACTTATTGAATTCATAAGATAGCAATTATAATTATTAATAGAACACAGAGCGGCGAGACATTTAACTTAATTATGAATATTAGCTGTGCTATATTATATTTTCTAAATAGATAAAAATAATAAATTATAAATAAATTAACCTATTGTAAAATTAAGAAAGCAACAACCTTTATTAATTTTATATTGAGACAATTGTGCCAATACGCGTAAGTATTTTTTGGTTTCGTCGCGGAATAATAAATAAAAAATAGCAGAATATTTATGTAATAATTTGAATAAAAGGGAACTTAACATTAAATTTACAATATATAAATTCTTTTTTAATAAAAATTATTGAGACTTTGGATATTAATCTAATATAACTTAGATGTATTAAAAAAAATACAGAATTTAATGAATATAAGAATAAATATTATTATGTATGTTGCTCAACATGAGTTATATATGTTTTAATTATTATAATTAAAGTAAAATTTATATTTACGCATATAAATAAATAGCTAATAATATAAAAAAAATTCTTAAATTCCTCAAACTTTAATAAAATTCAATTTATATTTGTCAAAAAATTCAATTTTGTGAAAAATGAATTTTATTAATTCAAAGAAACGTTAAATTGTTTCATTTTAATAATTTTTTAGCATTAAGAATAATCTGTTTAATTAAACCAAATTATTTTTGTTTTAATTACAAAACTTATTTTTATGAGTTTTGAAATTAAATCTAATAATAAATTATTATTTTAAATTATTAATAAAAACTAAATGAAAATAACAGAATAAAGTTATTATTAAAAATATAATCAAAAGGTTCAAATAAAAATAAAGTGGTCACTTCTGATCGGCAAAAAATATAATAAAAAGAAAGTCAAAAAATTTGCTTATCAAATAAAATAAAATTTTAAATTAATCTTTTATATGATTACGCCCACCTAAATAAAATTATGCTGAATGATTAATATATTAATTATAAAAGAAAAAATGTTGTGCTTTCATAGTATTCATCATTTTTTATTTCTTACAAAGAACAAGAATTAAATGGGTAAAATCAAATTAAGTGGTAAATAATGATATTATTACGAAAACATTCTGAATGCAAAAATTTTTCTCAAAAATACGCCCCCTAATAAATAAGCAAACGCAATTTGGAAAAAGTACAGGAGGGCCTCCATCCAGCAAGATAAAATCAATTGCAAAGCAAAACTTTAAACTTTAAAATTCGAAATCTAATAAAATGAAAATAATACCAACCTGTGAAGTCGACAGACAGCTCAATGTGCTTCATTCTCCAAAAAAACCAAAAAATAAATCATTGCAGCTTAAAAGCTTGAAAAATTAATATGGATACCTTAATTAAAAGTAGAAAAATTAATTTCTTTTTAATATTTTACCTTAAAAAATATTATAAAATTTCTTGATATAAAAATTATATTTTTCTTAGCTTAAATTTGAGATGCAATTTAATTTATGTGTCAAATTACAGAAGTATGTAACTTTTAAATAAAATACCTAAATATTTATTAAGTGTGATTTCAAAACTATGCAATATAATACTAATGAACATTTCTGAAGTAATCAATCATTATTGGTTTACAAATTGTTTGAAAGCACTGCATAGTATCATATTTATTGGCAAAAATTGGAAAATCACCGTAAAAAACAAAATACGATAAAATGTCCGAGAAATCGATAAAGAAAACCAAGAATAGACTCTCCTTAATACTTTCCTTTCAAATTTCAAAAACGCATATATGAAAAATTAAATTTTCATAAAATTGTTAAAATATGAATTTTAAAATTTGAATTTAAATAAATTTATTAAGAGAAAAGCACTCAGTAAAATTAATTTAACAGAATTTTATTTATAGAAAAATCAAAAAACTACCCTTAGCAGGCGCCATTTATTTTTGCCGAATGACCATGAGAAAGAAATTTAAATAAAACAGAAAATAACAAAAAAACAAAAGCAGTAATAATTGCAAGTAAAAATAAAAAATGAAAGTAAAATTATTTTCAAATAAAAATTTAACTTGTTTTATAAAATTATTGCAGTTTTGAAATAATTTATGAAAAAATGTAATACAAATTTAAAGGAAAAACAATCATTAGAAAACAATAATAAATTTTTGAAAATATAACATAAGTTTCCTAAAAGAAACATTAGTAATACAATTTAATAATATGAAAAAATTTAAATGAAAAATATTAATTTCTTATAAAATTGCATTAAAATGCAAAAACACAACAAAATAAATGACTCATAAACTAAAAAATAGACATCAATAAATAACTAATAATAATTTAATAGAAGTTAATTAATAATTTTGAACTTTTTACGGCTCTAGTGCACTTTATGAGTCCAATCGACTTTTATGAGTCCAATTGAGTTTTATGAGTCCAATCAATTGACAATCCCAGGTTTTTGTACAATAACTTTGTTATATGCGAACAAACCCTATTTTTTGGTATCATTCGAAAGCACAAAGTCTAACGAAACTAAAATATATAAAATCGCAGCGTTCAGGCAATTACCAAAAAAAAATTGGATTAATTAAGCATATTGTTGATCGTTTTGGTTTGTAACTTTCTTGAAATGATTTGAGCGACTAAAACATGCGAATCAATTAATACCATAACAATTTTTGAAAATATATTTTGTTCATTACAATAGCTAAAAGCTTATTTTACAAGAAAATAAATTTTTTACTTTTTATTTAATCTTGCCGCGTTCGGTAAAAATGGTTCAATTCTTTTACTAAGAACAATTCTTTAAGAAGATAAAATCCTGCGAGTTACTCAAAAAATTCTGGTTCATTTTTAAAATCAGTTTTATTATTTCATCATTATTGTTTATTTTGTAGAAAAGAATTTCTTTTTAATATCATTTTAGTTTAATATATTTATGCCTCCAAATTAAATAGCTTTTTTATATAGAATTTTTATTAATGTGGGTGATTTGTGATTAATTATTTAGTGTTTACTTCTTTTTTACTTTTCGATAATTTTTTTATATTTAATTATTAGGGCTTCTTTTTTTAGGCAAATGCCTAAATTTTTGCGCACTTTATACGCACAGATAAGCACGAAAAACGCGTTTTCCGCTTTGTTTGGGGTGTCTACGATGACTTTTATAATGCCTATTTTTGTGCCTATTTCGCCATTTTTGGCGCGTTTTTCAGGATTCTTGGAAAAATCCTTACCAAAAATGCAATAAAAATTAAAAATACACCCCTAAGAATCGACTTGAAAAAATTTCAGAAATACACCTCTAAGAATTGAAAAAAAAATTTTCACAAAAATTCGTCCACAAAAATTAATTATTTTTTCTTCATAAAATTTTTGGTTTAAAAAATTATTTTTATTGGAAACAACTGTAAAACAATTGAAATATAAGCAAAATAAGTTTTTTGATTAATTTTTAAGTGTTTTGCTACCTAAAAAGCGTTAATAAAAAAAATTTTGTGCCTATTTTAGTGCCTATTTGAGGATTTTTGTGCCTATTTAATGCCTATTTTGCGATTTTTTTTGCCTATTTTAGGTGCCTAATTCGCGATTTTTTGTGCCTAAAAAAAGAAGCCCTATTAATTATTATGCTGCCTGATCGATCGTTGTGATATACTTTTAAATCATTTTTCATCATTTTTAATTTTTACAGTGAATTTCTGTTTTTTTTAATATATATGCTATGATTTTCTTTAAACATTTAAAAAAATTTAAACTATATTATATTTAAATATTTTTTATTACATTATTTAAAATATTTATTCAGCTCTTTTTTTGTAAAAGTTTTATTCCACATCATAATTGATCATTCGTGTAATATTTTGCACCTAAACAAAAATAATTTCGTTTTTCAATGTACATATTCATATTTTCTTTATAAAAGTGAATTAATTGTTCATTTATTTTCTAATTTTCGCTTTTCTATTAACATATTTATTATAGAACTTATAATATTAAATCCTATCCAATTTATTTATATCAAAAAAGCAAATAAATATATTTTATAATTAATTTATTAATTGTTTATTAACAATATATTCAATGAACCAATATAATTATTTGGCGTAATTAAAATATTTTTTGATTTTTTGAAACTTTCTTTATTTGTTTTTTGTAGTAACGATTACTAAAACAATCACTAATTTAAAAAAATACGTTATTTAATAAACTCATTCTATGTTTGATTTTATATTTTAATTATTTGCTTGAAATTAATATTTTTAATTTTTTTTTAGTTCAATTTTCGATTTTTCGTGGCCATGCAGTTTTAATGAATGGCGCTTGCTTTCTTTACAGGAAAAATTTAATATTCAATTTTATTCCTTTAAAGTTATTCAGAAACTTTTATGGAATTAAATTCTTTAATTTATTGTATTTTTTGCTTATTTTTAAAATATATATCTTACGAGAAACTTCCGTTATATAATTTATTTTAGTTATACTTTTAAATTCACATGTGCTCTCAAGGATTCCATGTTTGCAGTGTATCCTTCTTCGGGTTTAAGTTTATTTTTCATAGAGTATAAAATTAGTTTGTTAAATATCTCGCTTATTTGTCTTATTAAATAGTCTGTTTTTGTTTTGTTTTAATTGAATGAGCTAGTGCTTCCGCATGTCACAATAATATTTTATATTTCATCTGCAGAATAAATAATTTTAGTATTTTTTGTAACCAAATAAATATTTGAATTGATTGAGTTTTTTATAGTTTACATTTATCGGTTTTTTTGATTGCATTAAGATTTTTAAAATTATTTTTTAGTTTTTATTATTTTTTGTTTTTTTTTTCAAAATTTTATTTTTATGCCATAATTTTTTTTTCTGCATTTATTATATAATTAATTTTTAAGTCTTTTTAGTCTTTTTCAAATAAATATTTTAATTTATATAAGCAGCTTTATCTTTTCTCTAAAAAATCAATATGCATTCTCTTATATTTTTATGCTTTGCGATTTGTTATTGCAAATGCATAATAATGAGTTTTATAAAGTTTTAAATTTATCGGATTTTTTATTGCATTAAGATTTTTTAAATTATTTTTTTAGTTTTTTATTATTTTTTGTTTATTTTTTATTTCTTGTTTTTTTATGCCATAATTTTTTTCTGCATTCATTATAAAATTAATTTTTAATACTTTTATTAGCATTTTTTTTTGGTTCTTTTATTGATGTTTACAACTCCCATGGGATTTAGTAGCTCAATGGCTCCTTTCACTGCTCCGAATACTTCTGTTTTAAATGTTCAAAGCTATAAAGAATTATTTGTTATGTTTTTCCTCTATTAAAATAAATATTTTTAGATTTTAAAATAATTTTTGTATTTTCAATCCAAAAGTATTAAATTTCATTAAAATATTTCGAGTATTGGCATCGTTGTTTCAAATATATGCAAAGCTCATGACCTATGATTTATTTTGCGTAATAAATAAAGAGTTTAATATTATGGCCTCACCATAAGATGTATATTTAGCTTAACTTTTAATAATAGTTGATAAAACTTATTTATAAATTTTTGTCTATTTTCATATGGCAATTAGTTTAAAATTTAATAAATCATTATTTATTTTTACTTAATTAAATTTAGCGTTTTATTCATTAATTAGATGCATTAATGCATTCATTACTGCTTTATATATCGGTGATGCTCGAACGTCGCGGCTTTTGGGTTCTTTTTCGTATTTCAACAGCTTGAGGCTGATGGGTTTGACGTTTATGTACTCCGAAATAATTTATTTTAATATATGTTTTATTAAAAAAAAGACATTTTTCGTGCAATTGGTATTGAATGATTTTCAACTGCTTTAGCTAGGTTATCCAATTCTAAAATTTCAATTAATTTTTGTTATTAATCAGTATGTATTAAATAAATGTAAATTCAAGATTAAATCGGCGTTAGCTCGCTGAAATATTAATTAGATTGTTTTAAATTGAAGTTGTAGAATTTTTAAAATGATTTTATTATAATTATTAACAAAACCCAATGTTTCACATTTTAAACCCATATTTACTGCCTTAAATATTGCATTTTTTTATTATTATCGTTTATATTAAAACTTTTCTATAAAATAAATTTCGTAATTCTCAGAAAATTTCAGAATTTTGTTACTTCGAAAAGTTACCTTTATAAAAGTGTATTTAGAATATTTTATGAATATAATCCTTAACTAAATTGTTTGATTTTCAGTTTTAACTATCCGTTACTTATTTCATATTAATTTATTTCTAATTTATCTTCTATAATTGAAAAAGAATGATTTATTATTTTGAGTTTTTAATAAAAATCTACATTTTTTGAAACATATTTTAATTAGTAAAATTCAATCACTGAACCACTTTTAGCCCGACTCTCTCTTTCAAAAAATTAAGCGAGTAAACTGATGTTTTTCTGTATTCTTATTATAAAATTTTAGTTTTAATTATTTTTTCAAACTAGGTTAATTTTAAGCTTTTACTAAGAAGGATTTTTAATTATAAGTAGTTTAATTAATATTTTGAAAATCCATTTTGTCATTTCGCTGAATCTTTTTTCATAAATAAAGATTTTATTATTTGATTAAAACATTATAATACGCTAATATGAACTGTTTATGGTGAAATTTTTTATCAGCAGCTCCTTTAAGGATTAACCTTTGGATTTATTATTTTTTTAAATAATGTGTCCTCGCCGCCCAGGGGGCGCCACGTAAACCGCTTCCAAATCTGGTATTAATCATTATTTTATCTTTCTATAGCATTATACAAATTTCTGTATTTTTTTCTTTAAGTTGGTTTTAGTATATATTGTTTATTTCATTATAATAAAAACTACGGCAATTCTATCATTTAGTAGCTCATGATTGCGTCTCGCATTTCTTTTTGGTGTTTTTTCATTACTTTTGTATCATATAAAACTATTTCGTCAATGCAACTTGATACAATAATTTTGTTTTTGTTTTCCAATGCTTCTGAAGTGTGTTTAAAAATTTCAATTTCAATTGTTGAATAAATAATTCATTTTATTAATTATAAAATTGCTGATCATTATTTCAAATAAATCTTTAGGTTCTTTAATGCCTTATTTATCTTTAGAGACCGACTTTTGAGGCATATGCCTTTTTTTCTGCGCACTTGTTTCGATATGTTAAGCATAAATAGCACCTTTTCCACTTGGTTTGAGGCTTCTACGTTGACTTTTATTATGCCTTTTTTTGTTCATTTTTGGCATTTTGCCGTTTTGGTGCCTTTTTTGGCAATTTTTTCGAAAAATTCCATAAAAAATGCAATAAAATCGGGAAAATACACTGACTTGAAAAATTTTCAGAAAATAAACCCCCTAAGAAATGACTTGAAAAATTTTCAGAAAATACACCCCTAAGAATCCTAAAAATTTTCCCAAAAATTTATCGCTAAAATTTCATTTTTTTCTTGATAAAAAATTTATGTTTAAAAATTTTCCTTATTCAAAAAAAAATTAATAAAATATTTAATAATAATTTAAATGACCAAAATTAAGTTATTGTTTAAGTTTTACGTGTTTTGCTCCCTAAAAATCCTTAATAAAAATTATTAAGTGCCTTTTTTTCGTGCCTTTTTTGGGATTTTCGTGCCTTTTTTTCAATTTTTTGGTGCTTTTATAATGCATTTTTTATGATTTTTGGTGCCTTTTTGTCGGTCTCTATTTATCTTATATGATATTTAATCGATTTTCGAAAAAATTTTTAATGGTATTAAATTTATTTTTTTAACTTTTTTAATTAATTCCCTTTTATTTTCATTGAATATAAATGTTGACAAGTTTTCATTTTTGTTAATGTTTTTATTAATTTTAACATCTGTTTATAAAGTACAAAATAAATTTTATTTTAAAAATTTGTAATATTTTTTGTCTCCTTTTGAATAAAGAATTTACTTATCATATAATTATTGCCTTTATAATAGTGGAGATTTTTTGGCTGTGATTTTACTTAATTTAATTTTTGAAATTTTAAATGAAGTTTTTTCCATTAGGAAGACCCGAGTAGTTAAAGTATAATTTGATTCTTAATTTCCTTATCTATTTTTCTAATTATTATTTTTTACCTTCTTATACAACATAAATAATATTATGATTACTAAAGTAACTAAAATTTATGCAGAAATTAACAATATAGCTATTTTTCTATTTTTGTCTTTTTGTGCAATTTGAAATTGACAAAGCTTTAATGTATTTGTGGTCGTGCTTAGTGTCGGTAGCAAAAATTCAAAAAATACATAAAAGACTGGTAAATTTGGTCAATCTCCACAAATTTGATTTATTCATTAAACTAAATTTTTTAACAACAATTCCTTATTTATTCTTACTTTTTAAATTAATATTTTTCAACAAATTTACATTTGGATAAGATATTAAACTACGAGTGTCATAATTTTGAAGATGCTTTTCCTTTTTAATATTATTTCATTTTTATCTCAATTTTATTATTTAATTTAATTAAGGTTTGTCCAGCCTCCATCAAATTCTTGTATTCTGCAGAAACATGGAACTCCACATTTTCATAATGTTATTGTAGATTACTCACATGAGAAAACATTACTTTCCTCCGAATAATTTATTTTAGTTGCATTTTTATAATATTGTCGTTTTTATAAATTTTATTATTTTTAATAATAAATGTTAATTTAAATTCTTGCAAAATCTAAATTTTATTGAATTAATTTAACTGAATATCATCATTTTCTTAAATTTTATTGGCAATTTGAATTTTAAGTTGTATTTCATTTTTGGCTACTCCATCTTTATATATTTGATTAAATTTCAAGTATATGTAATTGTAATTTATAGTTCATTGGGTAATTCGTTTTATGTATTTGGACTTTTTCGATTCACATTTCGTTTTTTTTTATCAAATTTAAAATCAAAACTTTTTTTATTTAAAAGGTTTATAATTTATAATTCCTTTCTTGATCTGACTGAAAATTTTGACTGAAGTGTTGATATCGCATGAATTGATCTGCAAAATTGGATTTACGCTGATATCGATGAATGACCTTTTTTTATTAGAAATAAATTTTATTTTGAAAATGATTGAATTCAGTTATTTATAATTTAGTTTTATATTGTATTTATGGTGCATTCTGCAATTCAAGTCTGAAATTAAATTAATATTTTTGATTATTTTTCAAACATTTTCCATTAAAGAGCTGTTGAAGATTTTGAATGTCCGAGCAATAGGCTGTCGAGCATCCGGACTCATGTTTGGATTTTTGATTTTGGTCGGTTTTATTTTGATTTATTCTTATTTGTTTTCTTTGATTAAAATAGCTGGTATATTTGTAATTAAATGTTTGGATGATTATTAGTTAATTTTAAAACTCATTTTCCAACATAAATAAATATTTTTTTATTTAAAATATCTTTGGTTAGCATAAACATTATTTATTGAAAAGATAAAAACATTGTCTTTGGTCAAATTTCTTTCATTTTTTAGAAATTATAATCTTTTAATATTTTATTCCACCAAAATAAATAAATGGTTTATTTATTTATTAATTAATTTTGCTTTTATTATGCTAATAAATCAGCTCCTTTATTGAAGGGTTAGTTATATTGTGATTATTCTTTTTTAGTTCTAGTTTAATTTTTAGATTAATTGCTTCAAGCCCAAATAATTGATTGTTTTCAGATTCCATGTAGACAAATTATTGTATCCGACCCACTGGAATAACCATTCATCGATTCACATTGAATTGTGAATATGTTTTTAATAGTTAAGTTAATTTTAATTATTCTCTCGCGCAAGTGAATTGTGCGTCGGATTGTGGGTTTCTGAGTTTGGATGGTTTCATAAGCAAGGACGGAATATTTAGAATAATTAATTGCATTCTAAATATTATTAATAAATAGTTTATTTTAACAAATGTACTTATCTCAGTTTTAATTATTTGCTTAATCCTATCGATGAGATTACTCTGTTTGTCAAAAACTCACACGTTAATGGCTTTCCCTTCTTTATTTAAGCATTTTTTTAATTGCATGGTAATAATAATTATGTATGTTTTAATATTTAACTCTTATGTTTGACTAATTACTAAGTTTTCAGAAGGATTTTAAAACTTAATTTTAACTGATATTATAAAAGTATTTTTTTAAACAAAAAAAGATGCAATTTCTAAATCACTTTATTTCAATTACATTCTTTTATATTAATTTTTTAATGAAATTAAAACAATTATTTTTCTTTCTTGTAGTTTCCATTTCTTGAAATTGTCATTATTTTTTTTATTAATTATGTTAATAAAATGAAAATCTTTGCTTTAGGTTTAAAAATTTCTGACGTGTAATTTTTTTTTTTTTTTTTACAACTTGAATTGCTTGTATTTAATTTGTGGCTTATATATCACATACAATTAATTCAGTCTGAATTTTTTACAAAAGATTCTTGCTCTTTTTTTGCTTTATATTTTTTTCGCAGATTCTCTTTCTTCAAAGAGCTGTTAAATTAATTTTTTTAAATGTTTTTTTTTACAAAATAAGAATCAATTATTTGTGGGATTCCTAAAAAATGTGCCTATACTGCTCTGGCTTCCATATTTTCGCACCTTATATTTTTGCTTCATTTTTATTTAATATCAATATTTAAGTTAGTTTTTAAGAATTATTTTTTGAAAAAATTATTTAATTCAATAATATAAATAGCATAGAAGCAATTTTAAAATATTGCAAATATAATGTATATTCTTTTTCTAATAATATAGCATTTATTATTATTTATTGAGTCATTTCAATTTTATAAAATAGTGAATTTTTTTAATCTATAATTTTTATATTTGATATATTTTATGAAATGCAGCATTTTTGAAAACTTTAATATAAATCAAACCCGTGTTTAAATATTTTTAATTTAATTCTCTTGAAATAGCGTGTCCAATGTACATCTTTCATAACCGATAAACCTGAAATTTATTTTCATTATCTAACAAAATAAATTCCGGTTTTTTTCTTTATTCTTGAATTAAAGTTTCTCCTAACCATTAATATATTCTTTTGTTAATAAATCTTATTCATTAATTTTTATTTTTATATATACCATTAGTTTTTAGAATAATTAACAATTATATTAATTAACTTTTTAAATAAATGTGTTTACGACTTGCATTAGCGCATACAAAAAAATAATAAAATTAATTTTAACTAGTTTATCGTTTAATAATATATATAAATCGTTTACAGGTAATGGTTTTGCATTTTTCAAATAAAAATTAAATTTTTGTTAGATTTACTTTATTTATAGAATAAATCAGATCTGTATACATTTTTCTCATCAATTCTGTTTGTTAAAATACGCAAAAAGGCAGCAAGGCAATGCATAATTATGACATTTTGCTACTTTTTAAACGCTTTTAATAAAATTATTGTCAAAAAATTTGATAAGTTTAAATAAATTGTTTTAAAATTTGAACATAAGTTGTTTTTATTTTATTACAATAATTGCATTTACATTTTGAACATATTTCAAAATGTTTTGTATGCTGTTTTAGCTAGCAAAATGCTAAGTTTTATTTATATTTTAGACATTTACAATTAAAATATTTTTTAATATTGATTAATGTTTTTCGACGCAAATTAAAGGTAGTTTAATTTTGATTCTTGAATATCATAAATAAAGTACTAAACACTTTTATTTTATCGAAGTCAGAAATTATTATTTTACAAAGATTTTGTTGTTATTTTATTTTTATGATTAAGAATAAATCAATAATTTGTTTTTAATCTAATTGATTTGTTTTTATTTACTTTTTGGAAATCAAATCAAAACCTAGAGTAAACTATTTTATAAAAATATTGTATATTGCTATAGTTTTTTTTGGTGTATAATTTTTTATAGTTTAAATGTTTTGTTTAATTCTTCTTAAAATATAAAATTTTTTATTTTATAATGAATTGGAATGTAAAGAGAAAATTGTAATTTATAAAATAAAATTTAATCTCAACATTTTTAAGTTTGTTTATTTTCATTCTTTTTAATCTATTTTTGAAAGTATTTTTTATAATGAATGTGCATGTATTTTTCAATTGCATAAATCCATAACAATGTAAAAAAATTATTTAGAAGAAATTAGTTTGGTTTATCATAAACTTTAAGATTCATTTAAATTTTTGTCGCAACAAGTAATAATTTAAACGAATTTTTTAAGTAATATTTTTTTAATGTCTCTTTTATATATTACATTCACTGCTCATCACATCAAGAGAGAGTGGTTCAATCAACGGAAATTCCACCAGACAGGCACGGCTCTCAGTGCTCGTTGATAGCTCCGGCGATTTGTCGATGATGTTGACAGCTGTTATTGTCTTTTGCGTCATTTTGCCTGAATTTATTACTTCAGTATTTCACATTAATTTATTTTTATAGCATTTTATTTTTTTGGATATTTGTTTTTTTATTTATTCATACGGAGGAAGGCGTTCCTAAGTCCAGTTAAGACTCTGCCTTGAACATTTCTGACAATCCACCAGGAAAATACGTTATTACGTGGCTGGTCGGAGCAAGCATTGGGCAAAAAACATTTGAATAAACGGGAAAATTCTTGGTGAAATGCAAAATTAATTATTAATTATTTTAATTTAAATATAACATTTAGCTATTATTCATAAAATTTTTATAATCGTGTTCGTTAATGACCCTCCTTTGCATCCGGAATGGGGTTTTCAAAGAACAAGAAATTTTAGATTTAAGAATAATTATGTAAAATATTTTAAAACATTTTCATTTACTTATTTTTGGTTTTAACATTATAATATTTTCCTGATGTAAAGCAATGGGAAAATAACCTTTGCAATTTAAATTTTGATTTTAAAACATATCATTAAGCAATTTACTGATGCAATTCATATAATTTTTGAATAAAATAAGAACTTTGGTATAATTTATTTATCCCTTCAAAAGTTGGTGAGTTTCTTATAGTTTTGCAAAAAAATATAGCTGAGCTGATTAAATTTTTTTTTTAAATAGGAAAAATACATACAATCGAAAAACTAATTTATAAAAAAAATTGATTGTTTTATTCATCACCAACTTTTCAGAATATAACCATTAGAGTGCATTAATGGCATGACAATAAAATTTTGATCGTTTCAGAACACTATCTGAAAAATATTAGGAATTAATTTTACAAAAACTAAAGTAATGGAAACACATAATTTGAAAAAAATTAAAACCAATAAGCGTTTGAATTGTTTTAAGAGAAGTTAAAATTGGTTTTTTCGTTCTTTTAGTATCCCTGCAAAGATTGCTGAAATCTGATCACTTTATAAAAAAATGGAAAATTCAGAATTTCGAAAAAAAATTTAAAACAAATAAGGGCTGAAATATTTTTAGGTAAAGTTAGTCCTGTACCATGGAATATACCTATAAAATATGGTGCGATTTTATTAATTATAAAAAGGATTCACTTAAAATGTTGATTAATGCCTGTGTTTTTTAATGGCCTATATTCAATTTTTTTCAATAATAATATTTTTATTATTAATATTTAATCCGATGTATTTCCGAACCTTAAATCAAAGAAGTTTTCTTTTATTTAAATTGTTGTTATGGTATATTCCTGAGTTAATTACTTATTTTTTAATTATTAAGTTTAATTTTCTTTTTTAATATTTTTAATTGATGTGAAAAACCATACCAATTGATACAATAAAAAACATGAATATAGGTTCACTCAAAAGTTAATTATTTATTACTTGATAATTGGTGGTAATAAATTGAGTTTCTGCACTGTGGTAATAAAGCAGTGACTGTGTAAAGCTAGGACGGTTATTTAAAAAATACTATCTATAGCCTTATAAATATGAAGAATAATTAATAATTTATTCATTAATTATTTTGGTGCTAAAATATTTTATATTTAAAAAAATATTAATGGTTTAACTAATTCATTTTATTAAAATTATTTTTAAATATTGTCTTGCTAGGTATCTATAATTCTTTTAATAAATAAAAATAGCGTTTTTTCAGAGGAATATAAATCGCGCCTTCTTTAATTAATCAATTATTTATTTATTTTTCTTTAATTTTTGGGCATTTGTTGTTAAATGAAATTTGTTTATTAAATTAATTTCGAGATTCTTGATGAATAATAGCATAATTTTATTTTCTTGTCTTTCCACAGATATATATCGTTTAGCTTTTATTTATAGTTGTGAAAACTTATATTATGAAGCGCGTTTTTTGAATAAACACTAAAATACTACAATTTTTTTGTTTTTTTTTAAATTTATTTTGTATATTTTTTTCACATTTTGTCTATTTTTGCGTTGTTTGACTCTTGCCTTTTATGCTTTTTCGACCTTCTGAGTTTACTCTGTTTATAGCATTTCGAGCTAAAAGATTGGCAAGTTATGGCCTGTTCTCCCATTTTTTTATTCGGTTCAATAAGTTGTGTTTTTTATTCAAATTCCTTTTTTCTTATTACTTTTTAATTGAGATATTTTAATAATAAACTTGCTATTTAGGACAAAATTTTATTGAATGTGTATAACAACTTTACACATCCTCCGAGATGCAACACTCCTTGTACAATCCATATTTGTTCTTTATTTTTTTTGATAAAATTTTTGTTTAATCATGAGGGCAATATTATGTAAAATGGCCGCAGCAATTATGAATATGACAATGTTTTTATAAAAGATTGATTTTTTATTAGTCAAATAAATAATATTACATAAAAATTAAAATAAACTGATATATTTGTTTGTTATAATATTTGACTTTTTTTTAATCATTAACTTCTCTTGAGATGTTCAATCCTTCTTGGTTTCTTTTGAGTAGGTCTTTTATAAAGTTTTATACCCGCAACTCAAAATCATTAAATTATTTCTCAATTCGAAATTT
Source organism: Heterodera schachtii (assembly GCA_023374025.1). Taxonomy (NCBI): domain Eukaryota; kingdom Metazoa; phylum Nematoda; class Chromadorea; order Rhabditida; family Heteroderidae; genus Heterodera; species Heterodera schachtii. The sequence goes on along the minus strand of SIJG01000058.1, from coordinate 809,053 downwards.
AAATTCTATTTGCTAACAATTGCACTATTTGTGAAATAAATTCAAATGGTATTTATCAATCGCTTTTTTATTAATAAAAATTTTTTTAATTTTGTACTTCTTCCACAGTGACATTATATCCTTGCATATATTTTAATAATTTAGTAAATATTTTTAATCCTTTACAAATATCTCAAAATTTGTGGAGAAATAGTATTTTTAGATCTATTAAATAATATAGCAATTTTCTATTTAGGTTAAATATTAATTTTTCTTTTTTTAATTGTTCATTTAATGTTAAGCTTCCAGACTTGAATTTACAAGTTTTGTTAATGGGCTACGATTTTTTGCGTTATTAAATTATTATTTTTAATCCTGTATTAATTTTTTACAACTTTTTAATTCTTACTTTACATTTGTTTTTATCTTGAAAAGCATCGGTTTTTCTTTTGTAAAACATCTAAATTTGTAATTAATTGGTAATATTATTATACATTCGCATTAAATATTTAATATATAATGTTTAATGTTTTTATTTTTCACATTCTCATTTTAGAGTTGTCGTGTCGTGCTCATACTGTTAACCACCATGTTAGACACTTTGGGTTGAGCTTGATGGCATTGAGAAGGAAGACATGGCGGCTTGGCATTGAAGAAATATTAGTGGACTTTTTATTTGATTTCAATTTTGCCTTTTCTTCGTTTATTTATAAATTAACAGATTTCTATAATTAAAAATGCTTTTTTTGATGAAAAACAAAAAAATTCCTTAATACTTTTTACATTTTTTGATTATATATTTTTCTCTATATTTTTAATAAACTTTCTATTTTTTACTTTTTAATCTTGTGACGCCAACCAATATGCATGCACGCTTTTGGAAGCTCTTGTTTTAATATGTATTTGTAAAAATTATTTTTCACAATATTTTTGCATCTAAATTTCATCAAAATTTTAAAATTTATTTAATTATTTTTGATTTTAATTATTGAAAAATCTTGAATTTTCTTAAATAAAGTATTTTGCATACATTTTCCTTTATTTAAATTCTTTTTTAATTAATTTTCATTAGTTATTATCTTGGCGTCTTCTCAAGCAATCTTCGCACTTTATTTAGGTGTCCTTTTAATATATATTTGAGTCTGCATAGAAACCACATAAATCTATTCCAAACTTATTAAGGATTAATTTTTCGATTTTAAACTTTTGAGTTTTTCTTTAAATTTGGTTTCTTCTTGTCAAACAGCCTCCTGTTGAATGGGGCTTGCTTTCTTTATAAGAAAAATTTAATTTTCTAATTATATTTAATTCTCTTTTTTGAATATTATCATATTTTATAGCTATTGTAAGCGCAATTGCCTAATTCAGTTTAGCATATTTTTTATTTTTAGAATTGTCAGTATTTTATTTTTATTAATAATATTTAATTTGCACTGTCGCGCTCCTCTGTTATGTTCTATTCGTTTGATATTAGTTTATTTTTTAAAATTCATTTATTTTTAATAGCATTTTATTAGTATATTTTTATATTGTGTCAATTATTGTAGTAGCATATTTTATGTAAATCTCAGAATTTCTGAATTTATTTCTTACTATTTTTAGGTGGTATTTTGTGTAATTTATTTGAAATTATCAAAATTGAATCGATAATTATTATTTCTTGTCAACTTTTCCACTATTGGTGCATATTACTCTTGGTTGCTCCATTCAGTTTTTTATGAATTAAAAATCATGACCCAGTTATGTATAAATCTTAGGTTTGTTTGCTTATGCAAATCAAAATTTTTATGATAATTTAATATATATTTTATTGTGTTATTATTTTAATGATTAATTCCAAACTCATTATTTACTGGAAAGTGTTTGGGAACAAATACAAGCGATGCTTTAATGATTAAACAATGACGTTTATTATTAAAATTAGATCTTCTGAAATTTCATCATTTTTTAAATCATTAATTTAAATATAATATCTATTTTAATTAATGACAATTCTTTTTAATTTGACAATACATTAAATTATTTACAGATTTATATTTTTTCCGTTTTTGAGTAAATAAACAATTTGATTATTCAATATTTTATAATGTTTTATGAGTAATTTGAGTAAAAATTTCGAAAATATATTTTATATTCGAAATTATGTAGTGTTAATTATCAGTATGTAAAACGAATTTTTATTTATTTATAAATCATTATAATAGTTGCATTTTTGAAATATTTTTACTTGTTTTTTTAAATGTTATTTAATTTCAGTAATTTAATAATTTGTCATTTCTTTTAAATAATTTATTATTACTTTTATTTATATATTATATTTTAACATACTAAATCTTTATTAAATAAGACTTACAAGGGAACATTCCGAGCTGTCAGTCGGAAAATACATATAAATGATATACCATTGGATAGAGGAGGGTCGCTTTCTATTGTGAATTTTTAATTTTAGCGGTGCATTTTGCCTATTTCAAGAGTTACAGGGCCTCAAAAATGCGAATTTCATTGCCTCGGGGCACATTTCGACAGAGGGAAAGGAGCGAAAATGAGTTGCACGGTTGGTTAAAAATGGGTTTTTGGTCCATGGGTTCAATTCCACTTGCCTGTAAAAAAGTTTTTAAATTTATTTTGGGTTTTTTTGGGCCGAAAATCATGAATTTGACATCCATTTCGCCTAATTACGAACCCTTGACTAGGACCCGGATAAAAAACCAATAATTTACAAAATTTAAAACTTGATTAAAGAAAGGAAATAGTGATTGATTACAACGGTAGGGGTTAGCAGAAAATGATCAAAAATATAATAAAAAATGCAATCTTTTCAGTGTAAAATTGGTTTTTTGTTCGGGCTTCGTAATTAGGCGAAATGGATGTCAAATTCATGATTTCCGGCCCAAAAAAATCCAAAAATAAATTTAAAAACTTTTTTACAGGCAAGTGGAATTGAACCCATGGACCAAAAACCCATTTTTAACCAACCGTGCAACTCATTTTCGCTCCTTTCCCTCTGTCGAAATGTGCCCCGAAGCAATGAAATTCGCATTTTTGAGGCCCTGTAACTGTTGAGATAGACAAAATGCATCGCTAAAATTAAAAATTCACAATAGAAAGCGACCCTCCTCTATCCAATGGTATATCATTTGTATGCATTTTTCGACTGACAGCTCGGAATGTTCCCTTGTTAGTAATAAATATTTGTATAAATTTTGAAAACTCCTATTCAAATTGATCGTAATTCGATTATATAATTTATATTATCTATTTATCAGAAAAATATTATTCATTTTTTTAACTCCATTATGTTTATAGGCAGTAGCAATATTCTAAAAACAGCATATTAATTTCTTTTTCATAGCTTTTTGTTATAACTGGATAAGGCATTGTTTTAATTTTATTGTTTTATGTATTAATGTGAGGAAAAACTCGATGTCCAGTAAAGTCCATCCATTTTGAATTTTCTGGGTTTTGTCTTATGCAAAATTTAATGTTTTTAGTTTTTATTTAATTTTTATATTAATATTATATATGATTTTGTAAATCATATTGTGCATAATTTTTTTATTTATTCAGTGTTCTGAACTAATTCTAAGGTTATTATTATGCATTTGTATATTCGTAAAATTTAATAAAAAATATTATCAAAAAATACACTTTATAATTATTTATTAATTGTTATTAACTTTGATCTTTACAAACTCCCATGAGAGTAATAAGCGTCATCGATCGCGTCTTTCATTGATTTAAACGCTCCGATTAAATTTTCAAATATAAAAAATTATTTGTTTATACTTTTTCATCTTTATTAAATAATTTTTTTACATTTTATATTTTAATTCGATTTTAATAATTATCTCTTCAATCAAAAAAGTGCTAAATTTAATTAGAAAATATTGTTCTATCTTTTTTACATAAATTTTACTGCTTCTTATTTTTTTATATTTGTATTTTTTATTGCATTTTCTTTTATTCAATTTTTTAATATATGATTTTTATTTATTCTCTACTTTTATTAAATAATTTCTATTAAGAAGTAATACTAATTGTTGGTATTCATGGCAATATATATGTTTGTTATTTGTTCTTTTTGATATTTATTAAAAATTAGTGCGTAATTGTATTTTAATTAGCGTCATATTCATTAATTATATTCATTAATTTTGTTAAATATCTCGCTACTCTGTGTCCTATTTCTTTAATAATAATTATTTTAAAAGTTGATAATAAAAATTTATTTTAAATAATTCATTTTTGTTCTAATCATTATATCCGGCTCAACGTGCTCGGCTCCCTCGGACGCTCCGTGTTCGTGTCCATAGCAACATGTTGGATGGTTGCTTCGTCGCCATCGGCTTGTGTAATATATAAGTAAATATATTTATAATTCAACTCATTTAAATCGTTATTGCAAGAAGTTCCGGACAATTGTTGTAGAGATTAATTAAAATAATTATTTTTTTAAGTTAAAATATTTGATTAAATTATATATAAAAATTTATTGGTTATTTCTCTCAAAGATTTTTTAATTTTAGTAGTTTTTGTTTGTTTTCTTATTTATTTTATTTGTTGTCTGTTTTATTTAACAATTGTTGCTTGGTGCTTTTTATTTTATAAATAATCCAAAGCAGCAAATATCTCTTAAAAACATTTTTCATTCTCACTATACATATTTAACCTTGAATCTGGCACACTCGAGAGCTTGGCGTATAAATGTTTTTCATTTGAATGGAATTTAAGTTGTAAAAATTTACACCACCTCTATCTCAGCGGGTATTCTATATTTTTTTCTTTATTCAAAAATTTATTTTTTCTATTTTTGATATAATTATTTATATTTTTTAATTTAATTTGTTATTACATATTTACTACTTAAAAAGGATAGAATTTTAATAATTTACTTTCATCTTTACTATATGTAAATTTATTGCTTTCGAGTAACTAAAAAAGATTTATTTTTTTATTATTAACTCTGAAGTATGATAAATTAAATTTTTTTTTAAAAGCATTATTATTTATATTCTTTTGTATGCGTCATAATTTATTTAACTTATTTTATTTATAACAATAAACATGATTACTCATGTCGTATAGGTTATTAATTGCATGCGTCAACTTTCATGGTCATACTTAACATAGAGTAAAATTGTTGTCAAAGACAGCCTTCCTTTGCCTCTGAGCCTCATTCAGAAGCTGGTACTAACAATTATTTCTCTCTATAGCATTATATTATTAAGCTTACTTAATGTATTTCAAACAATCATTTTTATTTTTATTGGAATGTTTAATTTTTCAACATATAAAATAATTCTAATTAAAAAAAACATATATATTATAATCACAAATTTCTTTCAAGTATTATTTTTTAACTTTCATTATATTTATTGTCAAGATCTTAATCAACAACAAGTTTAATTTTGTTACTGTTTTATATTAATTTATTATATAATAGTTTAAAAGAAATTAATTTATTCAGAAACTTTTATTTCCATTATTTAATATTTTTATAATTTGGTTATATTTAATATTCATTTTAGTGCGTAATTGTATTTTAATTAGCGTCATATTCATTAATTATATTCATTAATTTTGTTAAATATCTCGCTTCTCTATGTCCTATTTCTTTAATATTAGGGTTAATCATTTCAACAAAAATATTTGCTTTTTTTAATTAATTAAAAAGTATAAAATAAATAACTGCGTAAAAATCATTTTCAAGTAGATAAAAATAAAGAATTTTTGCATCATATTTTCCTTTTAACAATGTCAGAAATTTTTATTTTAAAACACATTTTTTGTTTTTTTTTTGTTTTCATGGCGTATAATAAAATAGATAATAATTTGAATTGGTATTTATCAATTGTTTCTTTTGATTAATTAAAATTTGTTTATATTTTCAAATGCTCCACAGTGACATTATAACTTTTTATTTTTTTCTATTTTAACTGCTAATAAATAATTTTTTATTATTTAAAATTCAATATGAATGTTCTTAGTTTATATTTAAGCAGCTTTCGTTAATGCTTTATGTATAATGCTCGAACCTCGCGGTTATGAGAATTTTTGTGTTGAAAAAGCTTGAGGCTGATGGGTTTGACGTTTATGTACAGCCAAATTATTTTTATTTTATTTAATATTGTTTTATTTTTCTTCATATGAGAAGATACGTTAGCAATGAAGGTTTTCAATTAAATTAATGTTTTTTCATTCCTCCTTTTTAAATTTATGTTGTAGCGAAAATTTAAAAAAAAAATTTTATTAAAAAATTTTTACTTAAACTGAAGAATTATCTTCTTATGTAATATTTCAAGCTGTTATTACAAATAAAAAATTGTAAAATAAATATATATATATGAAATCTCAAATTAATATCCATTTTTAAAGTTTTTAGAATTTTTAATGTTTTAATTTGTTAATAATAAGTGATATTTCATATCCAAATTGTAATCAATTTTTTGTTGTATATTTAATGTAAATTTCTGATTTGCTGCAGTTTATTTATTATAACAATTTTAGTTGACATTTTTTCGTGCATTTGATATTTAATGATCAAATTTGGTTTTTAGCAATTAAATTTACATAATTTTAATATTATAATAGATTCACTTGCTCCTTGTGTTTCAATTTAATCATCTTTTTTGTCTACATTATTATTTATTTATTCAGAAACTTTTATTTCCATTATTTAATATTTTTATAATTTGGTTATTTTCTAATATTTCTTATACTTTCCTGCATAATTCTTCTTACCATGAATATTGGGACCAGCAGTTGGGTTTTTTCATTCTTGTTCCCTTTATCTTTATCAATTTTTCCGTTCGTTTCTTACATCCAACTGGGTCGTATTTATTGAGTTTAAATTAAAATTTTTTTATTTAATTTTGTCTTTTTTTTTAGTTTTCAAGTTGCTTAAAAAATGCTAGTCCAAATCAAATTATAAATTATATTTTTTGGTTATTTCTCTTTAAGCGTGCGCTCACCCACTTCGTACGTTTCGTTATTCCGATTTTTTTTTCTAATTTTATATGCGTTCTATTTAATAATTTGTATAGTTATTAATTAATTCTTAATTTTCTTGGTTGTCGGTGCGGGGACGCTTGCCGGGACTGAGAATTCTGCAACACAACAACATCTGAATTATTTTTTATTTTATTTTATATTTTAAAGTTTAAATATTTAATTACTTAAAGCGTACACTCATCACTCACTTCATACCTTTTGTCTCCCGTTCTTAATAATATGGCGAAACACAAAAGGATTGTTGAGTTTCTTAGGCTTAGTTGAAGTAATTTTTTATTAATTTTATTAGTTTTTGTTTATTTTCTTATTTATTTATTTGTTTGTTGTCTGTTTATTTAATACCACTTGCTTGGAACCTCAATTATGCATGTAAACTTCTAAAATGCAAAATATCTATTAATCAAATTTATATATTATTATCACTATATTTAACCTTGCTGAACTAACTATAAACTTATTTTTATTTTAAAAATTACATTCATTTTGAAATTTTAGATTTGTTGCTGTAATTTTTGATTGTTGCCAATTATTTTTATAATCTTTTTGATAGTTTTTCTTTACGAGTAACTCTTGCCCCATCTCTGTGGGTTGTAAAATTGAAACTCCGCAATTTTTATTCCATCAATTAAAAATTAAATTTCTAATATTATTTTAAAAATTATAAAACCATTTCTTTGATACGTATTAAGTTTATGAATTTTCTTAATTATTGACAAAAAAATCAGTTTTTTTAATAGATTTTAATTTTTTTTTTATTAGTTTTTAGAGGTTTTAAAGTAAGAAAAATATTATGAAAATGTTTTAGCAATTTTAAAAAGCGGTAAATATCTCTTGATCTAACTTTTAATTATCATAATATTTACTAGAGATCGAAATTTTGAGAAAATACGGATCGGGATCGGGATTACGGACTAGGCACACATACGGATTACGGACTAAAAATCCGTAGTCCGTAAAAATCCGTATCCAGGAAAAATACGGATCCGTATACGGATACGGATTTTTTAAAAATTCTTTTATATTCAATAAAAAATACCCCCCACCTCTGCCGAGGCCAAAATTTTTACGGAAAAAATGCTCAAAAATGTTTTCTTACACGACCATTTATTGCTTTTCACCCCCACTTTTTTTTGCGGCGCGCTTTTTCAAAAAACTCTTTTAGGAACCGGCGGTGCCTATAGGCGCCGCCAGGAAAATTTTTATAATTTGATTTTAACTTGATAACACATTTACACTAAAAAAGATTTTTAACCATTTCATGAATTTCGTTGACAAATAAAAAATATTTATAATTTTGAAAAATTTACAAAACCAAGTTCGTAAAAAATTTAGAAATTGAAAAAAAAACGAAATTCATTTCTTAAAAAAATATACAAATTTAAAAAAATAATAGAATTTCGTAAAAGTTCAATGAAATGAAATTCAATAACGTAAAGGTTTGAGTTTTTTGCACAAAAATTTTGCTTTTTTCCAAAAAATTATACGAAATAGACACTCGCCAATTCAAAGTATTGGCGAATTGACTTCACAAAATTTAAAAATATAATCCATTTCACATTAAAACGCCAAAAAAAAAATCCGTAATCCGTATCAAGAATTGTACGGATCGGGATTACGGACTAGGCACCCATACGGATTACGGATTTACGGATTAAAAATCCGTAAAATCCGTAGTCCGTAAAAAATCCGTATCGGCCGAAAAAAATACGGATTACGGACTACGGATCCGTAAAAATCCGTATACGGATCCTGTCCGTATCCGATCTCTAATATTTACAAAATTTATTTATATTTATATTTTGTCATTAGATTTTACATTTTTTAGTTATTTTTTATTTTCTTTGTTTTTTTACTGTTTATTTTTTTCGTTTTTACAATATCCAAAGCGGATATCTCTTAATATAATTTTTCATTATCACTACATTAGCCTTGAATCATAAGCATATTTTTCTAATTTTTTATGCCTTCTATTTACTTCATTTTTCCGACTGAAAAATGATCAACTTTTATTTTATTTTAATTTTCAATTATATTTTACATTTTAATAAAGAGTAATTTTCATATATTATTTGGTACCATATCTTTTTGTAATGTTTTCTTATTGCAGAGATTAATCATCAGAATTTTTCAGTTTTTTTATTTATTAATTCATTAAGAATTATTAATTAATTCTTTCTTTCTTTTCTTGGTTTTTGGCTCCAATTTTAATCCGTATTGTGGGTTGTTTGCGCGTCTTTCATTGATTTAAACGCTCCGATTAAATTTTCAAATATAAAAAATTATTTGTTTATACTTTTTCATCTTTATTAAATAATTTTTTTACATTTTATATTTTAATTCGATTTTAATAATTATCTCTTCAATCAAAAAAGTGCTAAATTTAATTAGAAAATATTGTTCTATCTTTTTTACATAAATTTTACTGCTTCTTATTTTTTTATATTTGTATTTTTTATTGCATTTTCTTTTATTCAATTTTTTAATATATGATTTTTATTTATTCTCTACTTTTATTAAATAATTTCTATTAAGAAGTAATACTAATTGTTGGTATTCATGGCAATATATATGTTTGTTATTTGTTCTTTTTGATATTTATTAAAAATTAGTGCGTAATTGTATTTTAATTAGCGTCATATTCATTAATTATATTCATTAATTTTGTTAAATATCTCGCTACTCTGTGTCCTATTTCTTTAATAATAATTATTTTAAAAGTTGATAATAAAAATTTATTTTAAATAATTCATTTTTGTTCTAATCATTATATCCGGCTCAACGTGCTCGGCTCCCTCGGACGCTCCGTGTTCGTGTCCATAGCAACATGTTGGATGGTTGCTTCGTCGCCATCGGCTTGTGTAATATATAAGTAAATATATTTATAATTCAACTCATTTAAATCGTTATTGCAAGAAGTTCCGGACAATTGTTGTAGAGATTAATAAGCATTTAAAATAATTATTTTTTTAAGTTAAAATATTTGATTAAATTATATATAAAAATTTATTGGTTATTTCTCTCAAAGATTTTTTAATTTTAGTAGTTTTTGTTTGTTTTCTTATTTATTTTATTTGTTGTCTGTTTTATTTAACAATTGTTGCTTGGTGCTTTTTATTTTATAAATAATCCAAAGCAGCAAATATCTCTTAAAAACATTTTTCATTCTCACTATACATATTTAACCTTGAATTATAAGCTTATGTTTTTCTAATTTTATTTATGTTCTATTTACTTCTTTATTTTTTCGATTCAAAAATGATTAAATTTTTATTTTTATTTATATAATAAGAGTAATTTTCATGAACATTGCGCTTGGAGTGAGGAAGTTGTTAACATTAATATTTATATTTACAAAATTTTTAAACACTTTTTGTTTTTTTTCTTTAAGCAAGTTCGGCTTTTTTGATATTACGGTTTTTTTAGTTTACATTACCATAAATTGAGCCTTTAGCCAGAGGCTTTGTAGAGCGTCTTCAATGAGTTGTTTTTTCGTGAATTAAAAAATGTAAATTATATTTTGTTATTTATTTTATTTGCAGCATTTTTGTGTACTTTTATTTTAAATTAATTTTATCAACAAAATATATTTCTAATTATTTTTTAGATTGTTATATATTTGAAAATATTAATATTTTTACGAATATTATTATCAGTTGGTTTATTTAAAGTTTTATTTATTTTTTACATTAATTTAATTTTAATGTAATTTACCTATGTTTTTATTATATTATTTGGTTTTGATAAAAAATATACTGCAATTCTATTATTTATTTCTTTGCTCATGATCACCAGATTGCATAATTTTCATCCAGTAGTTTTCTTGAAAAGAAACTAAATTATATAGTTAATTAAAAAGTATTAAATAAAATTATTTCGTAAACATCACTTTACATCACACATTTATTTTAAAAAGTCAGAAATTATTTACCAAACAAAATTTTGTTTATTATATTTTCATGGTGAAGGATGTAAAAGAAAATGATATTTCAAATGGTATTTATTAATAGTTTCTTATTATTAATAGAATTTCTTTTTTTCAATGCTTTTGCAGTGTAAGTATAATTTTTTCAAGCAAAACATTTCCTATTTAAACTGCTGAATAAATAATTTTATTAATTTATTTTAAATTTTCCAATTTAATATTTTTAGATATCTGCGCAGTTTCATTAATGCCTCATGAATTGGCGAGTTTGAACCTAATCCTCCTTTCGTTGAAACGGTTTGATTAAAGAAATATTTTTCAATCTAATTAATTATATTTAATTCCTCTTTTTAAATATTATGTTGTATTAAAAATTTTTTTTTATTATAAAGTTTTACTTAAACAGAAATATTATTTGCTTAAAAACCATATTAATAATATTTAATTTGCATTTTTTCGTTAAAATTGTTCTCTCAAGTTTTAATTATACATTTCTATTCCTAATCGCCAATTTTAACACACACAGAAATTTACTTAAAAATAAATTATTATTTTCATTATATTTCTTTCCTTGGGAACCCACCTGAATGAATTCAATTGACTAAGATATGTGTCTTTTTAAGTAAATTTTCTTTTATTTCTTTAAATTTTAACTTTGTTTTTCAATTTTATTAATTCAATTCGAAATGTTTTTTAAAGCTTATAAAGAAATTCTTTTTTTAATATAACTTTTTTAATAAAGTTCTATGATCGCGACGAATTTATTTAATGGGACTGTAATAATTGCCGTATTTTTTTTTAAATTATTCACATTCTAAATTTATTGAGTTCTTGATTTTTTATAATTTTATATACAAGTTTTCTTAATTAAAATTGATATTTAAGTACTGTTACTTATTTTGTATTTCTTTCATTTTGTTAAAGAGAAAGAAATGTGAAACTTTAAAGCAAAATTGAGCATTTAAACTTCGTTAAAATGGAACAAGTTGCATTTTTTGTTATTTAATGAAGCTTTAATTGTCTAAAAAACTAATATATTATTATTAAAGACCATTTTGAAATAGTCATACGGTCTCCACATTTTTCTGTATTATACTCTTTGGTACGGTATTTGCTTGTTTAGAGAATGTAATTTTTAATATTTTTAACTGGTTCTGGCTTGACTTTCTTTACTGATAAATTTGTAAAAATTTTAATTCTTTTTTAATGGACAGTCAATTTTTGTTTTTAAACATCACACAATTTCACTAGGCATTAATAAATATTTTTCTTTCTTCATTTCATTCTCGCGATCACCCAAAGCCAAGTTCATCTCCTAGGTTTTGTTCGGGTAGGCTCTTGCCACCAAACTTCTAATTTCTTGCACGAATTCGTCCATTTTTTAAATATAGTTTTTTGGTGTAAAAAAATTATTTTTTATTATATGAATAAATTTTTAATTTTATTTTTCTATAAATTAAGTGATTTTTCCAGTTTGTCTTGGCATCATTTAATATAATATTAAATTTGCTGATTTATTTTGTGTAGGATATTGTTTAAAGTTCATTTCCTTATTATTGCATTAATTTATTCATTCTTTTAACGATTATAAAACATTTATTTTAATTATAAATATTAAACATTTTTATTTTATCAAAATCAGAAATTTTCATTTTTCAAAATTATTATTATTATTTTTACTTTCATAATCAAAAATTTAAAAATAATACAGATGGAATTTATAAATCATTTTTTTGATATAATAATTGCATTTTCAATATTCGTCTCTTTGTTAATTGTTCTTATATAATGTTTGAATACTCATTTGTAATTATTGTTTTATTCATTTAAAAAAAGAAGAGATGAATTTTATTATCATAACATTCATGGCATAGGTCATCAATAAGTGAAGTTCTTCCTTTCTCAATTAAATTTTATTACAGCGATTGTTTATTTACTTATTTTTTTAATCTAATTTTCATTAGAATTTAATAAAATATAAAATCGTTGACTGATTAAAAAGTAAAATTCATTTCATATGTTAAGTTGCATTTCCAAAAAACAAAGCGTAGATTCTTTATGGATTAATTTTTTATAAAAACAATTCATATCTGTATATTTATTTACCGTCGATTCTATATTCAAAATTACCAAAAAGGCATGGCATACTTAGGTTATTTATGGTATTTTGTTAGTATTTAGCGCGTCAAAAAATTTTAAATTTTAATAATTGTTTTTATTTCAGTAATATAACTTTATTGAATTTTTGAACATATTAAAATTAGTAAAACGGCGTTTGGATATAGCATTTGTATGTCGATGCAACAGCATGCATTTATTTTTTAATTTTAGAAATTTTAACATTTTTCAAACCTCAAAAGCTCTTGTAATTGTCTATCAGAATATATAATTTTAAAAAAATTTTACAAAGTTTTAAAACGTCAAAATTAAAAATTCAGATGATCGGAAGTTCAAAGTTTAATGGTAAATGTAAACAAATTTTTGAAATGGCTTGAGTTAATATTGAAATTATGAGCTATAAAAGATGCCAAGTTGTCATGTTTTATAAAATTTAACCTTGCTTTAACTCACAAAATATTTTACATTTCTTTATAAATTTAACAATATGCCTCGTATGTATTACTCAGTAGATTAGTTTTGTAATTTGTTTTGTTTTTACAAATTGTAAGTAATATTTACCATATAGATACTCTAAATAATATTATTTAGTCATTTTATGTAAATTTCTGACTAAAGATTAAAATTTGTTTAATTTATTGATTATTTTAAAGAATATTTGTTTGACTTCTAACATCGACATTTTGGAAGAGTTTATTAAACTAAATTTTCTTGGGATTGTATCATCCGGATATTTAATTGACGCACTCATGCTTCCGTCTACTAAATCAAGAAATTTATTAATATAATTCGTCGTTTTTGTATATAAATTATTGGTCTTTACTAATTTAATTAATTATGTTTTGGGTAGCTTGAGTATCAAAGATAACATTTTTGGTACCAATGAAATAATTTTGTTTAATCCAAATACACAAATTTTTGATTTTTCAGTTAAAATATTTTCATATATTAGTTGGTTTTAGTGCAAATTTAAGGTAATTTTAAATTTATTAAAATTTATTTTCTCTATATCTTCAGCTCATGCGCAAATTGTGGTTTTTTAAAGGTTCTCAGACATGCAGAAGATTTATCTCTGTGTATATAAATAATGATTTTTTCAATTTTTAAATTAAATTTTTTATTAATTACCGTGATTTTGATATGCTATTTTTGTTAAACCAAATATCATAAATATTAAACACTTTTATTTTATCAAAATCAGAAATTTTTATATTTCACCGATATTTATTGTTATTTTATTTTCGTGAACCAATAATGTTTTTAATGCAATTTATTTTTTTTTTATTTTTTTTTTGTAAATCAAAATCAAGACCTGGAATATTGTATATTGATATAGTTGTTTTTGGTGTATAGGTTTTATAGTTTGAAATGTTTGTTTAATTGTTCATAAAAATATTAAGATTTCTTTTTTATTATTTTTAATCTATTTTTTTATAAATTTCTATGAATGTACAAGTATTAGAGTTCTTTTCTTTATTATAAATAAATCATGCTATAAAAATAATAACTAATATTATTTTATTTTATTAATGAGATTAATATTAGTCACTATATTTGAATATGAAGTCTATTTAATCAAAAAATGCCTTTTATTGTACCTATTTTGCTTTTAGTTTAGTCGAAGACTGAAATTTTTTACAATAATTTGATCGTTTAATTGTATTATGTACCAGGAATTTTTAAAATTTTGCGAATTTATTGAATGATTTTAATTACACTTAAAATTTGTTTTTCAGCTTTCTTTTCTTGTGTGCTTTCTTAACATTTTTGTCATAATTTATGTTAAACCATCTCTTTTTGGTCATCTGACTAATGTTTTTCATGATTCACATTTATGCAATTTCAATTACACGAATTTCGACTTTTTGTTCGTATTCGGGTCTGGGGTTCGAGAAATTAGGCGAAATGGATGTTATATTCGGGTTAAACGATCCCGAAAACCCCAAAAATATCTTTTTCAAAACTGAATTTTGAGTAATAGCCCAAATTTTATTAATTTCGTAAATTAATTTAATTTTTTTTTTTTTGTAAAACGCGGCGCAAAAAAAGTTATTATAATCGAGAATGTGAGGCAACAATATAAAAATGTTTAAAAATTTTGATTGAATAAATTGTTAAAATAACAGTTTTGAAATTTGAATAGCAAAATGTTACGGTTTTTTATTCCGAAATCTGTTTTTTTGTATTTGATAATTTAATTTTTAAATTTTAGATTCGATCAACTTTAAACTGCAAAACATAAGCTAAAAATATAAAAATTGGAGAAAAAATTGATTACTACGAAGCAAAATATGCAGATGAATTTGAATGTGGGAGAAGAGTGAAGTGCCCATTGAATGGGGCAATGCCAAAAGGTGTGCTGATGAGATAATGCCAATGGTCGTCCGACGGGTCAGCGTCGTTTTGTGTTGGTTTTTCGCGAGAGAGTGGTGGAGAGAGAGTCAGAGAGCAAAAAAGATAGAGAGAGGAGAGAGAGAAAGACAGAGAAAAGAAATGTTTAAATTTTGGCGTTCTGATTTTGAAAAAAAAACCATTTTTTTGATAAAATAATTTTTTTTTAATTGTCCTTATCCGAAAACACATTAAAATATTTTATAATTTAATTCACAATTTAAAATAAGCAAAATGAAATTAATAAATTTTTTTGATTAAATTTTTATTTAAAAACGGTAAATTTTAGTTGTTTTCACACAAATTTAGCCATTTTTGGAACAAATTTTGGCAAAAAATTAAGAAAATTTGGGTGCGATCCCATTTTAGTAATTTAGGGCCAAATTGGTTAAGAATTGAGTAAAGTTTAAAAATTTTACTCATTTAATTCGCATTTTTCCCTTTATAGGACCATTTATTATGTGCTTGCTGTTCGCCTCCAAATTTCGAACTTTTCATTTGGCAAAACTCTTCGCGGACCACCAAAAAGTGCCAGCAAAAACATTCGGACACATATGTATGGCATACCGTATTTGGCACATTTTTGCAATTTTAGGTGACAAATTCAATTTTTAATTTGACTTGACCATTCTTAGATGATTCCTTACGATTTTAATAATTTGGCCGGCAAAACTCAGTTATTTGGGGGATTTGTATCACCCCGGGGCCTTTACTTCCGTCCTTTCTAATTGCCACTTTTTCGGATAAAAAGTCGAGCTTTCAAAGTTTAATGTTTGTATTCATTATGATAATTGCATTTTTTAAATAGGTTTAGATATTTTTTTAAATGTTTTTTTCATAATTTAATAATTATTTATGTATTATTTTAAAATTTATGATAAGAGAATAAATTTTATATCTAATTATCGTATTATTTACAGTGTCAGACTTTATCAGATAAATATAAAATTTTATTTTTGAACTGCACGATATGCAATTGTTATGAATTATAGGTGTTACATTTTTTCAAATATGCTATAACTTCTTTTATTTTATTTTTGTAATTTTTCATAATTTAAATAATATAGCAAAATTTTAATTAAAAAATTAAAAATCCAATTTTTAAATATTTTCTTGTTTTAAAGTCAATCAATATAAAATAATTTTTAATTTATTATTTATTTGAAAATATAATATTTTTACGACTATTATTATCAATTGGATTATTTAAACTTTATTTATTTTTATATTAATTTGATTTTAATGTGATTTTTCAGAAAAAACTTATGTTTTTATTATATTTATTTTGTTTTATTTTATTGTGTTAATTTATTTGTTACAACTTTTATCGTTTTCTTGAAAAGAGAATATTTTCCAAAATCAAAATTTTGTTTATTTTATTTTCATGGCAAAAAATTTAAAAGAAAATGATATTTCAAATGGTATTTATCAATAGTTTTTATTATTAATAAAATTTCTTTTTTTTTAATGACCAATGTGTAAATATAACTTTTTCTAGTAAATCTTTTTCTATTTCAACTGCAGAATTAATAGTTATATTCATTTATTTTAAATTTTCATAATATTTTTAGGTATATTTGTGCAGCTTTCATTAATGCCTCATGAATCGGCGTGTTTGAACCTAGCAGAGTGGAACTTCTTTTTTCTTATGCCCTAAATTAAGAATAAATTTTTAATAGATTTTATAGCATTTTATATGGAGCCGAACTATAATGGTTTAATTTTATTAAATTATAGAACCTTTCTTTGATTAAATTTTATAATATTTTCTATTTATCGTGTATATTTTTTTAAATTTTTGTTCCATATATATATATTATTTATGTAATGCCAAAATAGGCAATTAACTACCAAAATGTATATATTTATGTTCTTCAATAAATTAAAGATATTATTAATTTAGGGCTTTTATTACTGATAACCAGTTTTTATTTGTAATTTGGTTTTTATTAGTTTTTTTTCTATATTAAGCTACTTTAGGGTTATTAGCAACTATTTTCTCGGTTTTTATTTTAACATAAAGAAGCTAAAAATTAAAATTTTTACTTATTTTGGCGCTTTGCCAAAAGTTATTAACAAAAAAAACACCCTTAAGAAATGAATTTTCTAATTCATCTCCAAAACTTATTTGTTTATTTTCATGACAAGATTTAAATTTTAAATGAAATGTATCTCAATATTAATCTGGTTTAATTTAAAAAATTTTGAATAAATTTGGTCATTTTACATACTGATTAAATAATCAAACATTATTGGTATCATTCAAAATCCCTTCAGTTGCTCCTATTATCCTGCAAATTTCCAAAAAATTTCGTTAATTTTGAACAAATTTATGGCCATATAAATTGGAAAATCTGGTTTTTTTGAGTTGTTTTGGCCATAATTTTTTTGAACTTTTACATAATTTTCCAATATTTTGCAAGCTAATAGAGGACATTTACAGCTTTCGAATGATACCAACAAGTCTAGATTTGGATGACAAAGAAAAAAGTTATAGCCAAAAAACCGCTGGGCCCCAAAGCCCAACTGACGGGTTCCGGGTTAAAGAGAGTTAATATCTAAATAAATCACATCCTCAACAGTATATTTGTATCATACTTTAACAATAACTCTTCTATAACTTTTTCTTAAATGTTCATGGTCTCCTGAAAAATTTAGTTTATTAATGTCTATATTTAATGATTATAATCTATTGTATGAATAGCTAAAAGGAAAATCACAATGAAATCGGATAAAATTAGAATGACTAAAAATGAGCTTGCTAGTTTTTTTTGTTAAATCTCTTTGTTTCAGTTAGTTTTTAATGCATTTGAAGCTTTAATAAAAAAAATTTAAAAAATTTTCTTTAGATCTTGTCATCCTTCTTTTTTTTGTTTTCTTCTGTTTCAGGACCAAAAATAATAATTTGTCATTTTTATCTAATAGATTTTTAAAATTTTGGTGTTCATATTTTCTTTATTTTTTCTTTTTTCTGCATTAAATATATATTTTTATTAAATTTAAATTCAAATATTTTTTATTTAATATTTGCTTTTAACGTATTTTATTGATATAAAAGATGCATCTTTCACTTGAATAAAAAATCAATCATTATTTTTATTGTCGTCCTTCGTTAATTGTTTTTGTAAATTAATTTTTTGCTTCTTTTGTTTACCTGTAATTAACTATAATTGTTAAGAATCAAAATAATAATTATTTAGAATTAGCCTAAAGTTATTATTAATTAATTTATGCTCAAAAATCAAAACATAAAAATTTACGCTATTATAAAGGCAATTATATGTTAAGTAAATTCTTAAGTCAACAGGATTTTTACGAAATGCACTAGCACCATAAAATACTGTGAAAACATTAGCATAAATCAAAATATTAAATTATTTTCAGTTAATAAACCAAATATTTCGAACAATTAGAGAGTAATTTATCATTTTAATTTGTATAAGAACATGTCTTTAATTTAATTTTGGTGTTTATATTTTTTAATGTTTACCAATTTGATTTTTTCTGCACTATTCTAATTTTAAATATTTATTCATTTAAGTTTTTAAAGTATTTTTATTGATCTAAAAATAAGATGCATCTTTCATTTGAATAAAATTTTATTGCTCAACATTTTTAATGTCGTCTCTTCGTTAATTGTTTTTCTATAAATTTAAATAAATTTTTTGCTTCTTTTGTTTGAGTGTAATTAAAAATAATCGTGAGGCGACCAAAAAGTGCTCTAATATGTTTATTTTATATGTTATAATTTATGTATTTTATTTATTTAAATTATTAATTTTTCTCCATATCTTAATTTATTTGCATTTTTTAATGGACTGTAATAGTTACGGTATTTATTTATTAAAAATTTTTACCTTTTAAATTGCATTTTTCTGTTATTTAATGAAGCTTTTATTTGTACTGCAAAACTATAGAGATTCATTAAACATTTTAGAAATAGTTACGAGTCTCCACATTTCTTTCCGCATATAAATTTTCGGTACATTAATTGCTTGTTTAGTTACTTTACTTTATTAAGAAATAAAAATATCTAACGAAGGGGTGACCACTTACACGTTAGATTAAATAATTGATAAAAATAATAGAAGACGAATACATTTGAAAAGATGAAATGAGTCAAATGGGTAAAAGGGATCGACGACAATTGAATTTGGATTGGAGAAGAAAAAAGTAGAAAAGTCAGACCTCCAGCAAAGGGAAACTGGAGAAAATTTGGTTTTTGAGGAATTTTAAAGAAATAGCTGGAGGTCTGCAGAACTATTTTTTTTTGACAAGATGGGTGAGTTCTTTTTGAAAGGATTGAATTTGGAGGAGAGCTCTGTCAATTTCGTTTTGCATTGCTTTGTCAAACTGCGATGATTTTGAAGTGTCTTCGCTGGCCTTCTTTTGTTCTGGTTTGACTTCGTTGACGGGAGTCGGGGCATTTGTCTGTGGGAGCTGCACTGCTGGCGCCACGGGAGCTGGGATTTGTTGACGTTTTCGGACGCGTTCTTCGTACTCCTTCTTGAGCTGTTCTTTGG
This sequence comes from Heterodera schachtii, assembly GCA_023374025.1. Lineage (NCBI taxonomy): Eukaryota > Metazoa > Nematoda > Chromadorea > Rhabditida > Heteroderidae > Heterodera > Heterodera schachtii. Next base: position 789,109 of record SIJG01000058.1, on the reverse strand, counting down.
TCAACGCTGGGCGGACGAACAGGCGGGCCATGTTCTGTTGGGAACGGAGTCGAGCACGCTCGCGCTTCCATCCTCCGAGTGCCACGTGTTGGTGTGTGGGTGTTGGCATGACCACCTTGAGTGGGCGTGGTGTTGTTCGCTTTTGGTCGTACCGTCCCAGTCGAAAGATGGCGGTTGGTTGGGCCTCAACTTCAAGATGGTCCAGGATTTTTATGGCCGCTTCCCTGTCTTCCTGAACACGCTTCGATGGGCGGGTGGCATTGCTTTCCGGTAGGCCAATGAACACCAATGTGCGTTGGCGTTCTTGCTCTGCGAGTGCAGCAGTGTTTGGGTCGAGGTCCTGTGTAGAAGTCATTGAGCGTTTTGGCTGTGGAGGAGTGTCGTTTGTTGTGTTTGTTCGCTTCATGTCGAATAATTAGAAAAGAATATTTTTTTTTTCGCGAAAATCTCAAACTTAATTGGACAATTACTTGTCAAAAAATTTGGAACGCTTCACGAATTTGCGTGTCATCCTTGCGCAGGGGCCATGCTAATCTTCTCTGTATTGTAAATGATTCTTCTAGAGTTTTTTTAGTAATAATTTTATGAAAATTTTAAATCGTTTTATAAGACAGTCAATTTTTTATTCTTTTTTTACAGTTTATAAGACATATGTTATTGATTTGGATTATGAAGAACAGTCGATCCAAATTGACGAAGATCAATCACTCATTTAGCATATTCATTTTTTTGTTGACCTTTTATTAACTGAACGAGTGAATATTGAAGATACGGATTAAAATTAAAAATGAATGATATACGTTTTAACCTATTTCATGTCATATTTCACCATATTCTCTCATTTAAAAAATTTAGTTTTTTTTAACAGTTTTATAATTATAGTAGTACTTTATGAAAAATGTTTTTAATTATACCCATGTTTTTTGCATCGAATTTCCTTATGCTTTATTATTATTTTTTAATATCATTTGTTTGTTGTTAAATTTAGCTTTTCATAGAATGTAAATTTATTTTTTAAATGTTTTGAAGATACATTTAAACTCCATGTTGAGCAGGTACTGAAGAAATTATTTCGAGTAATACTGGAATCGTTATTTAATCATTTTTTAAAATTTACATTTATCGGATTTTTCATAGCATTAAGATTTTTTAAAGTATTTTTTAGTTTTTTCTTTTTGGTTCTTTTATTGATGTTATAACTCTCATGGCATTGAGATGTTCAATGGCTCCTTTCACTGCTGTAAATGCTTCTGTTTTAAATATTCAAATCTTTAATGAATTATTTTGTAATTATTCTTCAATCCAAAAGTATTAAATTAATTAGAAAATATTTCGAGTACTGGCATCGTTTTTTTCAAATATATGCAAAACTCATGAGCATTTGTTTCTTACTCATAGCAATAAATATGTTTGTTATTTATTATTTTAGATCTTTATTAATTAATTAATGATATAACTTATTTCTTGTCTTTTTTCTCTCTAGTTCGTTTATGGCGGGCGGCCTTGAAACGCATTTTAATTTTTAATTTAACTTTCATATCAGAAATTTTTATATTTTTATTTATTTAAGTTTCATTTTATAGAATAAAAAAGACAGTAATTTTTAATGGTATCTATCAATGGTTTTTTTTGATTAATTAAAATTTGTTTATATTAATAAGCGACTTTTTTTACAAAATTTTGTTACTTCAAAAAGTTGTCTTCATAAAAATATATTATGAATATTTTTGAAGAAAAATCCTTATCTAAATCGTTTAAATATGTTTTTTGTTTTTCATTTTTGTCTTTCCGTTGCTACATTCAAATTATTTTTTCAGGTTTATGTTTTACAATTTAAAAAGAATGCTTTCTTATTTTATTTATTTTTTTAATCTGATTGATTTTGAAGCATTTCGTTTTTACTATGAAAGCTTTTCATTTATAAGTACTTTAATTAATAATTTAAAATGCATTTTGTCATTCCGCTGAATCTTTTCTCTTAAAAAGTTATTTATTTGATTAAAATTTTATAATACGTTAATATTAACTGTTTATGATGAAAAATTTCACCCGCATTCCCTCAAGGATTAGTGTTTATAATATATTCTTATTTTTGTTTAAAATATTGTGTCCTCTCCGCCCAAGGGCGAAACTTATGCTGCCTCCGAAGCTTGTACAACAATTATTTGAACTTAAACAATAATTTTGTTTTTAATTTTTTAGTGTTAAATCAATATTATCAAATTAAAAAAGTTAATATTCTATATGGTTTATGTCATTTATTTTTTAAATTACAACCCCCACAAAATTATTTTATTCCAATATATTTATAATTAATTTAAACCTTTATTAGAATTTTAAATGGACGATATACATATTAAATCGTTAAAATTATGCTTTACAAATTTCTTTAAAATAAAAAGTTCTTTTTAGCAAATTTGTTTTTTATATATTTTTATTGGAATTCTTAAAATATTAATTATTATCTATTACACTTACAATATGAATAATTATGAGCATAATTAAAAATTATTTCATTCATTCTTGCGGCGACCGGTACCTTATCATCATTTCTTTGCGAGTAATGCAATTGATTGAATTTTCATTTGTTTTTTTTTAATTTTTGAATCTTTTATAATTCAATGTAAATATACTCAGCCCTCATAATTCATTAATTATTATAAAGAAGCATCTCAAATTTTCTGCTTTTGTCATTTTATTTAAAACAAATTTTTTTCTGTTGTAATTTTATTTTCTCGTCATCCAACCGTTTAAATTGAATTTGAAGTCTTCTCATTTCATATTATGTTTAAAGATTTTATTTTTATGTGTTTGATTCCTGTAAATTAAAAAAATTTGGGCTTTTAAATTGCTAGATAAATAAATAAATATATACATATAAGTAATTTATTAGGATTCACATATGGCATGCGTTTGATTTTGCCATGAATATTTCTTAAAAATTTAATTTAGTATCTTTTAAATTAGTATAATAAAGCTTTAGTGAAATGCTTTAATCAAAATTCATGCTCAGAGAACCATATAATAACATTTTGTTTGCCCGTTCAATTTTTATTTTTAAATATTATTAGCTGTTTCAAACACTTGGTACATAAATCTTATTTTTTACCTAAAAATGTATAAATCAAAAAAAAAATTTTTCTCATTAAATTTCTATTTTGTGGCAACTTGCAACGGTCTCTATTTTTATATTCATTTTGCCTTTACAATTGCAGCATCGATATCTTCTTTCTTATTACTTTTTAATTATCTCTATTTAGAACCTTTTTTCATTTTATTTTTTATGAGTGTATTTTGCAAAAATTATTTTTAGAAAATAATTTATTTGTAATTAATTTATGAGATACATTTTTTATTTTAGCAAAAAAAAAGATATTTAAACCGAAAATTTTTTACGAATTTGGCTTTCATTTTTCTTAAATAATTTTTATTTTTTAAGAATTAAAATTTTTATATATTTATTTAGTAATGACGTAAGTATACTTCAACTTTGTTATTTATTTCTTTTCACGGGAATCCGCAAAATATGATCACGAAATCGTCATAACACTTAAGAAGTTTTTTAAGTAACATTATTTTTATTAATTTTCATTATTTGTTTATTTTTTTCTAAGTTTTACTTTTACATAAAATTTAATGATTCTGCATCTTAAATAGTCGTCGCTTCGTTAATTCTTTTTGCTAATTATGTTTCATAACACGGTTTTTATCCTTTTGTTAAATTGAATTTTTATTTTATGCTGACCTTTTATTAAACTTAGTTTCATTAAACCATTGATTTTTATTAATAAATATGTAAAACTTATTATTATTTTCTTTATGTAATGAAATTCTGGGGAATGAACTTTGTTATCAAATTTTATTCTAATCTTTCTTAAAGGCGAAGAAAATTATCTAATGAATAAATTATTGTATAAAAATTATTTTTAAATGAAAAATAAAGTATTTTCATTAAACTTGATTAATTTATTGTGATATACAACAGAGATGGCATTCCGAGGAACAAATAGTAATTTTTTTAAATTTTACATCCGCATTAAATGTTTTCAATGTTTTTCATTTTTTTCACATTCTCTTGCCTTTTGTCTTTCGATATAGTTAGTTCGCATGAGTAAGTTTTGTTTAAGAATTTTTTTTATTATGCATTAGACAATTATTGATTTTGAGTATTTCCAACTAAATGACAAATCCTTTTTATTTTATTTAATACCAAAAAAAATATATATACAATTTTATATTTATTGTATTTTTTGAAAAAATATTTTTTACATTTAATTGATTTGGAAATAAAATAATTTTTAAAAAGCTTGTCTTTTGTGTATAATCTTATGTCTTGGTCTTTACATTCATACATACAATGATATTTGAATTTTCTTTAATTTAATTTTTTATATTTGTCTTAGATGCCTTGGGGATTATTTTTATTTTGACAAAAAAATTATTCATCTTTTTTCGCTTATAATGGGTCTGTCGGTCGCCAGATTGTAAACCTAAAATTACAAGTGCACAAAAATGATTTTGATAATTATATAAGAATGTTGAATTGTTTAAAATAAATTCGGCATTTTTGCTTGCATCAAATGTAAATTTAAAAATTGTAATAAATATCACTTACTCATCTATCATGCACCCTCATCTAATAGTACTAGCTCAACTTAACTTTGTTTGAATTTTTATTTCTTTTTTCTATTATTCAGAAAAAGTCCTTCATATTTAGTTAAATTTTTTGCCGTTTAATTTTGTATATTTCTCTTTATCCTTTAATAAATTTTTTTCTATTTTGATGTCTGCGCGAAAGCTCAACCTCTCGGTATTCTGAAGTCCTCGTTTTAATATGTATTTGTTAAAATTTATTTTTCACGATATTTCTAATCTTAAAATCCTCCAATTTTTTATTTTTTTTTGATTTTATATTGTTGGAAAGCTTGTACATTACTATTGGATAAAAATTTATTTTTTATGCATTTATTCGCATTTTGATTACTTCGTTTGTGAATTTTATTATAAATTATTTTATGTATTTAAAAATTAGTCGAAATATGACTGGGGAAGAAAGCTGTTCTGCGCTCGACGCTCACGGCTCCGTTTCGATGTCCCTCTTATTCCCCCCGATGTTGTGTGAGTATTATTTTTTCTCGCTTAAAGTTGCTCACCTTAAATAGTTATTTCATGTTCAACTATTAGTCTAGATTTATTTATATTAATATTTATATTAATTTTTTTATACCTATTAAATATTTTGATTTTTATTTTATTGCATTCATTATTTTTAGTCATTTTAAATTTTTTGAGAATTTAAAATCATATAGATGAATTAAAATATTATATCTAGAATTAAATTGGAATAAAAAAATTCACAATTTTACTGTGTTGAAAAATGGATTCTTTTAAGAAGATGATCTAATTTTGTTGTCAATTATTTAGCTTTTTCATTCAAATTTTTCTAAATACTTTTAATAATATGATTTTCATTAATATTTTGTTATTTTATTGAAATGTTAACTAATTTTGTCTATCACTTTAATTCCTTGTCCGAGAAGGACATCTTTTTTTGTCGAATAACTGTGGTTAAATTTCAAATCATCAATTCATTTTAATTTGGTCATTTATTTATTTACAGATTTTATTTTCCGGGTTTAGAGAAAATGACCATTTTTTGATTATTCAATATTTCTTAATAATATGTTCATGAGTAATTTTAGTAAAAATTTTGCAAAGGTTTTGTGTTCGGTATTCCATCAATAAATTATGTAGTGTGTGTCAGCAATTTAAGCCACGAGAAAATAATTTTTATATCTATTAAAAATTAGTAGTTTTTTAGGAAAACTATTATTTATTCGTTTTTCAATTAATATTCTAACAACAGAATATTATTTTCTTTTCATAGCTTTTTTATTATAACTGGATATGGCCTTGTTTTAATTTTATTGTTTTATGCATTAATGTGATGAAAAACTCGATGTTGAGTAAAGTCCATCCGTTTTTAGTTTTCTGTGTTTGTTTTATGTACAATTTAATGTTTTTAGTTTTTATTTAATTTTTTATATCAATATCATATATGATTTTGTAAATTATATTTGCATAATTGTTTTATCTTATTCAGTGTTCTGAACAAATTCTAAGGTAATGATGCATTTGTATAAATCGTAAAATTTAATAAAAAATATCTTATCACAAATACAAATACCTTTATAATTATTTATTAATTGTTATTAACTTTGATGTTTACAAACTCCCATGAGAATAGATAAGCGTCATCGCTCGCATCTTTCATTGATTCGAATGCTTGGACAAATTTTCAAATATAAAAAAATTATTTGTTTATATTTTTCATCTTTATTAAAATAAATTTTTTACATTTTTACATTTTAATCCAATTTTAATAATTATTTCTTCAATCGAAAAGTGCTAAATTTAATTAGAAAATATCATTTTTTACATAAATTTTACTGCTTCTTATTTTTTATATTTGTTTTTTATTGCATTTTCTTTTATTTTTTTAATATATGATTTTTATTTATTCTCTAGTTTTTATTAATTAAAGTATTTCTATTAAGAAGTAATACTAATTGTTGGTATTCATGGCAATATATATGTTTGTTATTTGTTCTTTTTGATATTTATTAATAATTAGTGGTAATTGTAGCAATGTGAGAAATTTTTATTTTCAAATACATTTTTTGTTTTTTTTGTTTCATGGCCTATAATAAATAGATAATAATTTGAATTGGTATTTATCCGTTGTTTCTTTTGATTAATTAAAATTTGTTTATATTTTCAAATGCTCTACAGTGACATTATATCTTTTTATTTTTTCTATTTCAACTGATGAATAAATAAGTTATTTTTATTTTATAAACTAAATGAATGTTTTTAGTTTACATTTCAGCAGCTTTCATTAATGCTTTATGTATAATGCTTGAACCTCGCGGTTGTTTTTTTTCATTCCTCCTTTTAAATTTATGTTGTATTGAAAATTAAAAATTTTCTTTTTATTAAAAGATTTTTACATGTGCTAAAAAATGCCAAATATGTACATATATATGTGCCAAAAAACCCCAAAAATATGTGCTAAAAACCCCAAAAAGGCCAAAATATGTGCCAAAAATTGAAAAAAAGTGCTCAAAAAATAAGTGAATTTCTCAAAAAATCTCATTTTTTTTTTTATAAATTTCTCTTGCATAATTCGAATTAAGGCATGCAATGCTTTTTGACGTAAATTTTTTTCTCGTTCTCTAAAATTAACTTATTTTTCTAAATTTTTTCTAAAAATGCAACTTTTGCCTTAAATGTGAAAAAAAGTCATGAAAAGGGCCAAAAAATACAAAAAAAAATTATGAAAAAATTGTGGGCATTTGGGCTTTGGATGCCAAAAAAAATATATTTTTGTAAAAAAACACAAATTTTTTAGAAATCGCCAAAGTATGTGATAAAATTGCCGAAACCCCAAAAATATGTTTTTATTCCCAAAAAGTCCAAAATATGTTTTTATATGTGCTAAAAACTCGTTTTGATTGAAAGGAAAACTGGTAAAAATGCTATTTTTTAGCTTTTCATGCGATAGCATATGCGCAAACAAAAAAAATATGTAAAACATATAATTCCGTTTCCTGATTATATTTATTCAGTTTAAATTAAAATTTTTTTTATTTAATTTTGTCATTTTAAATATTAAATTAAATTCAATGAAAAATTATTGGTTATTTTACTTAAAGCGTACACTCATCACTCACTTCATACCTTTTGTCTCCCGTCTTAATAATATGGCGAAACACAAAAGGATTGTTGAGTTGCTTAGGCTTAGTTCACGTGGATGTTTAAATTTTTAAATTTTATTCTTCTTATTTATTTTATTGGTTATCTGTTTATTTAATATCCCTTGCTTGGAAGCTCATTATGCTTGTAAACTTCTAATATGCAAATATCTATTAATCAAATTTATATATTATTATCACTATATTTAACCTTGCTGAACTAACTATAAGCTTATTTTTTCTAATATGCGTTCTATTAGAATTTCTTTTTAAATAACAAATTACATGTTCTGGCACACTTGAGAACTTGGTCGTCTAAATGTTTTTCATTTGAATGGAAATTGTCATTTTTCATCATAAAAAACGGCACACTTATTTCATTTTTAAATGAAAATGATATTTCAAAATTTATTTATTTATAGTTTTTTATTATTAGTAAAATTTCCTTTTTTCCAATGTTTCCGCAGTGTAAATATAACTTTTTCAAGTAAAATTTTTTCTATTTCAACTGCAGAATAAATAATTTTATTTATTTATTTTAAATTTTCCAAATTAATATTTTTAGATATATCTGCATAGCTTTCATTAATGCCTCATGATTCGGCGGATATGAACGTAGTCCTTCTTCTTTCGGTTGAAACGGTTTGATTATAGAAATATTTTTCAATCAAATTAACTATATTTCATTCCTCTTTTTAAATTTAAAAATTTTCTCTCAAGTTTCAATTATACATTCCACTTCCTAATCCCCAATTAAAATTATAAAATTGATTTCCAAATGGAGCCAAACAAAAATGGTTTAATTTTGTTAAATATAGATCGTTTCTTTAATGAAATTCTATAATCTTTTTTATTTATTTTGTATATTTTTTTAATTTTAATTTTTTATTCAATATATGTACTATTTATATCATAATAGGCAATTATGTACCCAAATGTATATATTTTATATTCTTCAATGAATTAAAGATATTTTTAATTGCTTTTAGGCTTTTATTTTGCTATATTTGATTTCAAAATTAAAATTTTTCTGTACTTTTGTCATTCTTCATTCTTTGTTTTCTTCCATTTTTCAAGACCAAGAATAACAATTTGTCATTTCATTTTGTATCTAAATAGATATATAAAATTTGTGTGTTCATATTTTTTTGTTTATTTTTTCTGCACTATATATTTTTTTAAATCTATATTTTAATAAATAACACATATCCAAAGTTAGATAATTAAATAAATTATTAATTTAATTATTTTTCTTTCCTTGGTAACAGACTTGAATGATTTCACTTGATTAAGAAGATATGTGTCTTTTTAAGTAAATTTTCTGATTTTGTATTTCTCGAAATTTTAACTTGGTTTTTCACTTTTATTAATTCAGTTCAAAATAGTTTTTTAAAGCTTATAAAGAAGTTCTTTTTTTAAATATAACTTTTTAATAAAGTTCAAAGATCGCGAAGATCACGACTAATATATTTAATGGGACTGTAATACGGTATTAATTTATTTAAAATTATTCACATTTTAAATTATTGAGTTTTTGATTTTTTATAATTTAATATACAAAGTTTTCTTAATAAAATCGGTATTTTGGTACTGTTAATTATTTTGTATTTCTTTCATTTTGATAAAAATAAATGTGACATTTTAAACTAAATTGAGCATTTAAACTTCGTTAAAATGGAAAAATTTGCATTTTTATTATTTAATAAAGGCTTTATTTGTACTGACTGCAAGACAATAGATTATTATTAAAGACCATTTTAGAAACAGTCACGCAGTCTTCACATTTTTTTCTGTGTATATTTTGCTTGTTTAGAGAACATAGTTTTGTAATAATATTTAAGTGATTCTGGCTTGAGTTTCTTTAGTAATAATAAAGCAAATTTTATTGATTTTTCTGGAATTCAATTATTTAATTTATTGTCATTTTTCGTGTATTTTTTCAATATATGATGCCATTTTTATTGTATTTTTCTCAATATCTTTTAATAATTATTTCTATTTTTCATTTTAATCTTAACGTCTTCTGAAAGTCCCCATTCTATATGTTAGCTTAATTTTTCTCTTTTAAAAATGGTTTCGAGACCTAAATTTTTAAATAAATTATTAATTTTAATTACTTTCTTTCCTTGGTAACCCACCTGAATGATTTATTGATTAAGATGTGTGTCTTTTTAAGTAAATTTTCTGATTTTATATTTCTTGAAATTTTAACATTAGATTCTCAATTTTATTAATTCAATTCGAAATGTTTTTAAAGCATATAAATAAGTTGTTTTTTAAATATTAACTTTTTTAATGAACTTCCATGATCAAGAAGGTCGCGACGAATTTATTTAATGAGACTATAATAATTATGGTTTTTATTAATTTAAAATTTATTGATTTTTTCATTTTTTTAATTTTATATACAAAGTTATTATTAAAGTAAGTTTAGTACATAATTATTTACATTCTGGAATATATTACAATTAGTAAAAAAGCGTTCAGGTAAAAAGGTTTCAGGTAAAAAGGTTTTATATAAAAAGAGTTTACAATTATTTAAATAATTATGAATATGTTTAATTATAATATTTGTCAGAAAGAACAAATCAACCTTTTTATTTTATTTTCGTTATCTAAATCATTAAGTTTAATTTTGTTACTGTTTAATATGAGATTATTAATAGTTTCATAATAAATAAGTCAGAGTCACTAAGGTTTTTTCATCTTCTATCGCTTTCATTTAATTAATTTTTTATTTAAAGCAAAAATTATAGATTTTATGAACGAATTAAGATAAAACTATTTATTCCATTTAATTTATTCGTTCATATTGCTAAATATATTTGTTTTATAGTTTTATTTAATTAATTACTAATAGTTTACATGTTTATTAGAATTTTCTATTAAAATCTTTTATATTACCTTAAAATATAGTATTTCTGATTCCAGCTGTAGATTGTTAATTTTTATATAAAATAGTAAATTTTATTTCTCCTATTAACTTTTAAAATTTAAAAAGAATATTATTTTGGTATATTATTTTCTCTCAATTATTTATTATTAATATTTAACGCTCGGCTTTTGGAATTAGTTTCTTACAGCTTCAGACATGAAGCCAGTAATTTTATTAAAATTATTTTATATTGCTTTAGTTGTTTTTTGGGTTATAGTTTTTTATACACTGAAATATTTTGTTTAATTCTTCTTAAAAATTTAATTTTTTTATTTTATAGTGCATTTGAATGTGAAGAGAACATTGTAATATATAAAATAAAATGTAATCGCTGCATTTTAATAGTCGTCTCTTTGTTAATTGCTCTTAAAAACTTTTGATTACTCATTTTTATTCGTGTTAATTTGTTTTAAAAAAGAAGATGAATTTATTATCATAACTCTAGTGGCGTATTCATCAAAACAATAATTGCAATTATTTCGTTCTCAATTTAATTTTTATTACATCGATTTATTTTTTTTAATCTATTAAAGATTTTTTCTAATACAAGATTAAGTTTTGTTTTCTTTTATTATTAATGCTATAATAAATGCGTATTAAAATTTAATTTTTATTTTATTAATGAGATAAATGTTGGTCACTTTATTTGAATCTGTTCTATTTAATCAAAAATGCTTTTTATTATGCCTATTTGCTTCTAGATAGTAGTTGATGATTGGAATTATTACAATATTTGTTTTAATTGTTATTACCAGGAAATGGACATGACTTCCCGGCCCCAACGAAATTTTTTTAATCAATAATAGGTCATTTTTGCACCATTTTCTCTTAATTATCCAGTAATTTAAACTTCGAACATTTGTTCGGCTTTTAATGCATAGAAAGTTCAAATGTTTCTTCTCAATTTTTAGAACTTAATGACATTACTTTGTCAACAAGCAAAATGATTTTTTAGTTTTCTTTTCTTGTGATAAGTCTATTCACATAGTTAAACTCAAAGACATGCACCAAAAATTAAAAAGTCACAAGATACGTTTTTTTTCGTGCATTTTGATAGATTCTGTTGCATAAGTGTCCCTTTTGAAAAATTTAAGTTTTTGTTTTTTGTTTGAGTTCGGGTCCGGGGTTCGAAATTAGAGTGAAATGGATATTAGATTCCTATTTTTGTGAGTTCTTAAAAATTTATGATTGGCACTACCACCCAGAAATGTTAAATATGCTTAGTAATGGTTAAATGATTATTTTAAATTTCAAAGTTGGGGCGGTTTAACAGCTTTTTACACTTTGATTTTGTTTATTAAATAATTTTATTTGTTTAAATAACGACCTCCATTTGTTTTTTAATTTTAATTTCATTTAAATTCCAATTTTATTTTTCTTTCCTTTTTTTAATATATGCGTTTTATCGTAAATATAATTAAAGTTTCGTTACTTTATGTATCCCATGTGCATTTATTTTTTTAATAATCTGCCAATCTTGTGTATTTTAAAAATGTATGAATGAAAGAAATAAGCCATTTTTGGAATGGAGAGCATATTTTTAAATGATATAAAAAATGTCAAATATAATGAAGAAATTATTATTTTTTATACCTTTGCACTTAAGGTTGCAAATTTTTCTTCAAGTATTCATAAAAATACAGAAAAAAATTTCAATCATTCTTTATCACATTAAAATGACATTATAGATAATCCGAATTTTTTCGAATAAAAATTATATATATATTTTGTAATAAAAAAAACTTTGTTGATTTATTTTCAGGAAAATAAATTAAAGCTCGAAGCTCAGTTTAAGCATTTTTGAAAAATTCCTGTTAGGGATGTTTATGTGCAGCTTTGTTGATTTTTTTAGCATATTTGCACTAGTTGGTTTGGGTAAAACACATTTTTAAAGCTTTTTACAATAAAAGTATGAAATTAGCTCCTAAAACCCCAATTTATGATAATTAATTTTAGTTTAATTTTTTTTTTGTTATCTACTTATTTTCTTTGTTTGATATTTTTTTCAATAAAATTAATAATTTCTGTCACGTTAGCTCAACCTTGGGTAAGTCACACATTAATATCTTTTTATAGTAAAAAGAAAATATTTTATTAAATTTAAACTTTCTATAGTCGTCTAGGGGGTCGAATCTTTTAGCCTATTAATTTTTTCAATAAGTCCTTCCCCGCTTTTCTTTTTTTACTTATGATTTCTTAAACAAATAATTAGCTTCTGGGCCAGCCTTGATAAAAAACATACAGTGTTTAAATAATTTAAATAAATAAAATTTAAAAAATTGCATAAAAATCGAATTTTTCAGAAATAAATAAAAAATGAACATAAATATTTTTTATAATCTAAGTTTCCATGAATTTAAAGGAAAGGAATCACCAATTTTTGAAAAACATTTGAAAAATCCCAAACCTTAAAAACCTCTGAAATGTTTTTTATTTAAAACAGATTATTATTTTCTCTGTTGAATTGTTCCCAGCTGAGTCGTCAATTGTTTACAATTTATTGGAATTTTTAAATATTTATGTAATTATTTACAATAATTCATTTTCTAATTAAAATAGTTTATCTTTTACCGATTTTATATAGTTTTAATAACTGAAACCGAAGAAAACTTTTAAGTAACTTTTATTTTATACCACATCATTATTTTATGTTTTTTCGTTTATTTTTATTTATGTTCAATGCTGAATAAAAGTTGGTCAGTATATAATTTTTCAAAATATTCATTATTCACTTAATTATTTTGTGAAATTGTTTTATCATTAATCAATAGCATGCGCATATTTTCAAATAAATGATTGTTTACAATAGATAGTAATAATAAAGCAAAGGGGAGGGGGTGGGCATTTGATGGACAAATGAGAAATGCCAATGGTGTGGTGAAGGCAATGCCAATGATGCGAAAGAAGGCCCGCGTCGTTTTGTGTCGATTGGCTATGGATGCAGCGAGAGAATGAGAGAAACTCGGGGAGACCAATGAGCCAAGTGAGAGAGAAGAGAAAGAAATAGCGAGAGAGAGAAGAGAGACAGAGACAAAGAATGGTAAGAGTAAGAGGGACATAAAATGAATCAAGTGAAGAGAAAAGAGAGAGAGTGAGAGAGAGAGAGAAAATAAAAGAAAAAATAATTAACACATTGACATTTTAAATTAAAAATTTTGTCATTAAAAAAAATAAATTATGGGGATAAATTTTTGAGAAAATTTTCCAATTCTTAGGGGTATATTTTAAAAAAAATTTTTGTTTGATATGTATAAAGAATTGTAATTACTATAAGAAAATAATATGAAGATTAATTTCGAAATTAAAATAAAGAACATTTTTTAAATAGTGAGAGATTGCACAAAATAAAGAAAAAACTTAATTGACTAAATATATATAAAATAAATGAGCAATAAAAATTAAACAAGAATAATAAATAAGGAAAAATAATTTGATTATTAGTGATGGAAATTATATTCATTAAAAATCCAGAAATTAATAAATATTTCAAAAACTTTGGTCAAGGAAAACCAAATCATTAATGGTTTCAGTAGGTGGTGCTGGGACGTTAGATCAAAAACCATCAAAATGGGCGTTAGTCAAAAAACCAAGTTTTTTTGAACATTTTTAGTCATACCATCTTGAAACTTAACGAAACGTTTTGAAATTTTTTTATATAATAGAAAACACTTAGGCCTATCTAATGATATCAAGAATTAAAAATTTAGTTGCTTTTGAGCAAAGTTATAGCAAAAAATATTTTCATTTGATGTTTTTTTGACTAACGCCCATTATGATGGTTTTTGACTAACGTCATAGCACTTCTCAGTCGTATACACCCCCTAAGAATGGATCAAAATTTTTTTTAAAAGTAAACCTAAGAATTGGAAAATTTTCTCAAAATTATCCCCATAATTTATTTATTTTTTTAATGACAAAATTTTTAATTTAAAATGTCAATATTATAAGAAAATAACATAAAAAGCTTAATGTATATTCACTAATGCTTTTGAATAATTCAATCAAATAAAATAAATTTATTATTAAATAAAAATATTAACTCACAATAAAAACCCATATTTATTAGAATAAAATTTATGAATACGGATATTTATAATTATATAACATTTCGGTTTCAAAAAATAGCTGAAAAACAAATATTTAGTCACTAATAATAATTATATAAATTTCTAAAATTTAATTAATAAAAAGGTTCATTTAAAACAGAAATTTATTTAAAATTTATAACAGAAATGCGAACTTTAAATGACTTACAGATATTTTTGGACGGACATTGAGGATAATTAGTGAAGAAAAAACACCCTAAAAAACCTTATGGCTCTGTTAATCAAAACATTTTTACAATAAAAAAAATTTTTATTTGCGGCTGATAATTTTTTTTGTTGAAAATTGAATTTTGAATGTTTCATTTTATACTAATCTGTCCGTAAATGTTGGATAATAGGGTAGAAATGTTTTGAATTTGTTTTTATGTTTTTCACTATTTTTATTTATTTCTTTTATATTACTTTTGTCAAATTCATCATAATTAGAGACAAGATATTTGCTGTCATAATCATTAACATAAATTTGGAATGTTCCTAATTTGTAACTGCACCATGAATATTTTGTACTTTTTGTACATTTCCTTAAGAAAAAAGCACAAATTTCAAAAATTTTCTGCCTCTTTAATCAATTTTTCGCCACTTATTTTTGCCCTTATTTCGGCGCCACTTTCTTTGTTAATTATTTTTTCTCTTATTTTCTCTCTCTCTCACTCTCTCTCTTTTCTCTTCACTTGATTCATTTTATGTCCCTCTTACTCTTATCTTTCTTTGTCTCTGTCTCTCTTCTCTCTCTCGCTCTTTCTTTCTCTTCTCTCTCACTTGGCTCATTGGTCTCTCCGAGTTTCTCTCATTCTCTCGCTGCATCCATAGCCAATCGACACAAAACGACGCGGGCCTTCTTTCGCATCATTGGCATTGCCTTCACCACACCATTGGCATTTCTCATTTGTCCATCAAATGCCCACCCCCTCCCCCCCCCCACTAATTCCATTTTCATTTCCCTCTGCATTTCAAATGTTTTATTAATTAATGTTCTTACTAATTTAATTTTCCAATAAATGTTTTACGATCCCCCTGAAACTTTCAAGTAAAAAGTCATTTCGTTTTCGGAGCTTGGTATTTTAAAAATTATAGTTATGTTCTTGATAAGTGCCACAAATCATTTGATTTATGGATTGTGAGACAGTTAAAAATTTTAATAAATATGGAATTTCACCGATTTAAATTTATTTATTTTTTTCATTTTCGAGAAACAATAAATTATTTCTACATTTGACAGTCCTTTACAAGTTTGCTTGTGCAAAAAAATTATATAAATAAAATAAAATAAATTAAACATCGAGTTACAATATAAAAGCATTTTTAAATTGTTGTGTAAAAATTCACAGAATGAGTACATAAAATAAAATAAAACAAATATTTCGAAAAAGCATAATTATGAAAACCAAAAATAATAATTATTAAGAAAGAAGGATTGACATTTATATTCAGCTCATTTAATCTATCATTGTCAGGGATCTAGACTACGTGAATTTAAGAAAGTAGTAGACGACCACAAAGGCATTATAATTTAAAAACATCATTCGTTAAAAAATTAGAAGATTAATGTGCCACGAGTTGAAGAACACTTTTTTAATTACATAAAAGAATTAAAAGACAATTAAATTAATTTATAAATTGAAATATGTTTTAAAAATTAATTAGCGAACGCTAGAAAGAATATTATCTAATCATGAGTTTTTAAATCAAAGAAAATCACGAATTTATTATTACAAAATTATTTAAACGCTACGAAAATTAAAATTTATAAAATATGAATAATGAAATAATATTAACAAATTCTATATTTGTTCTTTAAACAAAAATGTAAAATTTAACTTGATATTAAGAACAGAGTAAATAGAAAACTTAAAGAAAATATTATTTATTTTACACAAAATCAAAAAATATATAAACACATAAAATGTTTCGCATGGATTATAAAAATCAACAGTAATGAAACTTGGAGAACGACTAGAAGAAAGTCTGTACAATGAGTAGGGAGAGACTCGATTTTTAGGCCAATGTCTAAAATTTCTGCGCACTTAATACGCAAAGATAAGCAAAAAACGCATTTTCCGCTTGGTTTGGGGTGTCTACGATAACTTTTATAATGCCTAACTTTGCCTATTTTGGACTTTTTATGCTTAATGCCTATTTTTTTGCCTATCACCATTTT
Organism: Heterodera schachtii; assembly: GCA_023374025.1. NCBI lineage: Eukaryota > Metazoa > Nematoda > Chromadorea > Rhabditida > Heteroderidae > Heterodera > Heterodera schachtii. The sequence goes on along the minus strand of SIJG01000058.1, from coordinate 772,156 downwards.
TAACGCCATTTTATCTTTAACAAAAATGCAATAAAACGGAAAAAACACATCCCTAAAAAAAGGACCGAAAGTTTTTTAGTAAATGTAAATACACCCTTAAGAATGAAAAATTTTCCTAAAAATTGATCCCCAAAATTTAATATTTTTTTCTTAATAAAAATTTTAAGTTTAAGTTTTGTCCTTACTAGAAAAAATTAAAATATTTAAGAATTTCATTTCTCGCAATTTTTTGTGCCTAAAAATAGAGTCCCTAACAATAAGTAATAGTAAATGAAGAATGGCACAATAAATGACAAAGAAATATAAATTAATAATATCAATAAAATGCAATCAAAAATTACATTATTTCCCATGACTAAATGCCTATACGATTTTAAATAAATATAAAAAACACCAAAAAAATTTTGAATTACAAAAGCAGAAAAGGCTATAAAAAGATTGAGCGAATTAACTCAGTGGCACAAGAAAATGAAAATTGTAAATTGCATATTATCCTTAACTTTAATCAAAAACAAAGAAAATAATCTTTGACAGGCTGAGTCGCGCCTCCCCTGGCCTTCGGGTAAGGGGTGGCCCTACGATTCCCTGACAATGCCTATTTTCTTTTAACAAAATATGTTAATGACTTCTATTAGCGCACTTTTTCAAAATATTTTAATAGACATTTATTTAGATATGAAAATAAAATTTATTTTTATGTTTTAATTATAAAAATATTTAATTAGATAACAATCAAAATATAGATTTTTCCAGGCAAAAAATAGCCAATTATTCTTATTTAAAATTAAAAATTGGTAATTTTTAAATAATTTATATATTTAAAAAATAAAAAATATGTTTAAAAATATATTTTATTTAGAAGAGCGGATTTTTTTCTTGTTGTTTCGTTTTTTTATTAAATTAAATTTTATTTTTTAGTTTGGTCTTGATTTTCATCAAAAAATAAATTAATAAATTTTTTTAAATTTGTCTTTGTACATAACAAACTAGCGGGTGCGTGAACCGTCGGGTCTGGTCATGGGATAAAGCGCTTCGCGCTTCTTGAGCTTCGCTACCTAGGTCCGATCATGAATTATAGGGAGAGATTGTCCCAACGGTTTACCACGGGTGGATTAGATACAACCACGGGGGAATATTGTTTAAATTTGGTGATTTTTAGGCCGCTTCGCAGGCTCGAACGGGCGTTTCGAGCCAGTTTTCCAAATTTTGTTGAGCTCTGAAGGGCGCTTCATGCCCGTTTCTAAATTTATTGGGCATTCTCGGCCGCTTCGCGGCCTCAGACAGCCGCTTCGCGCCCGATTCTTAAATTTGGTGATATTTAGGTCGCTTCGCGGCCTCGGCGGGCGCTTCGCGCCCGTTATAACAGTGATTAAAGAGGTACAACAATGATTAGAAGAGGTACAAAAGTGATGAGAAGAGGTACAAAAGTGATGAGAAGAGGTAGAACAGTGATGAGAAGAGGTAGAACAGTGATTAAAGAGGTACAACAGTGATTAAAGAGGTACAACAATGATTAGAAGAGGTACAAAAGTGATTAGAAGAGGTACAAAAGTGATGAGAAGAGGTAGAACAGTGATGAGAAGAGGTAGAACAGTGATTAAAGAGGTACAACAGTGATTAAAGAGGTACAACAATGATTAGAAGAGGTACAAAAGTGATGAGAAGAGGTACAAAAGTGATGAGAAGAGGTAGAACAGTGATGAGAAGAGGTAGAACAGTGATTAAAGAGGTACAACAGTGATTAAAGAGGTACAACAATGATTAGAAGAGGTACAAAAGTGATGAGAAGAGGTACAAAAGTGATTAGAAGAGGTAGAACAGTGATTAAAGAGGTACAACAGTGATTAAAGAGGTACAACAATGATTAGAAGAGGTACAAAAATGATTAAAAGAGGTACAAAAGTGATGAGAAGAGCTACAAAAGTGATTAGAAGAGGTAGAACAGTGATTAAAGAGGTACAACAGTGATTAAAGAGGTACAACAATGATTAGAAGAGGTACAAAAATGATTAAAAGAGGTACAAAAGTGATGAGAATATGTACAAAAGTGATTAGAAGAGGTATTCAGTGATTAGAGAGGTACAACGGTGATTAGAGAGGTACAACGGTAATTAAAAGAGGTACAACAATGATTAGAAGAGGTACAAAAATGATTAAAAGAGGTACAAAAGTGATGAGAATATGTACAAAAGTGATTAGAAGAGGTATTCAGTGATTAGAGAGGTACAACGGTGATTAGAGAGGTACAACGGTAATTAAAAGAGGTACAACAATGATTAGAAGAGGTACAAAAATGATTAAAAGAGGTACAAAAGTGATGAGAATATGTACAAAAGTGATTAGAAGAGGTATTCAGTGATTAGAGAGGTACAACGGTGATTAGAGAGGTACAACGGTAATTAAAAGAGGTACAACCACGAGAAAAAGAGGTACAAAATGGTTTAAAATTAAATAAATAAGGAATTGTTTTTATTAAAAATAGATAAAAAAATCGAATGCATTATATCTTTCATTTTTTATATATAATACACTTATTATTAATCAAAAACAAATTATGAAATATATAATAATTGAATATTTATTTAAATTGAAATGAAAAAAATTTTGACAAATTCAATTTTAAAAGAATAGCTGAAATTCTTTAATTTAAAAAATTAATTTAAATGAAAATCATTATTCATCAAAAAATAATTAAATTAAATTTTAAAAAATTTATTAATAAAACCCAAACATTTAAATTTATTAAAGGTAATGAAAATTAACTCAAAAATAATAGAAAAATAATGTGCACCGTCCGGGTCCGAACCTGCCCCTCCACCTCATAATGATGTCCCAGAATCCCCAATCACACGGGGATTCTGAGGCCTTAACTATGTCTAAACTAAAATCTGAACTCAGATTAATGATCAGCGTCATAAAATGGCCATAAAGACATGTTTTTGGAAGATTTTTAATGAAAAAATTTTTTCACTCAAAAATCCTGGTCACCCCCCTTTGGTCCCGAATCCCAAAATCACTTTTATTTTTGTAACAATTTTCAAAAAAGAGATAAAAATGTAAAATAAAATTTATTTGGTAGAGCAAAAAATTGCGGATTTTTGTAGTATTTTATTTTTCCAGAATGTGTCTTCAGAACCGAGTAATAAATTTTTTTCTGAAAATTCGAATTTTTTCAGAAATTCTGGAATAACTTTTTTCAATTTCAAGATAGAAATTTCAAATTAATTCCATAAAATTCTCCGTATTTTTCTCTATTTTTAAAGTCTAATTACATTAAAATTGATCATCCCTTCGATTTGTTATGAATTTGCAAATATCCGCCCAAAATTCCACAGGCCAAAAAATTGAAAATATTTTCGAATTTTTAAAAAATTTTAAAATTTACGAAACGAAAAGTAAACATCATATTCGTGCTCAGCACCTTAAAATATCCCAGAAAAATATTTTTAACCCCCATTTTCGTCCCAAAAATTTTTTTTGAAAATCTCTAGGGGCCTAGCTCAAAAATTTTTGAAAATTTTCCGACATACAGTACCCCGTTCGATAGAGCTTAAAAAGCTCTACAATTTTGCTCTAAAGCCATTTTTGGCCAAAACCGACCCCTGACGAGTTATGGGCCCGGGACTCAAATGTCTCGCTCAGGTCAAAAATTTTTTCTATTTCCGGGAAAAAAAACGAAATTTTTCCGAAAAAAATACCAGTCGATAGAGCTCGAAAAACTGCTTCCCAAAAGTGGTCTCCGTTTTCCCGGGAAAAATCGGCAAAAAAACCTAAAATTCAAAAACCCCAAAACCAACTTTTAGGCCGAACTCGAAAAATTTTGAAAATTTTCGAAATTTTAAAATCTGGAAAAATCGAGCATATTGAGCTCTATAATAAGTCGGCTGGCCACCCCCCGCTCAGATCAAAGCTTAATGAGTTATTCAACGGGGACTGAACTGGACAAAGTTGGTACTGAAAAGTTGCCAATTTCTGCAGCCCTTCCTATTAGACATAGAGGCCTGGAAATTTTTTTGGTTTTTAGAAAACACTTCAACTTGTCCCCCTCGCAGCAGAAATTTTTTGATTCGAGTTTCAGAAAAAAAGTTACGGGGCTTCAAACGTAAGAAAAAACGGGAAATCGGCCGCTGGTATTCAGTTGGCGCTCGGATCAAAAAGTCTATAGTTTTCCCGGATGCCCCGTCCCAGGGTGAAAATATGTTTAAAAATATATTTTATTTAGAAGAGCGGATTTTTTTCTTGTTGTTTCGTTTTTTATTAAATTAAATTTTATTTTTTAGTTTGGTCTTGATTTTCATCAAAAAATTAATTAATAAATTTTTTTTAATTTGTCTTTGAACATATTAAAAAAGAATTATTTTATAAAACGAAAATATGTTATTCAATTCGTTAAAACTAGCACAAGGAATTGACAATGATCAATTAAAATGATTTATAATTTTAATTTTATTTAATTTTTACTATTTATTTTAATTTTCTATTAAATTTATAACCAATGACTCTTTAAAATATATTTTTTGCTTTTTCAGAATCATCTCGGCAAATAAATATATATTTTTATTTTCTATATGTATGTGATAATTATATTTTTGTTAAGTAATTTTTGGGCTATAAATATGGCCTTTAATTTTATAAATATTCTTTATAGATTGATGCATGGCAAAGCTATTCTGTGTATTCTTCCGACTCAAAGGTCGGTTGGACATTTTTTCTTTCGTTATATTATATCTTTTATTTAGTTTTCATTTATTTTATTCTTTTTGTTTAATTTTTACTAAAATGCGCATTTGTTGCACAAGATACGTTCAATTTCAATAGTGAAAAGAAATAGGCCCTCAAAATTTTAAAATTATTAATATCTTAAATTATTGTTGTTATATGAATAATAGTTTTAACATTTTTGATAGTTGTATCCCGTTAAAATAAGATTATAAATTTTATGACAAAACAATATATGTATTTATTATTTCATTTTTTATATTAAGTTTGATTTCAAATAAAATAAAACCTTTACAAATTTAGTTAAAATTTCTATTTTACTATTTCTTCCATTAGAATTTTAATTTTTTTTGTTCAAATTATTTTATTTAAACTTTAGAGTTTATTTTATTTCAGTTAAGGAATTTATTTTTTTTTATTGGAAGATAATTTTCAATAATATTTAGATTTATTATACTTTTTTTTCTAATAAATGCTGTTTAAGCATTGCTTTTCATTTTTATGTTAATTTTCATTTCCTGCGCGTTTCTGTCCATTAAAAGGACGAGCTATCATCCTCCTCGCAGCTGACATCACCCGCTTCTTGCATTTCTGCACTTATGCTATTTCTTCCATTTGATTTTTAATTGTTTATTAACATTTATTTTATTTAAAAAATGAATTATTTATTCATTTATTTTTTGTTTCGCTATTGTTATTAGTATAATAATTCAGCTTCATACGATATAAATTTGAATTATTTTTCCTCATAGCGTTTATTTATTTACTCTTACTCTTATAAACCATTTTTTTTAGTTGTTTTATTCTATTTTTGTAATATCATAATCTCATGATCATTGGTCCAAGACTTTTTGATTGAATGACTGATATTTTTTTTGAATTTTATTAGCGCCAGCCATACCATATGGAAGGAAATTGAAAATAGTAATTAAATAAGTATTTTTTAATTTTATTTTTTTACCCTTTACATGAAGCAAGCCATTTCTCTCCACATGTAGGCACGCTTAACAATTTTTAAAATTTAAATAAGTCTAATTTTCAATTCAAAATTATGCTTTTATAAAAAACTTTTTTTTTCTGATAAATCCAGTAGCATTTTTTTTCACTTTTTGGTGCTATTTTTCTTCATTTCCTGCAGATTCTGCAGTTTATATCTTGTTTTATAAGTAATATTCAATGAAAATTTTGAACAAAAATAATTTAATCCGTGAAATGTTCTATTTAATTTTCATTTATCTTGATACATTTTTTAATTATTTTATACATATTGGTTATTTTAAAATTTCGATTTTTATGATGTTCTTAATTCTTTACTTTACATTTTCTTATATTTTATTTATTTTTCAAATATCATTATGTAAATGCTATTCACTTGGTAATCGATTCAAAATTTGTTTTCGTAATCTTATTTTAATTTTTGAAAATTAAAAGATTTTTTATTAAAAATGTAATAATCATTAATTTGATCAAAAGAAATTGGCTGTATGTTGTTAGTGCATTAAGTTATTAAAAATGGAATTATATGTCGAAAATACTGTTTTTAAATAGAATTTACATTCCTTCTCCTTTATACTTTCACTCGCATCAGATCATTCTCCAAAATCGAATCCATTCATGAATCATTGTCATAATCAATATAATTTTTCTAAAATAATTTTTATATATATTTTTAACTTTTTACAAAATCTTAAAGGAAATTAGGGGTATATTTTTGAAAAAATTTAAAAAAATCTAAAAAATATTCATGACGCTGGCTGAAGGTATTTTTCTTAGGAAAGAAATTCATTTTTTTGTTAAAGTTTCTGATATTCTATTTAATAGTAAAATTTTGATTTTACAATAATAAATCTTCTAGGTTTTGTCATTCCATTTGTGTAGATTCATTTGGTTTTTTTAAATTAGAATTATAAATAAATTTAAGTTTAAATTATAAAAACTAGTTAATATAAAAATCAATAATATTAAAATCCCTTTTTTAATAATTTATATGTTCTGTGTGCCTGGTTGTTTCAGCTTAGTGATGGAATTTTGGTTTTTATATAAACAGGAAGTTTTTTAATTATAATTTTATAAAGATATTTATTTTTCTTGAAATTTTAACTTCGATTTTTTTATTGTTTTAAATAAAAATTTAAATGTTATTTTGGAATGTTAAAAAAACAACTTAGAACTTCTTACTTTATTAACCTGAATTGTTTTAACAAATAATTCTTTTTATTTCATTAAATATATTTTATTTTATGAAAATTTTTTTTATTTATTTATCTTTCTTTTATTGATAATGTAATATTTCTGTTTATTTAAGCCCATACTTTTTATTATGAAAATCCGTGAAAATTTTTGTATAATAAAATTATTTACGTCTTATTTATTTCATTCATTCAAAATTTCAATTATTTATTTATAATATTATTGCTATTAATATATAAAATAATCATTTTTCATTATTGCTTTTTTTCATCACCGTAATGTTTGTTCGGAATGATTATGAATTTAAATATAACTTTTAAATATTTTTATTCGTTTTTATTTTGGAATCTTCAATCTTTCTAATTTCTTCAATTTAATAATTTCTATTGATTTTCTTCTTTTTGCAGTATTTAACTAGAAAGTTCAAAAACTCAAATTTTTTTTCTTAAACATGGAAATTATCAAATTATTAACCAATTCATTTTGTATTTTTTTAAAATTATTATAGGCCAAATAATTCTTTTCAGTACCTTATTTATTTTATATTTTTATTTCGAGTTCATTAGTTATATCTAATTACCAAGCACCAATACTCTTGGTCATTGACACGGTTGTATATTTGATTTTATGTCAGCGGAGATTCCATTTTTAAATGTAGAAAATTCAAAATATTCCAATTGTCTTAAAATATATTTGTTTGTTATGTAAAAGTTTTATATATATATAATAGTTGGTATTACTATTTGTTGTCTTTGTCATAGTGACTCGTATGGGATTTCATCTGCTTCTTTTTAATTTTTAGTTTATTTATTATTTTTTCAGCAATTATTTATTTGGGTTTTAATACAATTTGTTTTGGAATATGTTTAAATTTCGAGTTTGAGGAATTTTTATTCTGGTTGGTTTTTTCTTGGTCATTGTTTTTTGGCTTTATAATTTTTATTCGAGATTAATCATTTGGAAATTTTTAATGATTTTGTTTATTTTCGTTGCTTGTCATCCCATGGAACTCGGTCCAGTCATTGATTCTGTAACACATTGATGAACAATTTATTCCATTTTAATAAAATATTATTTTTTATTATTTTCATAAAATTATTAATTTTTATTTTTTTAAATAGAATTTATACCTATAATCATAATATATGCTACATTCAAATATATAATTCTTGACCAGTGCCATATCTAGTGATGCCATATACTGACGACTTTGGCTAAGAGGCCAGCTGAAAACTTTATTTAAAAATGAGTTTTTAAGTTACTATTATAAATTATTTTTTTCTTTTTTTTATTATAATAATTTTTTTTTGTTTGTCGAATTTTTTTATTTACATCAAAAATTAAGCTATTCTTAAATTCATAATTGAAATGTTTTTGTTTGATTTTCCTCAGCTTTTATTTTAATTAATTATTTTTTTAATTTGCGTTAAATAAACTTTTATATAATTTGTTGTATTCTTTTTAAATTAATACCTAAATTGACAAAGTCTGATCTTAACATTCATTCCATATATGCTTATTTATACCATTTCAAAACTAATAATATTTTTTTTTTAAATAATGTAAAAATAATATTAATGATGTTTTGTAAATTTTCAATGTTAATTAAATAGTTTTTAGTTCTTTTATCTTCTTATATTTCTCAATTATTGATGAAGCATTCAATATTTTTAAGCATTTTACGTCGTTTCTGCAGTTAAATAAATGTGATCATTGTTTTTTGTTAATTTTAGGTTATGGGTTTTTATTTAGAAATATTTTAAGTTCGGTTATTATTTACCAAACCAAAATTTTATGATTTGATTATTGTAATATTATTAATAAAATGTCCAATTATTTTTACTTATATTTCAATGTGATTTAAAATTTATTTATGTGAATAATAGTTTGATTTTAAAATTAGTTTTATTTATTTTTTTAATTTACTAATAAAATCTGCATTTCTTTTACTTAAATTATAGAATTAACTTATTATTTCCAGAAATCATTTTCATGGTGTAGAATTAATAGTTTCAAATGGTATGTATCAATGGTTTCTTTTTAAAAAAAAATTGTTTTTTTATAGCTTTGCGTATACTTTAACCTTTAGAAAATATCTTTATAAATATCTAAAATTTTAAGAAACGAAAAAATATTTCATATCTATTAAATAAAATACAAATTTTCTATTACTTTTAATAGTAATTTTTCTTTTTTAGTTATTCATTTAATTTTAAGCTTCCAACTGCCAGGATTTATTTTTAGCTTTTTATGAGCCCTTGGCCTCTTGCGTTGGCACTGTTCATTTCTTCAGAAGCTATAATCTTATATTTGAATGATGGCAAAAAGTTCAAAAAATCCAAAAAGATCGAATTATTATTTGCAGTTTTTATTTATCTCTTTTATTGTTCACTTGAAATGACAAGTTTTTTAATGGCCTACGATTTGATTCGTTATAAATTATTATTTTTATACCTATTTAATCAAGCAAAACATTGATATATATTCATTCCATTCACCTTTTTTTATATTATTTTTTAAGCGTTCAGAAAAGAAAGTGTTCCGAATTTTAGAACCCATTCAATTTTTTATTATGCAAATGACTGTAAATTGTTTTTCAATGCTCTGTTTAATTTAATTTATCATTATTATTTATTAATTCAATGTTTTTATTAAATCCGTAAAGTTTTAACTTAAATTTCTCTCGCATTATTGTTTTTATTTATTTAAAAACATATTAAATATGCTTTAATTTTCATTATTATTTCTAAGAATATATTTTTGAAATGATTTTATGACTTAAAATCTAACGTTTAAATATTTCGATTTTATTATGGATTCATTCTGTTCATCTTTCTGATTTTTTTATTTTAGATTCAACATAAGTTCATCAATGAGGTGATTCTGAACACTGCTCTAAGATATTATTAGTAATATCTCTTTTTATACATATGATAAATATTAATTAAAAACAGCTTTACTAACTATTAATATTTGTTCTATGTTCGTAAAAATTATAAGTTTAATTTTAATTTTGTTTAGCAATTTATTTTTATTTCATTATATTTATTTTGTCTAAAAAGCTCAATATTTTATATTTATATCTATCGTTTATTTATATTTATAAATTTCTGTCGAAAGAGGAATTATTTTTCCTTATTTATATAGAATTTCAGTTTCGTTTTTTCCATGGGGATCCAATGAACTGTACAACCAAATCGATACCCATTTGGTATCACCGTCACCTGGATTATTTGGAAATTATTTTTATTTAATTGGAATGCTTTGTATTCATTCTTTTTTCGCACCCACTTTTATTTTGAAAAATCTATTTGTTTTTTATTAAGAATTTTAAAATAATTGATTTAAATTTAATAGATAAATTGCTTGGTCTCTGGAGTTTGTTAAAATGTTGATGAACACACTACAGGGAACTCAGAAGAACATATATTAAAATTTTATTAGTAAAAGTTCAAATTATTAATTAAATTCTATTAAATATTTATTTTACGGTGGTTTCTTATTTTATTTTGATCAATAAGTTATTTGATTGTATTTTCGTACTTTAATGACATTTTATGAGAAAATTTGATTTTGTGTCATATAAATTTTTTCATATTTTAAATTAAATTACAATTAAAAGAAAAGTTTTTATATCTTAATTGACAAATTATTGTTTCAATTTAAATGATTATTTATTGAATGTAAAATTAATTATGATTTAATATTTTACAAGGTATTGCTCTATTGCCATTGCATATTTTAGAAAGCATATTTATTAATATTTAGGTATTTTATTTAAAAACTGTTCGGGCAGGCACAATTTGCCCCCGATTTATTTATTTCTCTCCCTTCATTCCATCACTGTTTTGGCAGTGTCTGCTCTCTTCGTGCTAGAGACAGACACACGCATGCCTATTGATTGACCTGTGCCCTTCCCAATTATTCCTCCCCATTCATTGCTTAATTCATTCTGTTGTCTCCCCAATTTATTTGCTCCGTTCCCCGTCTTTGCATTTATTTTGTAATTTATTATTTCTTCAATAAATTATTTGTTTGTTTGGACTTGTGGTCCTAACATTGGCGACGCCCGTCACTCATTCGAACTGTTCGACCATTTATTCATTCGAACAATTTTCGACGCCAATTCATCACCGCGTCAATTGGATTTATTCTCGTGTTGAATAAATTCATTTTTGGGAAGTTCAAAAATCTCTTGTTGATTTCTGACTTCGCTGACTCATCAAAAAACTTAATTCCTCGTGTCGGAATTGGTTCTGCCGTGTGCAGTTTTTAATTCGTCAAACATCAAATGGCAAACGCGAACCCTCCAACATTAGACCAGCTTATTACGGTCCTTCAACAGCAGCAGCAATTGGTCCAACAACTTTTGGCCAATCAATTACCGCAAAATGCTGCACCGGCTGCTGCTCCACCGACAATTACAATTCCGTCACTGCCAGATGTTCATCCATTTGAACCGACGGATGACAAAAGCAGGATTTCGGAATGGTTGGCCCGCTTCAAATTCGCACTTGACTGCGCGGCACCGAATGCCATTGACGCGACAAAAGTCAAATGCCTCATGAACAAATTGAGCGAGGCCGCATTCAGCGAATACAGCCGCTCCGTCCTCCCATCCGCTGTCACCGATTTCAATTATGATGAGACAATTGTGAAAATGGAAAAATTATTTGCAAGGCCTCAATCGGTGTTCATTGACCGATATGAGTGCCTCAAGGCAGCTCGCCATGATGGTGAAGATTTTCGTCAGTTCATTAACCGACACCGGAAACTGCTGAAAGACTTCAATTTCGACTCCATCACCAAAGAGCAATTTCAATGCCTTATGTTGCTGACAGCATTGCGATCATCTGAGGATGCATCATTTCGGCAACGCATTTTGATTAAGCTCGCAGCGGACAAGGACGGCATCACCTATGATTCAATGGTGGATGATCTGATCAATTTTCAGACAACTATTGCCGAGGCCAAATTGATTGAACGGCCATCCGCATTTAAGAATGTGAGCGCATTGAAAAGGGGGAAGGAGAGGGAGCAACAACAAATGCCGTCAAATTCACGTTTTGCCAACAATTCGCAAAATGCTTCAACGGCACAACGGAAATGCTGGCGTTGTGCAGGCGATCACCGGGCCGACGATTGTCGTCACAAATTGGAAAAGTGCCCAAAATGCAAATTTCCCGGCCACATCGCTTCACAATGCGAAAGTGTTCAGCAATGGCGACGCAAATTTGCCAGAAAGCCAATTCAACGAAAGCAAATCGGGAGTCTCAGCGTCGGTATGGCAACAAAGAACATCAATGCCACTTCTCTGCTGAAAGTCGGAATTTTGGTCAACAAAAAGAAGACAAAATTTGTTGCCGACAGTGGAACCGAAGTGAACATCATCGACGAAGACGCCTATGATCAAATTGGCCGTCCAAAAATTGAGAAGTGCGAAGAAAAAGGTCAACTCTTCGACGGTTCAAAGGTCGCATTCATTGGCAAAGGAGTTGCCACATTCCAATTTGGCAACATTGCCATCGACCAGGAGTTTTACGTCGCAAAAAGAGGGTCCTTAAATTTACTGAGCATTTCGACAATGGACGCATTTGGCCTGCTGGACGAATTGAAAAAGAAAATCAGCAATTCCGCCATTAATTTATGCGAAAACACTATTTCACGTGCACCATTAACGTCCGAGGCCGCCGACAAATTTATTCGGGAATTAAAGGCAACTTTCGCCATTACTTTTGAGGAAGGATTAGGACTTTGCACCATGGAAAAGGCACATCTTCAGCTGAAGGATGGGGCCGCACCAATTTACAGAAAGGCAAGGCCAATGCCACATCATTCAAAGGAAATTGTTGAAAAGGAATTGGACCGATTGGAACAGCTGGGAATCATCCGTAAAGCTGAACATTTATCTTGGGCCGCCCCGATTTTGGTGGTCAAGAAAAGCGACGGATCAGCACGATTATGCATCGACTATTCAACGGGATTGAATGATGCATTGCTGGATTACCAACACCCGCTGCCAATTCCGGACGACATCTTTGCGACTTTGAACGGAGGAAAATTTTTCTCCCAAATTGACCTCAAAGACGCATATTTCCAAATTCAATTGGATGATGATTCGAAGAAAATTTGCGGCATCTCCACCCACAAGGGCAATTATTTTATGGAGCGCCTGCCTTTTGGAGTCAAATCGGCACAAGGCATTTTTCAATCAATCATGGACAAAATGCTCGCCGGTCTGAATTTTGCTACGGCATATTTAGACGACATCATCGTCGCCAGCCGAACATTCAACGAACACACTGATCATTTAAAAGATGTGTTCGATCGGCTGCAATCATTTGGTTTTCGGGTCAAAATTTCGAAATGCGCCTTCTTCCAAGAGGAAATTAAATATCTTGGATTAATTATTGATAAGAATGGACGCCGACCCGACCCATCAAAGATCCAAGCCATTGTTGACATGCCCGCGCCGACCAACATTTCGTCATTGCGCTCATTTTTGGGTATGGTCAACCATTACCAGCAATTCGTCAGGAACATGCGCTTCATTCGCAAGCCGCTGGACGATCTGCTCAAACACGAAGCAAAATGGAATTGGTGCGACAATTGTCGCCAATCATTTCAAAAGTTGAAAAACATTTTGACTTCGGATTTATTATTGACGCATTATGATCCAAAATTGGACATAATTGTGTCCGCCGATGCTTCAGAGCTTGGAATCGGCGCCGTCATTTCCCATCGATTTCCAAATGGGACAATTAAGGCCATCGCACACGCGTCAAAGTCACTCGCGCCCGCCGAAAAGAATTACTCTCAAATTGAGAAGGAAGGGCTGGCCTTGATCTTCGCTGTGCAGAAATTTCACAAAATGATTTATGGCCGGAAATTTATTCTCCAAACCGACCATAAGCCGTTGCTCTCCATTTTCGGAAATAAAAAGGGGATTCGGCAATGCAGCGCCAACCGATTGTTGCGCTGGTCACTCATTTTGTTGGCCTACGATTTTAAAATTGAATATGTCAAAACGACGGATTTTGGACAGGCAGACGCACTCTCCCGACTCATTGCAAAAGGCGGAGAAGAGGAAAATGAACGCGTCATTGCCTTGATCACAGCCGAACCAATTTTGGAAGATATTCTCCATTCAACTTCGAAAAATTTGCCGATCAAATTCGAGGATTTGGTCGTCGCCAGCAAAAATGACGCAAACATTCAAAAGGTCATCAAATTCATCCGCCAAGGCTGGCCAACCGAAAAGCAAATTGAGAAGGAATCGGAAATCATTAAACTCTTCCATCGGCGCAAAAGTGATCTGACCAATTTGAAAGGCTGCCTTATGTATGGCGAAAGAGTCGTCATTCCGAAAATTTTCCAGGCCAAAATTCTCCGATTATTTCACAAAGGCCACCCCGGAATGAAGAGAATGAAGCAGCTCGCCCGCCAATACATCTTCTGGCCGAAATTGGACAAAGAAATTGAGGATTATGTCCAAAATTGTGAGCCGTGCCAATTGGCAGCAAAAGCACCGATCAAAACTGATCTTCATTCATGGCCAAAACCAACTGGCCCGTGGCAACGAATTCACATCGATTTTTCTGGGCCATTCTTCGGCAAAATATTTTTAATTGTCGTCGACTCATTTTCCAAATACCCGGAGGTATTTGAGATGGCCAATTCAACAGCAACTGCCACAATCGAAAAATTGCGTTATTTATTCACACGCCATGGAATTCCAGAAACAATTGTTTCTGACAATGGCACGCAATTTTCCAGTTCGGAATTTGCCAAATTTGTTGCGGCCAACGGCATCACACATTTATTTTCGGCCCCATATAATCCAATGTCAAATGGACAAGTGGAGAGATTTGTCGACACATTTAAGAGAGCATTCAGAAAATTAAAAGGGGAGGGGAAGCCGAACAAGGAGATCATTGACACTTTTCTGATCACCTATCGGACGACCCCAAACGACACACTTCCTGATTTGAAGTGTCCCGCTGAATTGCTGCTCGGTCGAAGGCCAAGGACAACGATTGATCTCCTTCGGCCACCGCCACACCAACCATTTGAAAGTGATTTGGAGATGGAAAGGCATTTCAACCGTAGATTTGGCACCAAAAATCGAAAATTTGTTTTGAATGACAAGGTTTTTGCGCGCCATCGCTCCTCGCAAAATTGGAAAATTGGAGTGATCAGTGGCACATTTGGAGTGATTTTTGACGTCAAATTTCTCGACGGATCAATCGCCCGTTTCCATGCCAATCAACTTCGCCACCGGAAAACGGTCGACAATTTTGATCAGACATTGGCCATATTAAACGAGGCATTTGATTTGCCATTGCCTCCGGCCCCGAATAATGCACCACCCGAAGAGGAAAATGCCAATTTAGGGCCCAATCAAATCGAGAACGAGGCAGAACCCATTCAGGAAAATTTGGCTGCTCCGATTGAGGACGCCCCAATTCAACGACGATATCCCCAACGCCAACGTCGTAAGCCGAACCGATTTTCGCCCGGCCATAACTGATCAGCCTAAAAGGGGAGGTGTTCGGGCAGGCACAATTTGCCCCCGATTTATTTATTTCTCTCCCTTCATTCCATCACTGTTTTGGCAGTGTCTGCTCTCTTCGTGCTAGAGACAGACACACGCATGCCTATTGATTGACCTGTGCCCTTCCCAATTATTCCTCCCCATTCATTGCTTAATTCATTCTGTTGTCTCCCCAATTTATTTGCTCCGTTCCCCGTCTTTGCATTTATTTTGTAATTTATTATTTCTTCAATAAATTATTTGTTTGTTTGGACTTGTGGTCCTAACAAAACTATTTAATCCTTTAATTTCAGCACAAATCAAATGAATCCTTCAAATTTAAGCTAAGAAATAATTAATTTGCATCTATTTGAAATTATATAAAATTTCTTTTTAAGGTAATATATTAAAAATATTAGTAACCTTTTTTTCAATTAAAGTATCTATTAATTTTCAACGATGGCAACATTTCAAAAAAATACACACCAATTTTGAATCATTATGTTTTGTCAATTTTTTAATTTTTATTTACTTCTTCTTTTATTGTTTTTGAATGAAATTTTTTTAATGGTCTTAGATTACTTTTGCATTTTTGAATTTTTTATAATTATATTTTTCTTTTTAGAATATTCATATTCAGTCATTCGTCAAGTGTACATAGGACTACATATAAATCTATTTCAAACTCATTTAGAACTAATTTTTAAATTATAACTTTTAAGTTTTTGCATTTAATTTGGTTTTATCTTGTTGAGGGTCCACCTGATCTTTTTGCATATTGTCTTTTCATAAATATAAAACACTTACTTTAATTATAAGTATTTAAATATAACTCACGTTGTGTGGCTTCTCTTGTCAACATTTTATAGAGATAAAGCAACAATTATAATAATATTTATTCTTATATTCATTAAATTCTGTATATTTTAATCTTCGTTTATTTAATAAATTTTAAAATATAAAATAACAAATTAGACGAAATAAAAAATTGTATTTTCCTTTATTTCTTTGTTTCATTACCATATTATTTAATTTATCTTAAAAAAATATTAATAAATAAATTAACAATTCTCGACAATAATGCAGAGTTGCCCCGAACGCACATGATTCACTCATAAATAGCATTGCATTTTTTTATTTCAGTAAAATTTAATTATTATTATTATTATTTGATCCAAATATGCAAAGTCCAGTGTTGTTCGTCCCGATTTAATTTTTTTAACGTTATTTTATTATTTTTATTGTTTAAAAGACGAAGAAATCTGGTGAGTTTAATCTAAAGTAAATTTTTCCTTATGTATTAAGCTTATTGAATTTTTTATTCTATATATTATATATAATCAATTTTCGGTTAAATGACACTTGTTGGTTCGTCGATTTTACATTTCTTAATTACTTCAATTAATTGATTTTTTATTATTTTAATAGATTAAAATTTTGCCTTCTTAGCACCAGTTTTATAATTATATTAATTGATTTTCTTCTTTTTGCAATATTTAACTAGAGAAAGTTCAAAAACTCAAATATATTTTTCTAAAACATGAAATTTATCAAATTTATTAATCAATTCATTTTGTATTTTTTTAAAATTATTAAAAGCCAAATAATTCTTTTCATTACCTTATTATTTTATATTTTTATTTCGAGTTCATTAGTTTTATCTAATTACCAAGCAACAATACTCTTGGTCATTGACACGGTTGTGTATGGTGATTTTATGTCAACGCAGATTCCATTTTTAAATGTAGAACATTCAAAATATTCCAATTGTCTTAAAATATATTTGTAAGTTATGTAAAAGTTTTATATATATATATATAATATTTAATATTTATATTTGTTGTCTTTGTCATCAGTGACTCGTATGGGATTTCATCTGCTTCGTTTTAATTTTAGTTTATTTTATTATTTCAGCAATTATTTATTTGGGTTTTTAATACATTTGGTTCTGAAATATGTTTAAATTTAGAGTTTGAGGAATTTTTATTCTGGTTGGTTTTTTCTTGGTCATTATTTGTTTTTTGGCTTTATAATTTTTATTAGAAATTTGGAAATTTTTAATGATTTTGTTTGTTTTCGTTGTTTGTCATCCCATGGAACTCGGCTCACTCATTGATTCTGAAACACTTGGTTAACAATTAATAATATTTTTTATTATTTTGATAAAAATATTAATTTTTATTTTTTTATTAGAATTTAGACCTATAATAATAATATATCTACATCCAAATATATAATTTTTGACTACTGCACATTTAGTAGTGCCAAATATTCACGACTTTGGTTAAGAGGCCAGCGGAAAACTTTATTTAAAAATGAGTTTTTTTATAGATTTATTTTTTTAATTTGCGTTAAATAAACCTTTATGTAATTTGTTGTATTCTTTTTTAAATTAATACCTAAATTGACAAAGTCTGATCTTGCCAATGTTTCTATTCATTCCATATATGTTTATTTATACCGTTTCAAAACAAAAAGTATTTGTATTTTTTTAAAATAAAGTAAAAATAATATTAATATTATTTTGTAAATTTTCAATGACAATTAAATAGTTTCTAGTTTAGTATATAGATTGGTTATTTTACTATTTCAATTTTTATTAATTGAATTTTTAAAATTTATTTTAATCTTTATAATATTTGTGCAAAAAGTTAATCATTTTTTAGCAAAAATTAAGCTTTATAAATTTAAAAAACGTTTTGACAAAATTAAAAACTTTTTAAATTTACATCCGCATTAAATATTTAATATAATGTTCAATTTTCATTTTTCACTTCTCTTGCCGTTTTATCCGCTATAAAGTTATTTGGCTTGAATCTCCTATTCTTATAAGTTCGTTCTTATCAAAATGTTTTTACAAATTCCATTGTGTAGAAAAAGGATTGTGCTGTTGTCACTAAAGGGTAAAAATTTTTTAATTATTATTGTATTGATTTTAATATTATTTTTTATTTTATTTGTAAAATTATTATTACAGTTCATAAACGCAATTGAAAATAATTGGTTTTTTATGAATTATTTAATTTTTTAAGTAATTCTTATTTTGATGAGGTTTTTTAAGACTATTTTCAATAACCATTGTTTATTATGAAATAAATGTAAAATTTTTAAATGAAAAACATATTTGAAGTTAATATCGAAAAAATTTAATCTCTTTATCTTTTAAATAGTAGTCACTTTATTAATTCTTTAATTTGATCATTTTATTTCATTACTCTTTTTTTTTTGTTTTTCTTTGTAATGAAATTTTAAAAAATGTTTATTTTTTTTATATTTTATCAAATTTATGCAAATTTTAAAGGACTGTCGAACGTGGCAAAGTTTTTGTTTTAAAATTCAAATTTTATTTTAGATATTTAATTTCTTTTTATTATTAGTTTTTTGAAAATATGAAAATAAACGCCCTTTTCAAAGTCATATGTCATTTTAAAAATATCGTGGCAGAAATTCTTTAAATTTGATGTTTACTCCCATACGAGTGTGAACCATTCGTTCATGATGAGTTCTTCGAGTGCTACGTGTGCTTCTGTTTAATTTTCAAAGTTTTAATAAATATTTGCTATTTTTTCTCATCTTTATTAAAATAAAGTTTAATTTATTGTATCTTTCGTTTATTTTTTAAATATAGGATGATCTTTACTATTTTGTTTTTTTATATAGTAACACATGTGCCAGTGGAACGCGCTGAATTAGGCTTTGGGCTCCCAACCCTCAGAATTCCAACCATTTTTATGAGGGGGTCCTGGGGTGATCAGTCCCATTTCCCTCCCATCTCCAACTCCATTTTAGGAATGGCCTTTATTTCAGGAAAAGCATGGAAAACAAATACAAATAAAATTAAAACAATTAAATACAACTGGAATTAAATATTTAAATAATATTACAAATCAAATACAATTAAATAAAAGCATTAAATTACATAAAATACAAAATCCGGATTAAGTGATTAGCAATGGGAAAATCGCGTATTAAATACACATAAATGGGAAGGGGAGGAGTCAGATTGATCGCTTATTGGCTAACGGAGAAGCAATTAAATGAAAACGAAAAGACATTAAAATGAATGTGAAAATAAAAATGAGAAAATGCTTCGGCAATATAATATTAATTTATTTATCTCTTACACCTCATACCCTGTTTTAGACCGTCCCTGGTCTCAGATTTTTGAAACCAGATAAAACAAAAAGTTTTGTACAATTATTATTTTTTTTAATTTATTCAAAAATTTTCTTAGATTTTTGCATAAAATATTTCAAAATGTAAAACCAATAAAAATAAATTATGAACTTTTCGCCTATCACTCCCTTCCCTAAAAGGATCGTCCCTGATCCATTAAAAAAATTTATTGTCAAAGCATTAAATTCACCATTTCCGCCCTTTTCATCATTCCTATTTATTTCCAATTCCCTTTGCCCCTTGGTTGGCCATGTCCTGATTGTCCATCCGCGTACAAACATGCCAAATGTCCGACACGTTTGCACACAAAGCAAACACCACGTGGACCCGCTGGTTCACGAGTTCGCACAAAAACGGCACCGCTGTACCATTCTAAATTGGTTGTAATTTATTCTAAAAACTTGTTCCATATTCTTCACTCCATAAAATTATAAGTGCAAAAATCCAATAGTCAATGTTTTTCATAACTAAAGCAACTTTTCTCATTTAAAATCTTTCGAAAAAAAAATTTCACTCATACTTCATCACTAACTCGAGTTAATTATGCCCCAAATGAATCAATTATTTGAAATTTTGATTTAAGTAAAATTTGAATTGCCGCAGCAGTTTGAGAAAATTGTCGTTCAACAAGTGCTAGAGGCTGACATGTCATGTCTAAATCATTTCATCTTTGGTGTCCTCCTCTTCCACGATTGGTAACTCTTTCTTGTCTATTTTTGTTGGGGCAGTTTCCCGCCCAATGTCCATCGCGTCTACAAATGACACAGTAGCCGACAGACCAGACGCTGATCGCATCCTCTACAATGTCTCTGTAGCGCCTGTTATTAATCCTGGTTGCCGAAAAAATGCTGGTCCCCACATAGAATTGTTTGTTAACACAATCTTTTGGTCTTTCTATTATTTTAGTAGAAAAACAATTTCTATATTTTGGCAGTAACATGACTTCTAGCGGGTTTTGAATTTTGAATCCAGTTATCTGCGCCCATGCTTCATCTACAAGGTCAAGATTTTTACATCCGGTCCAATTTGATGCGGAAAGAAACGCTGGTATATTTTATCATCACTTACATCATCATATACATTAAAATCGACATCAATTGCTTTTATCTCATTTCTTATACTTTTTATAATATTATAAATACCCCCACTTTCCTCGTTTGGGTTTGATGAGTATAACTCAGAATTCAAAGAACTAAAATATTCAAGCTTTTCCACTTTCGGTACTGAAATTATACTGCCTAAGCGTGGATACTGATCCAGTTTTACATTTGGATGAACTAATGCAAAATATGGCCATTTGTCCTCCTTACCCAGCCGAACAGCCATTGCACACTCACCAATTCTCTGGAAAATAATCATCCTTAGCTGATCAACTATTTTTATCCCTTTTTTGTCTTTTTTGATATTCATCGCTTTCTGGTTTAACCATTGCCCAGGCAAGAGTATCAGTACATCTTAAACCTATTCCAGAACTAGAAGGACAGTCCATATTATTAATCGGTTCTGTTGGATTTTTTTCATCACTTTTTTCAGTCTCTCTCAATTCAGATATTTTCTCAGTATCAGATTTGCTTGCCAAAGCTGCCATTGTTTTTATAATCATTTCTCTACAATGATTTATTTCTGCAATTCTTTTCATTTCCTTTTCATTAGCACTTTGGCTTGCCGAAGCAATATTTTGATGGTTTATATTTTTATTTGTTTCACTGTTTCCTTGCCCGTTTCCTTCCATAAGACCCGTGCATGCCCCTTCTATTTTGCTTGCCGAAGCAACTGTAAATAAACATGGGCACGCGTATTCACAATGGTCCTAAAAAGTTTTTCAATTTAATAAGAAATTTTAATAATCGAATCAAATATAGAAAAGATTAAGAAAGAAACAGCATTTTTTAGCAATTCTGAAATAAAATAAATTTTACCATAGATGCAAGTGTTGAGTTTGAAGAACTCAAATAAACACAAAAACACTAAAAAAATATGTTAGGTATTTGAAAAAAATTTTTATTAAACGAGATCAAAAATAATTTTAAAAGATTAAATAAAATTAATAATCTTTGGAATTGCAAGAAGATCGGCAATAAAAATCAGTAAATAAAGTAGAGCTGCGACTGAGATTTTCCAAATATTTAACAAAGGCTAAAATTATTTTAATAAAAAACGAAACGGATAATCGCTTATAACTTTTGAATTATGGAAACAGAAAAAAACACGATGAGCGAAATAAATCATATTATTTTAATATAAAATTCAAGGAATTAATAGTGCGAAATGCGCTCAGTATGGTGAATAGCGGAAATATGAAATAAAAATTTAATAATTCAAAAATACAATTTATTATTCTCATCAAATGATAGAAATTAAAATTTAAAAAAAAATCATAAATCTTCATTTATCGTCAAGTCTGAATAGAAAATTTTAATTTTATGAAAAGCCTCATTTAATCACTACTAATCATATAAACGAAATTTATTGAACGGAAAAGAAATTTATAACAATTATAATCATTAATTATCAGAAGCTTTAAAAAAAAATTAAAACAATAAAGTTTCAAATGAACTAGTGAATTGAGGTGAAAACTATATGATTTTTTATGAGTTATATTAATTGTTTCTAAAAAAAAGTAAGAATATAATTTATCTACATATTGCATAACCATGCGTAAACTTAGAAAAATTAAATAAAGAAATAAATAATTAATTTAAAATACAAAGCAGTAATAAATGCATACATTAATAAACAGGTGAATTTCGTTAGCGCCAGTATGAGTGAGTCCAAGCTGGCCTTTAAACCAGGGCTTCCATTAGTTCTTATTTATGAGAATGTTCTGATTGGGGTAGCGACGAAAATTGTTTAGATTTTTTAAATATATGTATAATTTTGAAATTTTATGGCATAATGTCATTACTGATTTGAAAAAATGTTGCTAAATGTTATTGTTTTTGACACTAAAATCTTATTTTTCGGCCTTGGTGTTCATATTTTGTAAAAATACCGATCGGCACCATGGTTTTGGGGGTCGGCGGTGCCGATAGGCGCCACCGGAAAGTTTTTCGTAATTTTAATGAATTTTATTAAGAAAATTTGTTCAAAATCTCAAAAATTTTCAATATTTCCCGCCTTCGTGGTTGGGAATTTGCGGATGGATATCAGATAATTAGCAAGAAATAACATCATAAATATTTTTAAAATTTAAAAAGAATAATAAGAATATAAAAAATTTATTAAAAATGAGCAACTTCATAAGAGAATAATAAAATTCACACTAATAATCAAAAAATTAAATAAATCATAAGAAATAAAATGATTTATACAATAGTAATGAACACTAATTAAAATATAAGAATTACAATAAAGTGAATTTCTGCAAAATATTTTAATTAAAGACAATTCAAGCCTTTTCAACACCTAAAATTAAAAATTTGGAGGATTTTAAGATACAGAAATAACGTAAAAAAATAATTAAAAAGAATTAATTATATAATATTAAAAACAGCATAAATACAAACAAATAAATAGGAAAATATTAAAAAATATGTAAAATGCGAAATGAGGACAATTTATGTTTCGGTGCGGAGTGGCAGATATTTTTTAAAACCTAAATAATAAAGAATTTGTAATTGTGGAAATCTGTTAATTTAGAAAAAAAAGCAAAGAATAGAAAACTGAAATCAATAAAAAATTATATAGAATTTAAATAAGGATATTTAAATTCAAAAAAACAAAAATATTTAAAAATAAATCAACGACAAAGAATCAAGAAATTTATGAATTAATTAATGAAAAGAACTCACCAAAAGTAAATTATTAAAGTATGAACTCTGAGCGTCAATATAAATAAATATCTAATTATAAATGGAAATGGAAATAGAAAAAATAAAAATTAATAATTGAATAGAACTATAAAAAAACATAATAATAAATTTTTTTTATAAAACTATATTTAAATAAACAACTTTATTTTTACCGAAAATTGCAACCTTGACAAAATTGACAAAAAAATTCGCACATGAACAAGTAACATGGATTAATACAATCTTAATTAAAACATCTTTAAATAAAATAACTTTCACAAGCAATTCAAAATATTTATTTTTTATTTTCAAAAAATTAAAAGAATGATCAAAATTAACTCTAATGACAAGAAACGAACATCTAAATGCTATACAAAATATCTGCAAAATTACTAACACGATAATGTTTCTACAAAAAATGTACGAAATAATAATAAAAGATCAAACATATATAAAATTATAGAAAAATTAGTTCATTAAATCTAATATAATTATAATTTATTTTTTGTCAATAAGTTTTTTTTATTACAACTTATATTTAGAGACAAATTATTACTCATTTTAATTAATTAAAGAAAAATTAAGTATTCAATTCACTTATAAAAAACAAATTCTCAAACAAAAAAATAAAAAATATATTATTTTTATGAATTTTATTCTCTTACTTTTTTAAGTTCATTGTTATGGATTTGGACCCTCCCGACAGATTATTAATATTTCTTCCTTGAAAGTTGAATAAATTAAGGATTAACGATTAAGGTATCAAAAATTTGAAAAAGGCAATAAAATTAATTATTTTAGATAATTTTATTTTTATCAAATTAATAGGACTTTATAATAGCCAAAAAAATTGCAATTTTTATTTGCCTATTTTTACATTTTCCAAGAATTGTATTGTCTACTTATAAAATTGAGAAGTTTCAAAAATATTTCACCAAAAGAGTTTTTTTTTAAATGCAGACTTCCACCAATTTCATACTAAAATCGATAGAATACCTGCAACTGCCAACACTTGAGAATAGGCGAAACTTATTCGATCTATTCATGGCACATAAAATTGTTTATGGCCGAACAGATCTGAAACTTTTCTTCATTTTTAATCCATCAACACGCTTTAACATCCCCTTTTACAGATTTAACACAAAATACAAACTTGGCAAAAAATTCATTGCCTTTGCTGGGAGGGCAACAAATTGTGGAATCAACTCGATAAAGAGCTCATTAAAACAAACTCTTTTAACCAATCCAAAAATAAAATTAAAAATTCTTTGAGATAATGTGTTATGGTTGTGATTTGGTCGTTTTTAGTGTATTGACTTTATATTGTTTCTTTGGATTCGTTGATGTTTTTTTTCCATTTACTTGTGGACTATATTTATATTGCATATGTCCACGAAGTAAGCGAACTTTTTCCCTTTCGTGGATTATTCTTTTTTTTTTGACAAATAAATAAAATTTTTTTGTACAATTTTTAATTCCAATTTTTGAGCTATTGAATTTATTGGAATTTTTGCAAATTTATTTTTTGAAAATGTATATTCTCCCGAAAATCACCTTTTTCACTGAATAAAGGTAGAATGAAAGATAATTTTTCAAATAGCCAAAATCTTATTCTAAGCCTAATTAGGTATGGCATTTTGTGCTTGTTAAGGTTTTCTAAATTATTCCATGTCAATATACTGGATTCTCTGTTGTGTCTAGAATGATGAAAAATGAATTGACAAAATATGAAAACAGAGCACACCAAATGACATTTTAATAAAACAAAAATAGATAAAAATTATTTATCAAGTATACCGACGAAAGAATCTCCCACCGACCTTCGAGTCGGAAGAATACAAAATTTCATATAAATAAAAAAAAATGAAATAAAAAAGCCTATAAAATAGAAAATTATTGCAATAAAAATTTAATAATTTAAAAACTCAAATGAAAAATTACTGTAATATAAGATAATACAAATTTAAAAATTGTTTGTAAGAAATAATTTAAAATATAAATTAAAGAACTTTCCAAAAATTACTTGTACATATAAAAATTTTAATTCTCAAAAAATAAAAAAATTATTTACTTTTGATACATGACTGAAAACACCCAGAAAAAATCATTCAATCCTCGAGAGAAATCCATATAAATGGAATCGCTGGAAATGGAAATATTGTATTGAAAAAATTCTTAATTAAAAATGACATTTGTATTACCATTTTTAAGGTAAAAAATATATTAAAAATCTTTTTTTGATAAAACAAAAAGTACATGTCAGAAATAAATTGATGAATATACAAAAAAAAAACAATAAATTATTTTCTAAAAATAATTGTTGTAAAATAGGCCATATAAAATAAGCCCGACGAGAGAAGGTCAAACAATTCTAAAACAGTTGGATCCAATTTATACGTTATGAAAAAAAGGAGGAATGCACTGACATGAACGGAATAAAATAATTTAAAAACTTAATTTATGTTTAAAAGTAATAAATCAATAATTAGAAAGAAAAATTGATTAAAAACATAAATTAAATTATTAAACTTCATAAAATATGACAAAAAAAGAATGTCTAAATCAACCGATGATTCTGATGAATACACAATCAATTTTACAATTAATTGTTGAAAATATAAATATGTTTTTATAGCTTTAAAATGATAAAATTAATATATTAAAAACTAAATTATCAAATTATTAAGCGGTCCAATGGAAAAAAACATCCCACTATTTGACTAGTGAAAAATTACCAAATCTATTATATATTAATTTGGCAACCCAACGGTGATAATTTAAGTTAAAATTATGAATTCACATTAAGCAATTAGAGAACAAATTTACGTAGAATTTAGACGTTATGGAAAAAATAGGACGATGTTGTGTAATGAACAAAGGATAAAATAATATAAAAAGAATATTTAGGTTTAATAAAATAAAATTATATATTTTAAATCATCAAATTTAAAACATAATTTCAAAACATAATTGATAACGCAGTTTCATTTTTAAAATACAACAATAATATATAAATATTTTTAATAATTTAATATAAACTTATCCAATGAATTTTAATAATAAATTAAGAAAAAACTGCTGAAATTGAACGGGATTTTGAGAAACAAATGCTCATTTGAATAATCAATATAAACAAGAATAAAATAAACGAAAAGTAATAAAAATTGATATAATATGAAGAAGAAAAAATGCTCACCCGACCTTTGAGTCGGAAGAATACCCAGAATTAGCTTTACCTTTAAATCTTAAGGGATATTTAAAAATTAGAACTCCATAATTATAGCCCAAGAATAAAGACCGAACATTTACCAGAATCATAATTATAATGCCTATTAAAATTTTTGTTAAAAAAATGATTCAAAATCATTAATTTCCAATTGTAAAATCTATCAATTTTTAAAAAGGAAAACAATGAACAAAATAATAAATATGAAGGTAAAATAAAAAGAACCATTAGAATATGGCTAGAAAAATTTTTTAATGAGATTTTTAGGAGGAATTTTAGGAGGAAGAGAAGGATGATTCTTTATTGCCTGGACAATTTTGAAAAAATAAACTATAAAATTAAAATAAAAGTTAAAGATAATGATACAATTTATTAGAAAATTAAAATAAATTACTAAAAAAATAAACAAAAATTTAAATCATAAATTAAAATCATATGATTGATCAGTGTCCATTCATTGCTTATTACAATGATTCATGGGAGGGATTTGGTTCTTGAGAAAATGATGTGAGAAGATCCATTTTCGGATTACCTAAAAAAGCAAGTAGAAAAGAAGGATAAGGCTGATCGACCAAAAACAAAATATAAAGCAACATAAAATTAATTTAAAAAATTTGATAGCAATAAGTCTTCAAAAATTAAAATTAGTTTTAATTTGAATTGAAAATAGACTAGAAAAATTAGCCATTTTTGAATATTAAGAATTTCAATATGTAAAATCTTAAAGAAAATAAAGACCAAAAAAGGAATTAATAAAGATAAATATTTACATATCATTTAATTTTATATAAAAACATTATTATTTAAAACTTCAGCAGTGTTCAATTTATAACGATATACGAATTAAAAACAGAAGAAGTAGTTGAGAAGCGGCCAAATATGAATTGAAATGCTAAAATATTGATAAATAAAAAATATATCTGATTATTGATTATTTGATGTATATAAAAATGTATCAAGCCCTAAGCTGGAAGTATCATGAAGCGAGAAAACGGCCGAAGTGAAGTTAACATTTAAATATGGATAGCAAAATATTATAACAAAGAAATACTTATAAGGTTATTTTAAACTATTATATATTTTTATTATTATTTTATTTAATCAAGAAACTAAAAAAATTTATAATACAAATAAAATCAATATTTATGCATAATATTATAAATTTAATAATAAATTAAAATTCAAAAAAAATATTATCTTTTTGCAAAGTTTGTGATTTAAAGGATATATTTAAATTAACCATTAAAATAAAGCTAGGAAGTGAAAATGTATTAATAAACATAAAAAATTAAGAGACAAATCAAATAAACTTTATTTTATAAAATAATTAAACTTAATTTATTAGCAAGTATTAAAGATTGGACGAAATTTAAAAATAATGCTACGTTGACAAAATAATAATTTATAAAAATTATGAAAAAATAAATAATGAAAGTTTTTAGAAGAAGGCCAATTACGTAATAATTTTAAATGATGAAGATGCACTCAGAAGTGCAAAAAACCGATGAGCTTTAGGCCATGGGGGCAATGGAATAGGAAAATAAACTGAATTAACAATTCTATAATTAAAAATATATTTTTAAAAAAAAATATAGAAAAAGATAAAATCAATTTTTCCTATCAGTACTATTAGAAATTGTTCATTAAACAAAAAAAAGAAAAAATTAAAGAGCGAATTCTAATTTGAATAATTAAAATTATTTTGTTAAAAATAATAATTTCTCAACTAGTTTAGAATTAAATTTTAAACATCTGGTAGCGAATTATTTGTGAAAATTCCGCTATTTATATTGAATGAACAGTGGCAATCTGCATTTTGGCACATAATCACCATCATCAAATTTTCATCTAAATTAGTTCATACAATATTTCACTACGCGCAACGAGTATTTATTAGAGAAATTGAAAGCGAATAAAAATTAAAAAAAACCCTTTAACAGATCAACGAACCAATAATTGAACGTATCCCGCCGATGATAGATAAAATAAATACAATATTTTATATGTCAAATCAAATGTTATTACATTAAAAGCAAATTCATTTTGAAATGACCCACTAAAATTACAATTAACAATACATACTTTATAAGAAGGATAATATAAAAAGCAATCATTAAATATTGGTTATCATAATAATTTCTCTTTGTTACAAAACTCAAAATAAAATAAATATAGACACGATGCTTCTATAATTAGAAATATAATGGACAAGCAATACAGAAATTAAAAAATCTAATTAAAAATAAAAATAGAAAATAATACCAGCAAATAAAACTAAATACTTGTTGATGCATAAGTCCATAAGATTTAAACAAATCTGATCAAGGGAGTCAAGCCAAAAAAAGAAGATGTTTTTTTAAACTTCTTGATATTAAAACACGATGATATGTGAATATTATTCTTTATTACTCCAAAACAAAAAATTATATTAAACGCAAGATGATAATAGTTATAGAAATAGTAACATAAATACTAATATCCGTTTTAGTCCTTTTAATCCCACCAGGCTTCAACATAGATAAAAAATTTTTTAATTAACATAAAGCATAAATATATTAAAAGTCAGCAAATAGAAAATTTATCTTGATGCAAGAAAAATAAAAATGTTTTTTTAATAAAACATAATTTCCGTTCTGGAATGTAAATGAAACGCTTTTTCTGCATTTTAATTTAATATACAAAAAGACCAAAATTTTTAAAAAATTTAAATTAATTAAGAAGAAATTGTAATTCATGAATTATATAATCCACAATTGAGAACTCCTATTTAATTTATATTATTTTTTTTTTAATTTTTGGTTTTATAGACGTCTTTTACAAAAATTTTGCATCTTTAGGGGTGCATTTTTCGTTCTTTTTTTTGTTAAAACGTGCTTTTAAGGCAGAAATAAACGTGAAAAAATGTGGAAATCCATACAAATCCGGGCCCTTTATATTTAAAGTGACAATAATAAACGATTTAAATTTATTCAGTAAAAAAGAAGATTTAAAAGACCATTCATTGGATTTTTGTAAAGAAATAATTATAAGCTCATTACAAAAAAAAACATAAATCATTTATATAACCGCAAAGCTAACATCAATTTGATGTGACATTTGTATTATATAGTATTAATTAATAACATTATCATATTGAAATTTTAGAAATTGACAAACTGGCCAAACAAAGAATTATTTAATGCCAGCATTGGAATTAATGAAAAGATCGTTTGTTATTAAAAAATAAAAATACTTAAAAACTAAAAAATAAAACTCTAAAATGTATAAAATTCTATCCTCTTTCGTATAATTTGTAAAATGTTTATTTGACATAGTCGGAAATAGCAAATATTGGTTTTTCTTATTAGGCAATATGAGTAAGCTCAAAAATATTATTTGCATTTTCTCGTTAAAAATATGCAAAAAAAATTTAATTTAAATACTAAATCGTTGAAAAACAAAAGTTATTCAATTAAAAAAACTAAATAGTAAATTGCAAAAATATATTTGATTTAACAGGAGTTATATAGGGGTCACAGTTGTACAATTTACGCAACAACTAAAGCACATTAAAATAAATTTAAAAAAAAAACAAGTTTTAAAAAAAAGTTAAAATTAAAATGTTTAATATTATTTAATTTAAAATATAAATTTTATGAAACAAAATTTTTTAATACAAATAATTTGTTTTTTTTTAATTTTAGCTATAAAATATTTGTTAGAAAGCTATAAAAAGGAAAATGAAAATATATTAAGATGATAAAGCCAAACAAAAATCGATAGATATTCAAAAGAGATAATTGTGGCACCGATCATAATTATAAGATAATAAAAGGAAGTTCGAAAAGTAAAATAAAATAGAATACAAAAAACGATGAACAGCAAATAAATCATAATTAATAATTAAGAAAAAAAATAAAAGCACTAATAATTGTATATTTATTTACAAAATTTAAAAAAGGTAATTGAAATAGAATAAAAGTAAACAAATCAATGTAATAAAAATGGAGACGAAAAGACTTAGAACTTAATTTATATTTGAAATTAACTGGTAATATGAATATCCAAATCAACTTTAGGTTTTCTATCATACTTTAAAAGAATTGTATCAACGATTGATAGATTGATAAACTTAACAAATAAATGAAGCCACCTAAAATACTTTCAATGATTTAATTGTACAGAATAATTTGTCAGCTCTATCGGACATGAATACTTATAACACAATTTTGTAATATAGTTTTAATATGATAATTTAAAAGAATCTATTTTTATTACTCAATTTATTAAATTAAATTGAATTTAAATAAAATAAAAAATCTTAATTTGATTTTTTTCCATTTTTTATACAAACAATAAAAGTACAATCTTAAAAATTAAAGATTTTTTATGGTGAGTAATAAAGTTAATATCTCTTTTTAAGTAATTGAAAATATAAAAAAATATATATATATATTTCCTAATAAATTATATAAAATCTCTTTAGTATTTTGAAAAATAAATATAAAAAAATTAAAAAACTGATAACGAAAATATAATTTTAAACAAATAATTAAAAATGACTGATGCTAATCTGATGAGCTTTTTTTTATTCAACCACCAAATTTTGAATGTGAGATGAGATTATGGACTATTGATTCAGAAAGATAAGGAGGAGGCGGTATATGTGTAAATATAATTTAAATTCACAAAGGAAATTAATGGCCATTAAAAACTTTGATGATTTAAAACACAATAAAAGAGAATAAAAAAATAAAAATAAATAAAATCTAATTATTTATTTATTTTTTGAAATGTTGCCATCGTCACACAAATCAAATAACTCTAACAATGAAATATAATTCAACTATGGAAGAAACGCTGAATGTAGAACTTCCGCGCCCGAGAAAAATATAAAAACATGTCCTTGCCAGCTTAAAATAAAGAAAATTTTATATGCTTATTAATTAGATATAAATTATTTTTTCTTATTTTAGATCCAATTTAATTTGTAGATTAACAAGATCAGAATAAAAATATTCATAAAGTAAGTATTCAGCTGCATATTCCTTAATTCAAATCAAATGAGTTTATATGTTTTCGAGGTCATTGATCACGAATTTGATTGTGTCCTAAATCATATTGCTCTGAGATATCGATGGGTATTTTCTGGTAGCTGCTTTCTGCATAAATTGAGCAAAAAATTTGACACAAATTATTGTCTTGATCAACATAGAGAGATTTACGCTTAAGACCTTTCCCTCTAATGCCATTTGCTGGTGCATTTTCATAATCAGCAACGAAATGTCACCATCGCTGAAACATTAAGCATCCCTTTTAACAAATTTTTTGACGAATACATCTGATCACTGGTTTTTTGTCTAAGTTGAATCCAAGTGGTCATTTTATGAAAATAAAACAGAAATTTAAGTTTGCAATTTGCGAGAAAACCAATGAGAAGTATATGAAACATATGTAAAACAAAAAATTTTCAATATTTATCAAAATTTTTTAAAAATTATTCCTGTGACTAAATGATCAGTGACGAACTGAACAGTGACGAAACGATCAATGACGAAATGATCTGCCATCGATTAAAATCAATCTTATACAATTAAAAGAGGAAAAAAATTTTTTTTCGATTATTTTAATAAAAAAAAATAACAGTAATAAATAAAGGATCTGGGAAAATAACTTTCATTGCAATAGAAGATTCATGAATTTTTTCTTGAAAGCTTACTATAACAAAAACAGAACAATATTATGATTATCATAGAATACTTCAAATGGTCCTTTAATATCTGGTAAAAAATTGTAACAATTTAAGCATATGAGAAAATACCTAAATAAAAAATAAAAATGAAAATGTAAAATATATTAATGGCTTCGATCTATGACGACGTATTTTCCATAACATTTTTCTGATTTGAAATTTTACTATATTTAATACACTTTAATAAAAAAATAATTTTTAACTATTATTTTTATTATTGAAATCAATAAAAATGAATTTATTATGATTCTAAATAAAAGATATTTGTATTTTTTCCACATTAAACTCACAGATGAAAAATTATTAAAAGCTAGATAAGTTTAGTAATCATAATAAAACAAAATTTGTTGCAAATTAAGTTTTTCTTAAATAACAATTTATATGATAATACAGTCATGGTCATAAGTGTACGGACACTCATTATATAAAATATAAAATGTTGGAAACCAATGAAAAATGAAAGTGAATTTTTTGTAGCGTTCTTTATGGGCTATCCAATAGCATCATCCATAGTATTGTAGATGTTCTTTGTATGGCGATACAATTTGGCAAGTCAATATGCCCCCAATTTTAATTTTATCATTATTTTCGCAGTATAATTAGGAAGTAAAATTGAATGATTGTTTTATCAGCAGATCAAATTAAAAGCTTATTAAACAAAATAAAATTAATGAAATCCTAAGTCTTCTAGTTTAATAAAATTTTTGATTTTTTGCAATCTAATTTAAAAAATTATTAGCTAAATTTAATTCCAAAATAAAAAATATATCATAAAAGAGCATGTGTCCAGAGGAAATGCGTGCAAGAAATATCGCATGAGAAGCTAGGATAAAAAAATTTATGAAGATGAACATAAAGTAAAAAATAAATATTTTTTATTTATAGTTTGAACAAAACCTTAAAATTTATTAAAAAATAATAAATTAAAACAATTATAATAGAATTAAAATTTAAATCTTAAGCCTAATTAGAATTTTGGAGTGCCGCGGAATTTTCGAGTGTTGCGCATGCACGGGTATTGGATGGGAACCGAACAAGTGCTAATCACTTGGAGTCACACCCGGATTATAGGGCGGATACGGCAAAAGATTACAAGCCCAATTCTTTACGAGCCATTTTTGACAAATTGTAAGTAGACCAAAAAATGTATGTAAAATTCTTTTTTACAATTTTTTTACCTATATTTAGCAAACAACATCTTGGTTTAAATTTCGACAAATTTCTGAAACAAAATACATTCATTCGATCAAGGAAAGAAAGGTGTTCATGATATAAATAAAATACCAAATTTTGTTTTGGTTAATATTATTCTAAAAAAATGCTCATGGAGTGCTCTTTTTATCAATTTGGGTATACATATTCAATAATCATTCTATTCATATGAATTCTATTGTCTTGTGGGTTGTTAGCAATGAATAATTATTTTAAAATTTAATCATTTCCAAAAAAAAGATAAGATGAATAGAAAAAAGTAAAATAACAATAAATAGGAGAAAAGTACATTCATTATCAAAATAATTTACTAATAAATATATTCTTATTCTTTTAATAAAATTAAATTTTAAATTGAAAAAAATTTTAAGATTTGGTTTAAATAAAAGATGAATAATTATCATAGAATAAATGTATATATAATTATGATATTATAATTAAGAAGCAGAGTAAAAGTATACATGTATAAATAATATTATTCACAGTTCAAATAAAATCAAAAAATATATACAAACAAGAAAATGTTTCGCATTGATTGTAAAAAAATAAAAACAGAGGAGCATTCATCAAATTTTAAGAACATTGCACTTCAAGAGTACAAGAAAATCTGTTTAAAAAGAACGTGAAAATTAGATGGGTTGCTTTTATTTATTGATAGGTAAAAAGAAAATTAAAAATTATAACATATAAAATAGAAATGAATATTTAAAATAAATTTTAATTTTGATTTGTAAATAATATCCTATTCAACAATAAAAAAATAATACAAGAGATGAGAATTGCATTAATAATGATAAAAAATGAAAATTTGCAATTATTAATTTAGCATAATTAATAAAGAAAAAAGCTTAATATTTTAAATTGACAAGCACATACAACAAAGAAAGCAGAATATTTCCTTTTTACTAATTTTCATTTAAAGAAAAGAAATAGTTAATTAATTCTCCTCCTCTTCTTCTTCTTCTTCATCGAAAAAGGCCAGGGTTGAGTTTTTTGACACCAATTTTTCTCACATCAACGAAATAAAAACCAATAAAACTTTACAACAGTGCCATCATAGATTATAAAAAGAACAATGGAAAATCAACCAAGGGTCAACCTTAATGGACAAGAAATAAATTAATCCCTATTTAAACATTTCTAAATAATAAAATATAATAAGCAAAAATTCATTGTAAATCGTAAAACATTACAAAATATGATTAAGAAATTAATACAAACTGTTGTTTCAATTGTTTATATGTAATAAAAATTGTAAGTTTGATGATATTGAGTGAACATACAAAGAACAAAAAAAACAATTCACAAAACATACTTTTGAAACAATCAATAAATATTTATTTTAATAATCATAAAAATTTGTTAAAAACACTTTTTTTAATATATATAAAAAGTTTTTTAAAGCGAAATAAAAATAAATAACTTTAAATTGTCAAATGTTTGAAAACGAGTAAGCCTTTTAAAGTATTGCGTTAAAGATTTATAAGCTATAATTAAATAAATATTTCAAATAATCACCAATATTGGACAACTGCCCAATGAGACCAGGACAAGGAATTAAAAGAATGCAAGTCAAGAATTAAATTAAAAAATAGAAAATAACATTTTTCTTTAAAGGAACTGAAAAATATTTTACATGTTCAAGCTTTATGGATTTAATAAAAAAAAATTACAAATAAATAGTATACAGAAATGCAAATGCTATAGTAATGTAAAATCAAATTTATCAAATTGATTCAAAGCATTATAATTCTCGTGAAGAAGAAATTGAACGGTCGCTTTGCCGCAGTGAAAGAAAAATATAAAGAATTAAAATTTACAATCAATTTATATAATAATCTATAAAAATAAATGATAGCTTTTCCCAAATTATATAATCACAAATATGAAAAAACAGCATTTTAGGGAGCCCCAACCTCAGAAAAAACATTATTTGGCGCTCCTGCGCGAATAGTCAAACCATATATCATATCCATAATAATTTAGAATTACTTTATAAAAATTAATAAAATTAAAAAAAAGAATTAAAATAAAAATCATAAAACATAAAAACAATTAATTGGCAGTAAAAAATCACTATTAGAAATTATTAAAAATAAAAAGCGCAGATTTCGGTCAAACGAATAAATACGAAAATTTCGAAAATTAATAATTTTAGTAATCATAATAAAATTTATAAAATTTGTTGTAAAAAAAATTATTTAATTATTTTTAAATTTAAATGATAATAAATAAATTAATATTCTGACAGATTAATTCATAATAATCTTTTTAATTTTACCATTATTTTCGCAGTATAATTAGTAAACAAAATAAATAATTGTAATTGCTTTACTTAAAATGAACACTCTAGTAATTTGATTGATTAAATATTAATTTTTACTGATATATTTTCTATACCATATAATTCATAAATAGTTTTTTATAATCATATAAATTGACCGGATTAGAAAACGAAAATGTATTTAGTTATTTATCAGCAGATTAAATTCAAAAAACATTTATAAAAAATAAAAATTAATGAAATCAAAATTAACTAAAATATTCTATTTATAATAAAATCTTTGATTTTTCACCTAATTTAAAACAGTTAAATTTAATACTTAATTAAAAATTTACTATCCATACCTGGCTGCAAGAAATCAAAACCCTCATTCTGCAAGGAATAATAAATATAAAGCTAAATCATCTTAAGCGCAACACAAAGTAATGAATTAAATATGATATAAAACATTAAATAACAAATATAAAATGCACACCAACATAATGAACTGATACAAGTCCAGCAATAGAGACAAGCCTGTCCATTTAGTGTGTAAAAAAACCTAATTATTTCGCATTAAAAATCATTTAAATACAAATTTAAGTGTGTAATTTAGTTTTATGGGTTGGATTATAAAAAAAATTATTGAAATAAACCATCAGTAAATGCCATATAAAATTATAATGAAAAAGATAGTTGAATTCATGAAAATAGAATCAATTACGTCAATTATTCAATTCCACTGCCACAAAAAGAAAAATCAAGATAAAATTCTATTTATAAATATATACAAAAATTCAATATCAATTCCTTTGAAATACCTAATAGAGCCCGGAATTTTTAAAAGTATCGGGACCGGGACCGGGCTTAGATAATTTGACCAGTACGGGCCGCACGTTCAAAAAAAGCCCCGTTTTACCGGGCGTCCCGGGCCCGGTCTAAAATTTTGACCGGGCGGCCCGTACGGGACCGGAATAAATTGAAGAAATATTACAAGAATAGAATGAAAAAAATAGAAAAAACTTTTTTTCACATTTAATTTAAAAGTAAAATGATAATAAAAGATTTTTCTTAATTCGTCATAAAATTTAATTATTTTTTACTACATAAAGGAATTGTAGAAGGAACTTCACTAAAAAGGAGGCTGAATCAAAATTAGAAAACAAAAAAACAAAACAATTCAAACTAGAATTTATTAAAAAGGCAATTAATTTAATTTTAATAATTAATTGAAAAAACATTAAAATTAGCAAACAATGAAGTTTTTAAATAATTTATGTTCAAATTATTAAAAAGCTATGATCATAAATGTAACAATATTAAAAAGCTATGATCATAAATGTAACAATATTAAATGAAAATAAATTATTTTTTTTTGTTGAAAATGGTAAATACATTTTTTAGCCTAAATTTTTAAATTATTAAAACAGGCAAAAACATATAAAGGCAGTAAGATCGATAATTAAACAATAAATAAATTATACGCTAATTAAAATTATTAAAACAGCCCAAAGGGTGTGAAATGGATCCCACAATGTGACGAGTGAAAAATTAGCAAATCTATTAAATATTAATTCGGCAAAAAACGATCAATTCATACCATTCTAATTTGAAAAACATGTCTATAAATTAAAACAAAAAACACTCAATGTTTTGCCTGAAAAAACACTAATTATGCTGCAATATTGCAATTGAATTTAATTAATATTCTTATAAAATTTACAAAGAGCAAATAATAAAAACTATTTAATGTAATACTAATTAAAAATTTAAATTTTATAAAAAATTTAAAAAATACTAAATAAAATCGCTAAATAAATTATTATTTTTAACAGCATCAAAGCGATTTTTGCCACTAATATGAGCAACAAGACATTCGAAGTTCACATTAGCAATTAAAGAATAAATTTATGCCCAATTTTAGATGTTATGGAAAAAATAGGACGTTATTGTGTAATAAGCAAGAATAAATAATTCAAAAAGAAAAATTACATCGATAAATCATCCAATATAAAACAAATTACAAAATATTATTTATAACGTATTTTCATTTTTTCATTTTTAAAATACATAATAATATACATTATTTTAATGATTTTAATAAAACTTATCCAATGAATTTTAATAATAAATTAACAAAAATTGATCGTCGTCAAAGAAAAATATGTTGCAAAATATAAAATTCACAATTTTTGCTTCAGAAAACATTACAAAGATCCAGCAATACACAAGAAATATAAAGCTAAAAAATCTGCTTTGACGCAACACAAATTAGTGAATACAAAAGAGAGCACAAGCCTTGATAAGTTTTGAACGTAAAATTTGCCTCACAATAAAAAAAGGAAGAAGAAAGAATCAAACAAATTAATAAAACAAAAAGCAAAAAATTATTAATTAAAAAAATATTTATACTACAACAAATAAAATAAAATTTAATAAGAATAATTAAAAGGTAAATAAAACCGAAACTTGAAAGATAAAAACAAAGAAATTATAGAGATAAATACATTTTTAATTTTTATATAATGTAATTTTAGAATGTTATAGAATTATAAAGGAAATTGTTTCGGCAGGAATGAATGCTCTTTAATTCTTAGAATATTTTTGAGAAGAGAATTATTGGAATAAGAATCTGAGGAAAATTTTGAATACAAAAATCATCGTAAATTTTTCATTATCACCAAATTTTTTTGTATTTAATATGATTAAAAAATATCTATCCAATATAAAAGTAAAAATAAAATAACTTCAAAAAGAGCAAAAATACATATAACCGAATATACATAATAATATTATTTCTATTCTTCTTTTAGTTTAAATGAATAGAGAGAATAGTTAAAATTAATTCAATGACACAGAAAAATTTTAATAACAAAAAGCTATGGAAAGGAACATCGGACGATGTTATTTAATTAACAAATATTAAAAATTAATTAAAATGTAAAAATTTAACAACTAAATGTTATTATTGCGAATAATTAGAATAATAGTAAAGTTGAGAAAAAATACAAATACCAAAATTTTAAGGATAATAAATACATACCTTTTCTTATATAAAAACAAAAACTATAAATTTCTCTATTTGATGCTACAAACAAAGATGGCCATTAAATATAAAAAATCAAAAATAATATATATATAAATTTTTTATTATTAGCGAGGAAAGTAGAAAAAATAGTTGACACAAATATTATTAATATTTCGAACAAAATCAAAATATGTACATCGTAAGCCGGCAGTTTGGATAGGCGAGCCGCTAAATGTAGAAGGGTTTGTGTGGCTGGAAGCCACGAAAACGGTGGAGCTGGATATTGACCGCCTGGTATTCATGGGGGCACCAAGGATTGCCAAAAGAAGCGGTGATATATAAACGAGAAAATTTGCAGGCATTATATTTGAAAAATAAAGAATGGAAGCGAGAAAATAAGATCAGTCGAATTTTAAATAAGAAAATTAAATATTAAAAATTACATAATAGTTAAACAAATGATAAAGCAAAAAAATTGAAAAAATTTTAAGACATCCTGAAAATTTATGGCTATCTTTATAAATACATATTACCATAGAAACGAAATATTGAATCGATTCAAAGCACGCACCCTATTTTACCGAACGCGGCAAGATTAAATAAAAAAGTAAAAAGTAGTTTATTTTCTTATGAATAAAGAAAAAAATATTATTTAAAAAAAATAATAAATGCTTGGAAAATTATAAAATTACTTTAATAAAAAATAATTATACCTCTTCAACTATTGTAAAAGAAAAATTTAAAAATGATAATAATAATAATTATTATTTAATATCCTAAATGAAAGAAAATTTTAAAATTGATATAGTATAACGAAGAAAAAATGTCCAACCGATATTTGAGTCGGAAGAATACATAAAGAAATGCCAAAATGCCTTTGCAATAAATAAAAATGATAATCAGTTAAAATTACGTAAAAAATTTAAAATTTTGCAAGAATAAAAATAAAGAAAGAGAAGTTGACTTAAATGTATAATGTGATAAGAACTATAAAATTTAAATGTTTTTTCAGAATTGTTATGCATTATTATTTATTCATTTAAGAAAACTCTAATTAATAATCATGTAAAATATGCTGAAATTAAAATAAAATAATTTTAAAAAGATCAAAATTACATATAACCGAATATATAATAATAATATTATTTCTATTCATCTTTTAGTTCAAATGAATAGAGAGAATAGTTAAAATTAATTCAATGACACAGAAAAAATTTTAAAATAAAAAGCTATGGAAAGGAACATCGGACGATGTTATTTAATTAACAAATATTAATAATTAATTAAAATATAAAAATTTAACAACTAAATGTTATTATTGCGAATAATTAGAATAATAGTAAAGTTGAGAAAAAATACAAATACCAAAATTTTAAGGATAATAAATACATACTTTTTCTTATATAAAAACAAAAACTATAAATTTCTCTATTTGATGCTACAAACAAAGATGGCCATTAAATATAAAAAATCAAAAATAATATATATATAAATTTTTTATTATTAGCGAGGAAAGTAGAAAAAATAGTTGACACA
The DNA here is from genome assembly GCA_023374025.1 of Heterodera schachtii. NCBI lineage: Eukaryota > Metazoa > Nematoda > Chromadorea > Rhabditida > Heteroderidae > Heterodera > Heterodera schachtii. The sequence goes on along the minus strand of SIJG01000058.1, from coordinate 731,751 downwards.
AATATTATTATATTTCGAACAAAATCAAAATATGTACATCGTAAGCCGGCAGTTTGGATAGGCGAGCCGCTAAATGTAGAAGGGTTTGTGTGGCTGGAAGCCACGAAAACGGTGGAGCTGGATATTGACCGCCTGGTATTCATGGGGGCACCAAGGATTGCCAAAAGAAGCGGTGATATATAAACGAGAAAATTTGCAGGCATTATATTTGAAAAATAAAGAATGGAAGCGAGAAAATAAGATCAGTCGAATTTTAAATAAGAAAATTAAATATTAAAAATTACATAATAGTTAAACAAATGATAAAGCAAAAAAATTGAAAAAATTTTAAGACATCCTGAAAATTTATGGCTATCTTTATAAATACATATTACCATAGAAACGAAATATTGAATCGATTCAAAGCACGCACCCTATTTTACCGAACGCGGCAAGATTAAATAAAAAAGTAAAAAGTAATTTATTTTCTTATGAATAAAGAAAAAAATATTATTTAAAAAAAATAATAAATGCTTGGAAAATTATAAAATTACTTTAATAAAAAATAATTATACCTCTTCAACTATTGTAAAAGAAAAATTAAAAATGATAATAATAATAATTATTATTTAATATCCTAAATGAAAGAAAATTTTAAAATTGATATAGTATAACGAAGAAAAAATGTCCAACCGATATTTGAGTCGGAAGAATACATAAAGAAATGCCAAAATGCCTTTACAATAAATAAAAATGATAATCAGTTAAAATTACGTAAAAAATTTAAAATTTTGCAAGAATAAAAATAAAGAAAGAGAAGTTGACTTAAATGTATAATGTGATAAGAACTATAAAATTTAAATGTTTTTTCAGAATTGTTATGCATTATTATTTATTCATTTAAGAAAACTCTAATTAATAATCATGTAAAATATGCTGAAATTAAAATAAAATAATTTTAAAAAGATCAAAATTACATATAACCGAATATATAATAATAATATTATTTCTATTCTTCTTTTAGTTCAAATGAATAGAGAGAATAGTTAAAATTAATTCAATGACACAGAAAAAATTTTAAAACAAAAAGCTATGGAAAGGAACATCGGACGATGTTATTTAATTAACAAATATTAATAATTAATTAAAACATAAAAATTTAACAACTAAATGTTATTATTGCGAATAATTAGAATAATAGTAAAGTTGAGAAAAAATAAGGATAATAAATACATACTTTTTCTTATATAAAAACAAAAACTATAAATTTCTCTATTTGATGCTACAAACAAAGATGGCCATTAAATATAAAAAATCAAAAATAATATATATATAAATTTTTTATTATTAGCGAGGAAAGTAGAAAAAATAGTTGACACAAATATTATTAATATTTCGAACAAAATCAAAATATGTACATCGTAAGCCGGCAGTTTGGATAGGCGAGCCGCTAAATGTAGAAGGGTTTGTGTGGCTGGAAGCCACGCAAACGGTGGAGCTGGATATTGACCGCCTGGTATTCATGGGGGCACCAAGGATTGCCAAAAGAAGCGGTGATATATAAACGAGAAAATTTGCAGGCATTATATTTGAAAAATAAAGAATGGAAGCGAGAAAATGAGATCAGTCGAATTTTAAATAAGAAAATTAAATATTAAAAATTATATAATAGTTAAACAAATGGGAATAAAATATTGATTATTATACAGGTTGTGATTTGAAAAAAAATATTTTAATAAAAATATATAGGTAGACATCATATTATCCAAAAGATTTAATATACATAAAATATCTATAAAGCAAATCAAATACTAAATTTAAGGCAATATTAGTACCTAAATGTTAAAATATGAAATAAATATTTAAATAATGCCATTTTCATTTTCACAATCGTAGGAGCACAATTTAGTTATAAATTGGTTAAATAAATAACCAAAAACTTTATTAATTAGAGAAAAACTAATGCGCAGGGCGTCGGACGATGAGAATAAACAAGAAGAAGCACAAACAACTAAAATTGAGAAATAAGGGGCATATCATTAGGGTCGAGATTTTTAGTGATTTAACTAATTTTTTGCTCAATTGTTTTGAAGAAAGGAGCTCAAAAAACGCATTTCTGCGTTGAAAATTTTCGATTTAGATCTCACTATCGGTCACTAGAAATCACTATTTTTGTGCTTCGTAATTAAAATAGTGAAAATTAATTATTTTGGAGTTTTATCACTATTTTTTCACTATTTCGACAATTTTTGGAAAATTCCTTAACAAAAACGCAATAAAAACCGAAAAATGCTCCCCTAAGAATCGACTCCAAAAATTTTTAAAAAATACACTCCTATGAAATGAAAAAATTTTCACAAAAATTCTTCCCCGAAATTTTTTTTCTTGACAAAATTTTTGATTTAAAAGGTTAAATAGACCCTAAATATCATTTACTAGAAGGAAAATGTTTCATTTGTCAAAAATACACAACATTAAAAAAAATAATTACAAAAATAATTTATCAATTTTTTAGAAGGGCCACAATATGCAAAATAGGTAAAAGATATCATAAAATTAAATTCAATGGTAATGTAATAAAATAACTCACGTGTTAATGAAAAATCTATTGACAAAAAAATTTTGAATAATTATTAACAGAATAGTTCTAAAGAGCATATAAAAAAATCTTATTTGAATATTGAACTCCTAAAATTAACGTATAAAGTCTTAACAGCTTTGAGAATAAAAGGAAAGTGGACAACTAATATTCTGTGTAATTTTTTAAAATTAAAGTTAGTTTAATGGATTTTTCAAACGTATAAACATAAATTTAAAAATCTCTTTGTGCTCCCCACTCTCCTCTCACTCGCTGCATTCTTAGAAAATCAACACAAATTGATGCTGACTTGTCACACCATTGGCGTTGGTTGTCCTCAGCAACCATTTGGCATTGATTTGCCCATCCAATTGGTCATTCTCCCTCCCTATCCAAATCCACCTCATTTTCTTTTTTAATTGCTAAAAATCGATAAATAGGAACTTAAATTGTGCTAAATACTCTGAAACCAAATGCCCAAAAACTGGAAAATGTTCAAAAAGATGGTGAAATATTACCCAAAATTAAAAAACCGTTTCAATAAAATGCTCAAAATTGCAAAAAGCTCCTCATTATTTATCTATTTTGGTATCAAAACTTCAAATCAAAAGCATACTAATTTTGGTGTAAATCTTTTTCTATTGCCAATTTAAAAATAATTCATAATTAAAAGTATGAGAAGAAAATATGTTTTTGGTATTGTCTCTATGCTATAACTAAAAAAAGGTTAAAACAAATAAACAAACCATTATTATAATAAATAATTTATTTAATCTGTAAAAAGTTAAATTTCGATTAATTAGAAGCAAATAGACATAATAAAAAGCTAAATAAAACCAACTCCATATATAAAGCGATAAATTATTAATTATGGTTTTATTAAATTGGGATAAATTTTTATACGAAGATATGATGCTGAGAATTAATTGTAAATTAAATATTAATATTAATCTCTGAAGAATTTTATAAGAAAACCTGAAGATTTAAAAAATGCCGACCAGAGCTTGTATAAGTTTATACCTAAGAAAATCAGACGAAGAAATAACGATGATTAGTTAAATAAAGGAGCACAAATAAAGTTCAAATAATTGTGAACTTTTGGCATTATATATTAGTAGTGTATGGCCCATTAATCCGTTCTAAAATCCCCCTCCCCCCGTCCCATCCCCTCCACCTTTCCCCATCCTTTTTTTATGCTTTTCAAATTCCACCACCAAATTCTGCACCCAATTCCGCCCCAAATCTTGCCTCAAATTTGGCCCCTAATCCCCCCTCCCTTTCATCCGACCCATCCTCCCCCCTACCACCGTTTGCCACCCGCCTATGTAGTAGTATATAGCGTCAAAAGGTTGCGGGTTGGTTGCGGGTGTTTACGCACAAACCCGTGCCTGTGAGAGGAGTGCACCCTTTGAAGTTACCGCCGCGGGTTTTCGAACCTATGGGAGGGGCGCAACCCTTTGAAGTTGCCGCTCAATCCTGAGCCTATGGGATTCTTTGAAGTCTGTCGCCAAGATCCAAACCCTATTGGACCCCAATGAAGTTGCCGCCCAACCAAATCCGATTTCCCCAAATTGTTGCGGCTTTTTTTTTTTGCCGATCCCTCCCCGCGCCGCGGAAGGTCATCAATCATCCGCCTGTCACCAGAGTGACAGGTGAAGGAAATTCAATTTTTCTTTTGCAAATTTAAATCTAATTGATCCCAAACCTTTTGGGGAGGTTTTATTTTCTCAAACCTGAGATTTTTTATGAGTATATCCTGAAATTAAAAACTCATTTTGAAAATTTGCCAAAACCGTGCGGTTTTTATCATCCTCTCCCCTCCCTCTCTGCCTGCCCCGCGATGCCGCCGCCGCGCAAAGTAACGGATAATGGAATTTTGAAGAAGTGTGAATTAATTGATATTGGCAGCAAATAATTCCATAAATAAATTATTTAATTGGAAATTAAATTAATTATATAAATCCAATTTAAAAATAAAACCGAAAATGAATAAATAAATAATGATGAAAAATTTTTTTTTCAAAAGTAGGTCACCTGTCAACTAAAATTGATTGATTCGTTTTTATTTTTTCCCCATTATCTCGAAATGTGCACGTGACTTTTTAGTTTTTGTCCAACTATTTCACAATATGCGCATTATGTGGGTCACCTGTCAATCAAAAAAAAGGTGACAAATCCAATTTGCACATGACTCGACTAATTTTTTTTTGCCACTTTGGAATAAAATGGTCAAAGTTGTCAGAAAAATGATTGATGACTTTCTAAATAAGGCATGAGTCTGAAATCTCCAGGTAGTAGTATATAGTGTCAAAACAGCCGAGGTACATAAATGAGCCCTCAAAATCCCGAGCCTATTGAAAGGGTGTTTTCCTTTGAAGTTGCCGCCCGGGATAGGCTCCTACAACATCCCAAACGTATTGGAGGAGGGTTGTTTTCCTTGAAGTTGCCGCCTTGGGATTTTTACCTCAAAATCCTGAGCCTAATGCTTGGGTGTTTATTTTTGAAGTTGCCGCTCGAGGCATTTATCCGCATCTATTAAACAGTTTTGAAGTTGCCGCCTCGAGATTTTTCCCTAACTCTTAAACAAACCTTTGAAGGTGTCGCCTCATGGATATTCATTCCCGACAAAATCGTGCGGGTGTTTTTTTTGCCACCCATCTCACTCTCCGTCGGTGCGCTGCGAAGTTGCCGCGCCGCGCCGCGCCACGCCGCGTCGCGCCACCCCGCGGAAAGGTAATCAATCATTCCCCTGCCACAAGTGTGACAGCTGAAAATAATTTCAACCAAAATTCTTTGCACACCAAATCCCAAGTATTTGTCGCTGCTTTGAATGCCGCTCATTAAAATTTATAATACGTGTTTAAATTTCCAAATCCTAAATTTAAAAGAGTGTGATTTTTAAAAATTTCTTAAACCGCGTGTTTTTTCTTAACTTCTCCAGCACCTTCCCCCGCCTCTGCTAAATCAATCGGTATTTTACAGAGAATTGCGAGAAAGAAAGAGCGAAAGGGTTCTTTAACTGAACATAAACGTAAAAAAATAATGGGCCGACAATTTAAACTAAAATTAATAAAATAGGACCAAAAATTAAAGATAAGGATAAATCCAAAAAATGAAAGTTTCAATTGATGATGAGCGTACCATCTTTCTTTCCAAAATCAAAAACGATTTTACAAAATTGACCAAAATTTCGGAAAACCTGCCAAGCAAAATTGATTGATGCGTTTCTTATTTTTGAAAATTTTAAGCAAAGTTAATTAATTATCATCAGTCAGCTCAACGACCCAAAGATAATTAAATTCCATTTAAAAAATAATAAAAAATCTGAATGTATGTTGTTTAAAGTCATTCGTTAAAAAATAGTTTTTCTTAATAATTCTTTGCTTCCTTCAACCCTCCATATCCCTCAGCCGACGTGAATTTCATTAGTTTTCTTACTTTAAGAGTCAAAGGCATTTACTATCAATATAATGGAAAAGCATTCAATAGTTTTAGTCTTTGGTTTCGCCGGCTATCCTAAAAGTTTTATGAATTTCCCAAGACCATGTGAATTATTTCCTTTAAAAAATTTTTTCTATTGGTATTAATTTGAAAAAATGGCATGTTAAAAATATTACTCTTTCGTCTATGCCAATGTAATTCTCGTTGTTCATCTTTCTATTTCAAATTTAATAGAATAACCAAACTCAATGGTAGCTGATTTTCATTTAGTTTTCCCGCTGCTAATTTATATAAAAATAATGCTCTGATTATGAAAATGCAATCCTTATCAGTTCCCGGACCTTTTCTTTTGAATGTATATTTTAAACCTTCTGCATTTTTAATGTTTAAATTATAATATTAATTTTCTTCCCTAGAAAATGCTTTTTGGTGACATGATCTGGTATGCAGCTTTTGAAAATGTATAGATAATTGAAAACACTTCCCCATAACCTAGACCTTTTAAAATTCTCAATGCTTAAGGCATAGAAAAATATCGGGAAGATATTACGATATTGATTAACCAAGTAAAAACCCTAAAAGCTTTAAAATCGCAAAATTTGGCCAAAAATTAATGTTAATGATTTTATTTGATTCCACCTATTAAGGGTATACATTTTAGTTTTCTGAATTCCTGGATTCTTTTGATAAGGAATTTTCTTAATAGGAATTACAGCCAACTAAATATCGAATATTCAGCCCTAGATGGCAATTTATAATAACACTTTATTAGTTTCTTCAAAAATATTTGTAAAGGTTTAAATTTTTCTATTTTTGGATCCTGATGAAATGGGTGTATGAATTTAATTAATTAGCCAATTTTAAAAACGAGTAAGAAATGGTTTGTTACAAAATTAAAATTACAAAAATAATTTTATGTAATGAGCTTATGCTTTAATTTTTACATTCTCGCCAAACAATCGCGTTAGGGATTTTTAATAATTGTTGAAAAAATAAAATATATCTTTATTTCGACCGACTGTTTATTAAAGGTTAATTAGTATTTAGATGCCTAATTATTTTTCGTAATTTTGCAAATTTGTTTACACTTGTCAATAGGTTTCAGAAACAAACTAAAATTAAACTTTTTAAGAATGTTTCATATTTAATAAAATGTCATCGAAAAATAAAATTCTTTTTAAAAGATATCCAATTTTCGATTTATGAGCTGTTAAAGGAATTTAATTTTTTTCCTTTTGAATATTATTGTATTGCGTTTCGCTAAATTTTTATCAATTTTGAAGGCTTATTATTACAATAATAGACAGATGAACAGCATTTTATTATGTTAATAAAATATAAATAGCATTTTATTATGTTAATAAAATATAAATAAAAATTAAATTGCAAAACTAAATATCTTCAAAGCACAACAATTTTTGTAAAATGAATAAAGAAAAGAAGCCTAGGGGAAGACCTCCGAAAAATAAAGAAAGATCTAGTGAAACATTTAATCAAAAAGTTAACCCCCGAGCAGAAAAGAATTTATCAAAAATTTTAAAACCCAAATTCCAAAAAGAAAAATCTACTGAAAATGTTAATAAAAAAGAAAATCTCAGCGTAGAAAAGAATTTATCAAAATTTTTAAAACCCAAAGTTCAACTTAATGGAAAAAGAATAGAAATAAATTCAGAAAGGGACACAAATGCAGTTCATACTAAAATAAAACTTCCTCCAATTTATGTAAGATTATAGCTACCAAGGTTATATTTCAAATACTGACGACTATTGTTCATCAATCACTTCTTCTTATCAAAATCATTTTATCAGCTTTTGACAAAATTTGCATACAATATAAATACATGGACATGTTTGCTTGAAACGGCAGAGGAAATAGTGTGAAAAGTAAAAGAAAAAGCAATTTCAAATACGAGGTGAAGGGGGAGAAAGTCATCGGAAACTGGTTAAATGTGTACCGAAAAGGGGAGAGAAGATTGAAACTACAAGGAAAAGTCTATTGTTATTGGTTGATAGTGGAAAAAAATGAATAGGCAATGACAACCGGTGAAAGAGTGAAAAGGAATTAAGATACAAGGGAATAGGTGAATTATGTGTCGATATGTAGTTAAACTTAAACAGCAAATGAATATGTTAAACATACTGTGATAAGTCGTGAAAAGCAAAGGGTATGGGTGATATGTTTAATGATATATGGTGAAACTAGCGGGTGTGTGCTTACATGTTTCTGGAATGCTTAAAGCGCTTCGCGCTTTGGGAGCTTCGCTACCTAGGCTTGTGTTAGGGTCTTTGCGTCAGCCGACATGCACTTGGTTTCACTCATGTGGATGAGCTGACACATTGCACTTTGAAATGCAATGGAAACCGGAAGTGCCCTAACTCGCACGTCATCCCTCCTCCCTCCCTTTAGTCCAGGTTGTAGCACTTTTTGTATGTATTTTCGTTTAAAGTGCAGATGAGAACGGGGCGACATCAATAAAATGGCACACACGCTGGACTATAACTCGTTTGCTTTATTGCAATTTGAGCATTTTTGTTGCCACAATATTCAGCACCTTTGCTTGTCCTTGGGCATCGGTCTCCCTTCTTGGAGCGTACACTCGGACGTTGTTCCCGTCCGTTGCCCTTGAAAAGGCAGTGTACAATTGACCATGGGAAAACACATCCCTTTCAAGGTCAATCCCAATTATGCTGATTGTTTGGCCTTGACCTTTGAGTATGGTCATGGCGAATGCAGGTTTTATGGGAAACTGCAAACGCTCATATTTTANGTACTTGACTTAGTGCAGCGCTGTATTATTGTGAACATTTCGATTAAATTGCGGCAATTGTTGAATTTTTCAACCAGAGCGATTCCGACGCCATAAAAAATCGCAAAATTCATTAAAAACCAAATTTGCAGGCGGATTTGGCATTTATTCGGGCGAATTTTGACTATTTGCCTGACGCAATTGATAAGCACGCAACCTCTCACTCATGGAAAGTTAAAATAATGTTACATTCTGAATTATTTCCATCTTTTAAGAAATTAGGGGAAAATTCTCAAGGTTTTCGGCAGTGACCTTACTGTTGACCCACTCGCGCATCCATTCAGATTTGGATTTAATTTTAGGTATAATCAAAATCTTTTCTTAATATAGTTTATATTTTATTTATTTATGACCAATTTATTGCACTTTTGGTCAAATTGTCAATATATGCTTCGGGAAAAATTTGTAGATTTGATTGCAATTTGTTAGTTTTTCAAAAAGTAACAAAGTTGATGCTTTTAAGACGTCTCTTCCGGGGACGAGTACCGCCGACAACAAACCCGCTGAATCCCGCTACATTGACGGTGCCAGCACATATCTTTGAAATAGATGAAAAAAATTGACCGTTTCATGACCAAATCGAAATTTAGAAGACCCGAATGTTGTCTGTACGATGTGTCACAAAGCCGGACACATTGCTCAGAACTGCACCAGCGTTGGATACGGTCGTGTGAATGGGAAGAAACGTTGATCAACAGATCAGAGAGAATGGACGGAAGAAAGAAGCATCATCGAGAGTTGGAGAGAGTTTGCCGCCTTGAAAAAATTAGGTATATGTATGCGTATGTACTTGCTACTGCTTCTTATGTACCTAACTGCTCTTTGGTCAATCAATCGATATTTGTCTCACCGTCTGCCCACCACCAACTTTGTTAGTGAATAATTCTTTCTATGCATGGGAAATAGCCGAATGAGCAGGGAATGGCGGAATGGTCATACAAATTCCTTTCTTTCTTATTCTCTTGTGCTATTTCTTCCCTTTTATTTCAGCGTTCACACAATACGATTGAGCAAATTTTCTTTCCTTTGTTTTCTCACTTTGCAACATGTTCAGTCATTTCAAAATCCACTTTCTTTTCCACCCCATTCGTCGGACTTTGTTTTTTCTTCCTTTTTCATGAGAGTCGACCCCTTTCTTTTCTCTATGCTGTTCCCCCCTTTTTATCACTCATTATCCCCTCCCAACGCATTCCTGATCAATCGATAATCATCAATCAATCAATGATAGAAAATTAAAAGTGAATGTTGATTACAGATTAAACAAAACATTTTTTGTCTCTCTTGTTCCATTTGTTGCCTCTGCTGTGCTCCGAAATTTATTTGTTAAAATGATATATTATCGAAACTGTTTAGAATTGTGCCTACAAAACATGCTTTTGTTCATTCATCCATATATGTGTAACCACCACACAATTTTTTTTGCTCGTATAATAAACATTTTTTCTTTTCAATTTTGAATTTTTAATTATTGCGATTAAACAATTAAGGAAGCCAATTAGGTAATAAAAAGGAGGCTGCCTGACCACAAATTTCTTAAATTAGCTTCAACATAAAATTGACAATTTTGTTTCAAAAACTTAAATTATAAGCAGGGCTGCAAAAATATGCACCTAAATATTAGAGGTGTGCCGTGATACACGGTCACGGTCACGGTTACCGTGAATTTCACGGGTTTTTTCACTCACGGTCACGGTCACGATTCACGGTACCAATTCACGGTTATTCCGTGAAAAATTTACACTGGATAAAATTGAATATTTATGAAATAAACTTTTTTTTATAAAGAAATTTGGTCTTTTTTTGGGCAAGGTTTGCTAAGAAACCGATCAAAATTTTCAAAAATTTCCCCGGCGGCGCCTATCGGCACCGCCGGCCCCCTCCCATATTCCTGAAACTTTTTTGAACAAAGCCAACCAACTACATATATTGCACGAAATACAAATAAAAAGCAAAGTTTCAAGTATGAGCCCATTTAAATAAAAAAAATTCATTTAGTTTTTTTAAAAAATTCGCTCGAAATAAAGTTATATCAGTTAATTAGTCACATTTTCTAAAAGTTTCCACTAAAACCTATATTTTTCTTAAAAATTGGGTAAATATGTCTCACAAAACCATTTATAAAAGGTCGGAATCAATTTAGAACGTCCACAATTATGCGAAAAATGCAAATTATGGGCGCGCTTGCCAATGAACACTTCAGTACCCGATTTTTTTAAACTTGAAATATGCAAGCGCACCTATAATTTGCATTTTTCATCGTTTTTGACTTTTAGATTAATTAAAATTGTAAAATTTGCTAATTTTAGGGATAAATCTGTTAAAAATGTTAACAAATTGCACTCAAATTTTCAATTTTACTCCCGGCGGCGCCTATCACCACCTCCGGGCCCTCAAAATTTATTATTTCATAAAAAATTGGCTCAAATTCGCAAAATTTGGTCATTTTTTGGACAAAATCTGTGCACAAATAAGACTCAAATTTTCAAAAAAATTTTGCGATGGCGTCTATCGGCGCCTATGGACCCCCCTTTTCCCAAAGAAATTTATTTGGAAAATTATACTACAAAAAAATAGTTTAAAAAAAATTCGCCGCCAAAAAAAATTTTTCTTAAAATTCACGGTCACGGTCACGAAAACCGTGAATTTCACGGTTTTTTGGATCACGGTCACGGTCACGATTCACGGGACCAATTCACGGTCACGGTCACGGTTCACGGGGTCAATTCACGGTTACGGTCACGATTCACGGTTCACGGGTTTTTTCAGTCACGGCACACCTCTACTAAATATGCAAATAAAATTGCCAAATATGCACAAAAATCGCAAAATATGCACCAAATATGCACAAAAAAAATTGAAAATTAGGGGTGCAAAATAATTAAAAAATTTTATTCCTCATAAATTTATCGGTTGTTTTTGTAAGTGCAAATCAAAAATTTCTCAAGGTTTTCGGCAGAAGCTTACTGTTGACCCACTCGCGCATCCATTCACATTTCGATTTAATTTTAGGTATAACAAAATCTTTTCTCAAGAGATATTCAAATCGGAAAATATTTGACGAAAAATGTCTAAATATGCAAAAAATCTGAAAATATGTACAGAAATGACAAAATATGCATAAAAACCCAAAATATGCAAAAATATGCAAATAAAAGTCCCGGTTTTTATACGCAAACACAAAAAAAGAAAGTGTTTTTCCTACTATTTATAGCATGGAGAAGCTAGGAAAAAATATGCATTTGCATATTTTTTGTAGCCCTGTCGATTACATATGCCTGGTAATTTTTACCACTTTATTTCCAAAAACACCAAAATAATGTTCAAAACACATATAGGTATATGTATGCGTATGTACTTGCTACTGCTTCTTCTGTACCTAACTGCTCTTTTGGTCAATCAATCGATATTTGTCTCACCGTCTGCCCACCACCAACTTTGTTAGTGAATAATGCTTTCTTTCTATGCATGTGAAATAGCCGAATGAGCAGGGAATGGCGGAATGGTCATACAAATTCCGTTCTTTCTCATTCTCTTGTGCTATTTCTTCCCTTTTATTTCAGCGTTCACACAATACGATTAAGCAAATTTTCTTTCCTTTGTTTTCTCACTTTGCAACATGTTCAGTCATTTCAAAATCCACTTTCATTTCCACCTCATTCGTCGGACTTTGTTTTGTCTTCCTTTTTCATGAATTATGTACATAACAAAAGTTCTAAGTGTACAAAAGTATGTATTTAGTCCAAGATAACAAGGGTGGGTCCGGGTTCAGTAAAATCTAGGCTTGAGGCCGAATGGTCTTTGATGCCAAATCTAAAGTGAACACCTAAATTTGCGACATAAAATATGGTAGCTTTAATGCACAAAACTTTTTCTAGAAGAATCCAAATTAAGCATTCTTAGTACATATCATTCAATAGGCCCAATAATCCTGTCTGCAAAATTTTGTCAATTTTAGAAGAAAAAAATTCGATTCTTCAAAATTTTCCTGAATTACGATGAAACTGCTCAATTACCTGCAAAACTCTTTCGACAACGAGGACAAGGTGAGCGAGAGGAGGGTGGCACAATTAGGGATCCATCAAAAGCCCATTGATCAGGATTTTGAGCACAAGTCCGTGTTCGCCGCTCTGCTCGAGATGGTGCCTCCAGACCGGTGGTCGCTGTTCTCGCAGCAAAACGACTACGGAAGGTGAGTGCTTGGGTGACAATTGCTGTGCCATGGCATGGCGACTAAGGCATGGGCCCTTACGAATTTGGGGGATGGCTGGCGATGCCCCTCCAACTTAGAGAAAATTTTCAAAAAATTTTTTTTTGCAGCGGTTTGGGAGGGAAAGATGCGGAATGGATGAAATGCCCCTCCTGCCACCCTTTTCTTGTGCGTCTCACCCAACTTCCCCCGTCCTCCCCCCCCCCGAAAAGTTGTAAAGAAAATTCAAACAGAAATTTTTCAAAAAATTTTTTTGTCAGCGGTTCGGGAGGGGAAAGATGCGGAGTGGATGAAATGCCCCTCCCGCCATCCTTTTCTTGTGCGTCTCACCCAACTTCCCCCGTCCTCCCCCCGCCCCCGAAAAGTTGTAATGAAAATTTGAAACAGAAATTTCTCAAAAAAATTTTTTTTTGTCAGCGGTTCGGGAGGGGAAAGATGCGGAGGATGAAATTCCCCTCCTGCCATCCTTTTCTTGTGCGTCTCACCCACTTCCCCCGCCCTTCCCCCCCCCCCCTCCGAAATGCTAAATTTTTAAAACAAAATTTACAATGAAAGATGAAATTGTTTCGCTTCACTTTTTCAAAAAAGAATATGGGGGCGGGGTCCGACGGTGCCGATATGCGCCGCCTATATCAAAATATAGTTTATATTTTATTTATTTATGACCAATTTATTGCACTTTTGGTCAAATTGCTAATATATGTTTCGGGAAAAATTTGCAGATTTATTGCAACTTATTAGTTTGTCAAAAATTAATCAAATTTGATGTTTTTAGCGCCGTCTCTTCCGGGGACGAGTACCGCCGACAACAAACCCGCGGAGTCCATCTACATTGAAGGTGCCAGCACATATCTTTGAAATCGTTGAAAAAAGTAACCATTTCATGACCAAATCGAAATTTAGAAGACCAAAACATTGTCTATAAGAAGTGTCACAAAACCGGACACATTGCTCAGAATTGCGCCAGCGTTGATCCCGCTCGTATGAATGGGAAGAAAAGTTGATCAACAGATGAGAGAGAATGGACGGAAGAAAGAAGCATCATCGAGAGTTGGAGAGAGTTTGCCGCCTTGAAAAAATTAGGTATATGTATGCGTATGTACTTGCTACTGCTTGTTCTGTACCTAACTGCTCTTTTGGTCAATCAATCGATATTTGTCTCACCGTCTGCCCACCACCAACTTTGTTAGTGAATAAT